>OY740782.1:100475453-101050487 GCA_963514005.1 Raja brachyura | reverse complement strand
CCCCCCCCTCTCTCCCCCCCCCTCTCTCCCCCCCCCTCTCTCCCCCCCCCTCTCTCCCCCCCCCCCTCTCTCCCCCCCCCCTCTCTCCCCCCCCCTCTCTCCCCCCCCCTCTCTCCCCCCCCCTCTCTCCCCCCCCCTCTCTCCCCCCCCCCCTCTCCCTCCCCCCCCTCTCCCTCCCCCCCCCTCTTCCCTCCCCCCCCTCTCCCTCCCCCCCTCTCTCCCCCCCCCTCCTCTCCCCCCCCTCTCTCCCCCCCCTCTCTCCCCCCCCTCTCTCCCCCCCCTCCCCCCCCCTCCCCCCCCCTCCCCCCCCTCTCTCCCCCCCCTCTCTCCCCCCCCTCTCTCCCCCCCCTCTCTCCCCCCTCTCTCCCCCCCCTCTCCTCCCCCCCCCTCTCTCCCCCCCCTCTCTCCCCCCCCTCTCTCCCCCCCCTCTCTCCCCCCCCTCTCTCCCCCCCCTCTCTCCCCCCCCCCTCTCTCCCCCCCCCCTCTCCCCCCCCCCTCTCACCCCCCCCCTCTCCCCCCCCCCTCTCCCCCCCCCTCTCCCCCCCCCTCTCTCCCCCCCCCCTCTCTCCCCCCCTCTCTCCCCCCCCCTCTCTCCCCCCCCTCTCTCCCCCCCCCCTCTCTCCCCCCCCCTCTCTCCCCCCCCCTCTCTCCCCCCCTCTCCCCCCCCTCTCTCCCCCCCCCTCTCTCCCCCCCCTCTCTCCCCCCCCCTCTCTCCCCCCCCCTCTCTCCCCCCCCTCTCTCCCCCCCCTCTCTCCCCCCCCTCTCTCTCCCCCCCCCTCTCTCTCCCCCCCCTCTCTCTCCCCCCCCCTCTCTCTCCCCCCCCTCTCTCTCCCCCCCCCCTCTCTCATCCCCCCCCCCCTCTCTCTCCCCCCCCTCTCTCTCCCCCCCCTCTCTCTCCCCCCCCTCTCTCTCCCCCCCCCCCTCTCTCTCCCCCCCCCCCTCTCTCTCCCTCCCCCCCCTTCTCCCCGCGCTCTCTAAAGGGCTTACCGTGCTTCTTCTACTCTGCGGCTGTGGAAAGCATCTTGTCCAGAAACATTACAATCTGGTTTGGGAATTGCTCTGCCCAGGACAAGAAGGCTCTGCAGAGAGTAGTGCGTTCGGCCGAACGCACTATGGGAACTTCTCTCGCCCCTCTGCAGGAACTATAAATCAGGAGGTGCAACTCCAGAGTTAATAAGATAATGGGAGACCCCTTCTACCCCTGAAACGGACTGTTCCAGCACTTACGGTCAGGCAAACGGCTCCATTGCCATGCTGTGAGAATGGAGAGGTTGAGAAGGAGTTTCTTCCCAGAGGCCATTCGGACTGTAGGGTCGATCTCACCAGGGACTAACTCTATTAACTTACTGTACCACAATATTTAATATGGAAAAGAATATGTGATTCTGTTTGTAGTTTGTTGTTTGGTTGTTTTTGGCACAAAGTCCGCAGGCACTGCACTTTTCATTTCACTGCACATCCCGTATGTGTATGTGACGAATTGACTTGACTTGCTCTGTGGCAGCCGTTGACTTCCTTCTTCAACACGCAGAGAGCGCTCCTCCGCTGTCCCTGGCCCCCACCTTCGCGATGTGTGTGTGTGTGTCTGCGTGGTCGGCAGCAGGATCTTTGGTCAGCAGATGCAGCTCACGCTTCGGTTCAGGCTCTCCAGAAAATTGACCAGAACCTCTAGTGACTCATGGAGAATCCGGGAACCTCATGGAAACCTTGGGTGGGGCACACGGTCTCCATAGGTTTCCGTTCAGGTTTCCTAAGTGGGACAGGGGCTTTAACAATTATTCGCACACATAGCTATTGCATAGTTATTGATCGTGCTATGGTGTTTCTATTTTGTTAATCTTTTTTAATCGAGACGTTACTTTGCTGACTTCGGAATTGATTTGTTAGTGCCTTCCTCTTTTACTTTATTGCACATATTTGCGCGGATGTTTAAACACGAATAAAACAAACTGCCAGTAGTTTCAAAGTTAGACGGAGGGTGTGTTTACGCGGAACGGCACAGCAGCCAAACCGCTGCTCGTAGCCCACTTCCTCCTCGAACGTGCTCTTTATTTGCACGCGTTGCGACGTGCACGTACAGAACGTCAGATATTTGGTCTGTCGGGACTGCCTAGCCAAGATCCTACAGCACAAGCTATAGGATCTTTGCTGCGGAGTAGCGAGCGGGCTTTCGTCACTCGGACCAGCTCCAGTAGACACAGATGGTGTAAGCACTTGGACCGGACGAGGTAGGCAAACAGGGTAATCGCGCCTGTCATGAGATAGCGAGCAGTCGTTTATTCCAATGTCGGAGGATCGACTCGCGTAGTCAGGGCTGCTGAAGGAAGGCTAGTAGTAGCACTTGCCGAGGAACAGTCGTGGGAGCAATAGTGGCGTGGACCTAGACGCATTTCATTAAAGGAAATGAGGACGGGTAAAAGTGTTGGGGAGTGGGCGTAAGAAGCTGGCTGGACAGATGATAACTAGACAGGAATAGGGGGTTAGATGGTTCGGATGTCTTTCCCTGACAGCCGTGCCTATTTCCTTCGCTCCATAGATGCTGCCTCGCCCGTTGAGTTTCTCCAGCATTTGTTTGTCCACCTCTTTGCCTGGCAGAGTCATTTGTAATTTTCCAACTGTTTAATCAGTCAGTCAATTGTTATAAATGTAGGAAATGCTCTACATTCGATGGAAATAAGAGTAAACTGCGGCAATATAGAGCAACAGGACCTAGTTGCAATCCAGTGTACGCTGTGACTTGATGTTTTCCTGCTTGTATTTATTTGCTCGTAATCCTCTGTACGAACTGAATCAAGGATCTCGACCCGGAAAATCGCCTGTACAGGTCAACCCACGCCCCCAGTCATATAGCTGAGTTCCTCCAGCACTTTCTGTTTTGCAGATGCAAAAGAGCCTGGTCCAATCCAATGTGAAACTTATTAATGCAACTATCATATTTGTAATATGTGAAAAGTGAACCAGCGACAATTCCATTATTTCATGGTACTATTGCTGATATTCTTACATTTATTTTTAATTTCATACTTTTCCAATTTAATTATTGCAACATATCCAAATCAGAGTGGGAATGGGAGCATTAAATTGTGTAAGAAGGAACTGCAGATGCTGGTTTAAACCGAAGATAGACACATAAAGGTGGAGTAACTTAGCGGACAGGCTAACTCTGGAGAGAAGGAATGGGTGGTGTTTCAGGTCGAGACCCTTCTTCAGACTGGTTAGGAATAAGGTGGGAACGAGAGATATAGACGGTGATGTGGAAAGATAAAGAACAATGAATGAAAGATATGCAAAAAAAGTAATGATTATAAAGGAAACCGGCCATTGGAAGCTGTTTGTAGGGTGAAAATGAGAAGCTAGTGCAACATGGGTGGGGTGAGGGGGGGAGAGAGAGAGGGAGGGGGAGAGAGGGAGGGGGAGAGAGGGAGGGGGAGAGAGGGAGAGGGAGAGGATGCGGGGCGACCAGAAGTGAGAGAAACCAATATTCAATAAATCAATGTTGCCCAAGCAAAATATGAGATGCTGTTCCTCCGATTTGTGTTTAGCCTCACTCTGACATTGGAAAAGACCAAGGACAGAAAAGTCTGTTGGAATGGGAAGGAAAATTAAAATGTCCAGCAACTGGGAGATCAGGTTGGTTCACGTGGCTGAACAAAGATGTTCCAGGAAACGATCGCCCAGTCTGCATTTGGTCTCGCTGATGTATGAGATTCCACATCTGGAACAACAGATACAGTAGATGAGGTTGGAGGAGGTGCAAGTGAACCTCTGCCTAACCTGAAAGGACTGTCGAAGTCCCTGAACAGAGTCGAGGGAGGAGGTATAGCGACAGGTGTTGCATCTTCTCTGTTTGCGGAGGAAGGTACCTGGGAAAGGGGTGATTTGGGTGGGAAGGGATGAGTTAACCAGGGAGTTGCGGAGGGAACGGTCTCCACGGAAGGCAGAAAGTGGTGGAGATGGGAAAATGTGGCTAGTGGTGGGATCCTGTTGGAGGTGGTGGAAATTTCAGAGGATTATGTGTTGTAAGTGACGGCTGATGGGGTGAAAGATAAGGACTAGGGGACTCTGTCTCTGTTGCGACTATGGGGAGGGGGAGCAAGGGTCGAGCTGCGGGGTACCAAGGAGACATTAAATTGCCAGTTAAGTGGATGTTCAAGGATAGCCCTGCTGACTGAACAGAGGTATTCTGCAAAGATTATTTTCTTCAAGGTCGAGCCTTTATTCTGTCTTAGTATTTTTACAATTGTACCCATTTAGTGACAACACTTGCACCCAGCTTGATCGATGATTAGAATTTGCATACTTCCCAAAAACTTAGTTGAATTCTTAAGTGAAGGGCTGCTTTGCAATAGTCCGCCCTTTGATTGTACTAAACCTGTTTAGATGATTACTTATTCATAATGCTGGAGTAATTTAAGCAGGATGAGCATCTCTGGAGAGAAGTAACTCATGTATTCCCTCTCTCTCTATCCTAACCCCACCCGAGTCACACCAGCTTTTCGTTCTCATCTAGCAAACAGCTAGCAATGCCCCGTTTCCTTTATCATAGTTACTTTTTTGCATATATTTCATTAATTTGTTCTATATCTCTCTACATCTTGGTCTATATCTCTTGCTTCCCTTTCCCATGACTTTCATTCTGAAGGAGGGTCGCGACCCGAAACGTCATCCATTCCTTCTCTCCAGAGATGCTGCCTGTCCTGCTGAGTTACTCCGGCGTTTTGTGTCTATCTTCGGTTTAAACCAGCATATGCAGTTCCTTCCTTCACACTTTTTCATGTTATTTATATGCTAACAATGCAGAAAATGTTCACTTTCTTTGAGCATTTCAAATAAATGAGTAAGATCAATCCAACTATAACTAATATAATAATAAATATCACAACATATGGCACAGCCGTAAAGTTGCTGCCTTACAACGCTTGCAGTGGCAGAGATCCGGTTTCGATCCCGAATCCGGGTGCTGTAACTTTATCCCAGTGACTGCGTGGATTTTCTCCGAGATCTTCGATTTCCTCCCACACGCCAAAGACATACAGGTTTGTAAGCTAATTGGCATAAATGTAAATTGTTCCGAGTGTAGAATAGTGTCAACGATACGATAAAACTTATTAATTCCCGGAGGGAAATTGGTCACGACACAGAAACTTGAATTAAAAGTGAAAACACAAAAGAAAGAGGCAAGCGACTGTTGGCTGGCTGCCGTGTGTACAGTGCCTTCACCGGAACAAATGAACGAACAAACAAACACAGACTTATCCCCTGGACAGAGGATTTAAAACTAGAGTTCACCCGCTCCCCTACACCAGGTCCCCCTTTGTTCTCCCACTGTCCCTCACAACGGTCCACCCACGGCAGGTCCCCATTGTTATTCTCGGCCATCCTCCCCATGGCGGGTCCTCCATTGTTCTTCACAGCGGACCCCCATGCCAGGTCACCATTCCTTCCCCACCCACTCATCGACCACATGGTCCCACCGCCACTGAGGCTCCCGTAGCCGCTGAGGCTCACGTTACCGCTGATGCACCCGCTGCCGCCGCCGAGGCTCCAATCGCCACCATTGCTGGGTCTCCTTCGGCCCAGACAGGCCTCGCTGCCCAGCTTCACCGCAGTACGCTGGGAGGCCTGTGGGGTGAGTCGGGTCTACTGCGGCGCGTTCCAGTCTTCAGTCGTCGTTCTGGTCGGCAGCGGCACGGTTGTTCCCAGGGACATTGCCATGGCCATGTGGGATCGCTAGTCGACACGATAGGCCAAAGGGCTTTTTTCCGCGCTGTATCTCTAAAGAAAACTATATGTGATGTTAGGTAAAACACATGTAAATAAATGGATGGATTTATGCAATTTTACATACTTTGTGGTAATGTTCTCATTGTTCAAAATGGTTCAAAATATCAATTTATTTTTGGATTGTGAAATGTCAGTAACCTTTGTTGAATATATATGATCAGCACCCAGCTTTCCCCTATATGGTTGTGACGTAACACCATGCTGTAATTTCACAAAGCATTATCATTGTTTTGTATCGGAATTTCATAGTAATTGCACGATATGTTCAATGTCCTATATAGAACGTGATATCCATTGACCTAGCTTCAATAGTACAATTAACAATTATAAAGTCATATAAATTTACATAGGGATTCTGGCGTTACATATAAAGAATAAGGCCTCCCTGGGCTTCGGGAGTATGCATACATTGTTTTAAATTTGTTCTGCCTAACAATATATTGTTTTCCACGGTGTATGAGGTTGCATTGTTTCCATGATCCCTCCAGTACTCCTTATTTTTTTTATTAAACTATACATTAACTTTCTTAAGTGTTCAATCTGATGTTGTAGCTGCTTATTCTTCATCCAACTCAAAATTTCCAAAAATTTGATAAAGTTGTATCATATCAATCGGGTGCGTAATTTGAGGGGTGTTTCTTTTCCACAGCTGTTTCTTTCTCCTCATCCATAGCCCATTATTTATTTCCTTCTTTCCATGAATAAGGACCCATTCATGTAGACCTTACTCACATTTTCTGGCTCTCTATTGTGTGTTCCTTTCCATCCCTCACTTCATATTCTGAGTGGACCACCAAATCTCGAGCTATGATGTGTCCATGTAGCTTTCCTTTAGTAAATAATATGGGTGTCTGCTCTGTCAAAATAGTTGAACGACTGGTTGGTCTAATGCATATGAGATGTGATACTGCCCAAAAGACAGTTAATGTGCAAAATCACATTTACAATATTTTTTCTCCAGGCATAATTAACATGAAGGTTCAACAGACCGAATGCAGATGCCTGCATTTTTCCTATTTCAATTCGTGAGACGGATTGGCAACCTGTTTTGCAAGTAGAGATATGACTGCCCTACTCTCCTTACAATTTGAATACATTCTTCTGTCCATTCCCATGTAACTCAATTTTTAAGAACACAGTGCAGCAGACCATTGAATTTGCAAAAGCCCTTGTCATAGCATCATATGGCATGGAAACAGGCCATTCGGCCCACCATGTCTGTGTTTACCTGTGGGTGCCTTCTGTATTAATCCCATCTCCTGGCACTTAGTCCATAGCCTTTTATGTGTAAGTGATTCAAGTGCTCATCTAAACAATTTTTTGCAGCAACCCAGCTTCAACCATCCTGTCAGGCAGTGCATTCCATGTACTGTCCACTTTCTGGGTGAAGAAGATTTGCCTTAAACCTCCTCTAAATTTCTTCCCACACTCCCATCCCAAATCTATGACTTCTTGTTTTACCTACCTTTGACATAGGAAAAACATTTCTGCAGTCTATCCCATCTATACCCCTCATAATTTTATATATGCCAATCATGTAACCTCCTACACTTCAGTCTGAAGAAGGGTTTCGACCTGAGACGTCACCCATTCCTTTGCACCGGAGATGCTGCCTGCTGAGTTACTCCAGCATTTTGTATCTATCTTCGCTTCAGGGAGACAGACCTAGTCTGTCTAGTCTCTCCTCATAACTGAACTACATCATCCCAGGCACCATCCTAGTGAATCTCTTCTGCACCCACTCCAATACTATCATATTCTTCCAATAGCATGATAACAAAAAACTGTATACAGTACTCCAGCTGAGGTATAACCAAGGTTTTTTAATAAAGTTGGAGCATTACCTCCTGTATTCAGTGCCCGGATGAACGACTGCCAGTTGGTTAAATTCTTTCTTAATAATGTTATCTACCAATTATGTCACACATTGGCTTATATTCCAAGGTTCTTCTGCCCCTCAAAATTCCTTAAGACCCTACCATTCATTATGTATGTCATTCACACTCTCAAAATGCATCATTGCCCATTTGTCCAGATTAAATATCTGCCATATTTTAGACGGTTTCACCAATACATAGATGTCCCTCTGCAGCCTAAAGTTACCTTCCACATCATCAACAATTCTGCGAACCTACTGATCATGCCCACCAGATCCATTTCCAAGTCAATCGTATATATTACAAATAGCAAGAGTTTTGGTAATTATCATATCAATACCAAGATCACAGCAATACCATGCTAATCCTATAAAGGATTTAATTTTTCTGGATAAGGTAAAGTTATTATTATTATCCTCGGTCTCTGCTCTATCCCTCATTCTCCAGGAGTTGTTACAGATAACTTGAGGTCTTTGTAGCTGAGCCTTTTTTCAAGTTGGTGAGTAAAATTGATGGAGCATGATGGGGATCATTTTTATGGCCTCAAACCCTTCAGTGTGATACGTTCATGCCACCAAATTGTTTGACTAGTCCCATTTGGCCCACACCCTCAAAACCTTTCCTGTCTATGTATCTGTCTAAATGGCTTTCAAATGTTGTAATTCTATCCATCTTTGCCGCTTTCTCTGGCAGCTCGTTCCATGTACACACCATCCTCTGTGTGAGAAAATCCCCCCGGTTCCGTTTAAATCTTTCCCCAACCATCTTTTGCCTTCCACCACAGTGAGGAGGTGTTTGGTGAACTCACTGTGGTGGATGTTAAATTTGTGTTTATTGTGTGTTCTGTCATTTTTTATTTATTTTTGATTATATGTATGACTGCAGGGGAACAGAGTTTCGTTCGGACCGAAAGGTCTGAATGACAAATAAAGAATCTAATCTAATCTAAAAGTTCCAGTCTATCCTGCTTGTTCTAATAATTCTAGCCCTGCAGTCCCAGTAGCATAATCATAAATCATTTCTGCACTCTTTTCTAGCATAATGACAATCTTCCTACAGCTAGGTGACCAGAAATACACACAATATTTACAGTTGTCACATGATGTACAGAGCCCTAGTGAGACCACACCTGGAGTATTGTGTGCAGTTCTGGTCCCCTAATTTGAGGAAGGACATTCTTGCTATTGAGGGAATGCAGCGTAGGCTTACAAGGTTAATTCCCGGGATGGCGAGGCTGTCATACGCTGAGAGAATGAAGCAGCTCGGCTTGCACACTCGAGAGTTTAGAAGGATGAGAAGGAATCTTATTGAAACATATAAGATTGTTAAGGGTTTGGACACGCTGGTGGCAGGAAACATGTTCCCGTTGTTGGGGAAGTCCAGAACCAGGGGCCAGAGTTTCAGAATAAGGGGTAAGTCATTTAGAACGGAGACGACGAAACACTTTTTCTCACAGAGAGTTGTGAGTGTATGGAATTCTCTGCCCCAGAGGACGTTGGAGGCAGGTTTTCTGGATGCTTTCAAGAAAGAGCTGGAAAGGGCTCTAAAAGATAGCGGTCGGGGGATATGGGGAAAAGGCAGGAACGGGGTACTGATTCATAGAATCATAGAAAATAGGTGCAGGAGTAGGCCATTCGGCCCTTCGAGCCTGCACCGCCATTCAATATGATCATGGCTGATCATCCAACTCAGTATCCTGTACCTACCTTCTCTCCATACCCCCTGATCCCTTTAGCCACAAGGGCCACATCTAGCTCCCTCTTAAATATAGCCAATGAACTGGCCTCAACTACTTGCTGTGGCAGAGAATTCCACAGACTCACCACTCTCTGTGTGAAAAAAGATCTTCTCATCTCGGTCCTAAAAGACTTCCCCCTTATCCTTAAACTGTGACCCCTTGTTCTGGAGTCCCCCAACATCGGGAACAATCTTCCTGCATCGAGCCAGTCCAACCCCTTAAGAATTTTGTAAGCCTCTATAAGATCCCTCCTCAATCTCCTAAATTCCAGCGAGTACAAGCCGAGTCTATCCAGTCTTTGTTCATATGGAAGTCCTGCCATCCCAGGAATCAGTCTGGTGAACCTTCTCTGTACTCCCTCTATGGCAAGAATGTCTTTCCTCAGATTAGGAGACCAAAACTGTACGCAATACTCCAGGTGTGGCCTCACCAAGAACCTGTACAGCTGCAGTAGAACCTCCCTGCTCTTGTACTCAAATCCTTTTGCTATGAATGCCAACATACCATTCGCTTTCTTCACAGCCTGCTGCACCTGCATGCCTACTTTCAATGACTGGTGTACCATGATACCCAGGTCTCGTTGCATCTCCCCATTTCCTAATCGGCCACCATTCAGATAATAATCTACCCTCCTGTATTTGCCACCAAAGTGGATAACCTCACATTTATCCACATTATACAGCATCTGCCATGCATTTGCCCACTCATCCAACCTACCCAAGTCACCTTGCAGCCTGCTAGCATCCTCCTCACAGCTAACACTGCCCCCCAGCTTCGTGTCATCCGCAAACTTGGAGATGTTGCATTTAATTCCCTCCTCCTGATCATTAATATATATTGTAAATAGCTGGGGTCCCAGCACTGAGCCTTGCGGTACCCCACTGGTCACTGCTGCCATTCTGAAAAGGATCCGTTTACTCCTACTCTTTGCTTCCTGTCTGCTAGCCAGTTCTCTATCCACATCAATACTGAACACCCAATACTGTGTGCTTTAAGTTTGTATGCTAATCTCTTATGTGGGACCTTGTCGAAAGCCTTCTGAAAGTCCAGATATAACACATCCACAGGTTCTCCCTTATCCACTCTACTAGTTACATCCTCAAAAAATTCTATAAGATTCGTCAGACATGATTTACCTTTCATAAATCCATGCTGACTTTCTCCAATAATTTCACCGCTTTCCAAATGTGCTGTTATCCCATTTTTAATAACTAGCATTTTCCCCAGTACTGATGTTAGACTAATTGGTCTGTAATTCCCCGTTTTCTCTCTCCCTCCCTTTTTAAAGTGGGGTTACATTAGCTACCCTCCAATCCTCAGGAACTACTCCAGAATCTAAAGAGTTTTGAAAAATTATCACTAATGCGTCCACTATTTCTGGGGCTACTTCCTTAATACTCTGGGATGCAGCCTATCTGATCCTAGGGATTTATTGGCCTTTAATCCATTCAATTTACCTAACACCACTTCCCGGCTAACCTGGATTTCACTCTGGTTTCCCTGATCCCTGACCAGTCTGAAGAAGGGTCTCGACCCGAAACGTCGCCTATCTCCTTCGCTCCTTAGATGCTGCTGCACCCGCTGAGTTTCTCCAGCTTTTTGTGTAACCCTGGATTTCACTCAGTTCCTCCATCTCATTTGACCCCCGGTCCCCTGCTATTTCCGGCAGATTATTTAGGTCTTCCTTTGTGAAGACAGAACCAAAGTAGTTATTCAATTGGTCTGCCAAATCCTTGTTCCCCATGATCAATTCACCAGTTTCTGACTGCAAGGGACCTACATTTGTTTTAACTAACCTTTTTCTCTTCACATATCTATAAAAACTTTTGCAGTTCGTTTTTATGTTCCGTGCCAGTTTTCTTTCATAATCTATTTTCCCTTTCCTAATTAAGCACTGTGTCCTCCTCTGCTGGACTCTGAATTTCTCCCAGTCCTCTGGTAGGCTGTTTTATCTGGCTAATTTGTATGCTTCATCTTTAGTTTTGATACTATCCCTGATTTCCCTTGTTATCCACAGATGCACTACCTTCCCTGATTTATTATTTTGCCAAACTGGGATGAACAATTGTTGTAGTTCATCCATGCAGTCTTTAAATGCCTTCCATTGCATATCCACCGTCAACCCTTTAAGAATCACTTGCCAGTCTATCTTGGCCAATTCACGTCTCATACCCTCAAAGTTACCTTTCTTTAAGTTCAGAACCCTTGTTTCTGAATTAACAATGTCACTCTCCATCCTAATGAAAAACTCAACCATATTATGGTTACTCTTGCCCAAGGGGCCACGCACAACAAGACTGCTAACTAACCCTTCCTCATTACTCAATACCCAGTCTAGAATAGCCTGCTCTCTCGCTGCTTCCTCTACATGTTGGTTTAGAAAACTATCCCGCATACATATAACCATATAACCATATAACAATTACAGCATGGAAACAGGCCATCTCGGCCCTTCAAGTCCGTGCCGAACAACTTTTTTCCCTTAGTCCCACCTGCCTGCACTCATACCATAACCCTCCATACCCTTCTCATCCATATGCCTATCCAATTTATTTTTAAATGATACCAACGAACCTGCCGCCACCACTTCCACTGGAAGCTCATTCCACACCGCTACCACTCTCTGAGTAAAGAAGTTCCCCCTCATGTTACCCCTAAACCTCTGTCCCTTAATTCTAAAGTCATGTCCTCTTGTTTGAATCTTCCCTATTCTCAAAGGGAAAAGCTTGTCCACATTAACTCTGTCTATCCCTCTCATCATTTTAAAGACCTCTATCAAGTCCCCCCTTAACCTTCTGTGCTCCAGAGAATAAAGACCTAACTTATTCAACCTATCTCTGTAACTTAGCTGTTGAAACCCAGGCAACATTCTAGTAAATCTCCTCTGTACCCTCTCTATTTTGTTGACATCCTTCCTATAATTGGGCGACCAAAATTATACACCATACTCCAGATTTGGTCTCACCAACGCCTTGTACAATTTTAACATTACATCCCAGCTTCTATACTCAATGCTCTGATTTATAAAGGCTAGCATACCAAAAGCTTTCTTTACCACCCTATCTATATGAGATTCTACCTTCAAGGAACTATGCACGGTTATTCCCAGATCCCTCTGTTCAACTGTATTCTTCAATTCCCTACCGTTTACCATGTACGTCCTATTTTGATTTGTCCTGCCAAGGTGTAGCACCTCACATTTATCAGCATTAAACTCCATCTGCCATCTTTCAGCCCATTTTTCCAACTGGCCTAAATCACTCTGTAGACTTTGGAAATCCTCTTCATTATCCACAACACCCCCTATCTTGGTATCATCTGCATACTTACTAATCCAATTTACCACCCCTTCATCCAGATCATTGATGTACATGACAAACAACAAAGGACCCAACACAGATCCCTGAGGCACCCCACTAGTCACCTGCCTCCAACCCGACAAACAGCCATCCACCATTACCCTCTGGCTTCTCCCATTCAGCCACTGTTAAATCCATCTTGCTATTCCTGCATTTATACCCAACAGTTGAACCTTCTTAACCAACCTTCCATGAGGAACCTTGTCAAAGGCCTTACTGAAGTCCATATAGACAACATCCACTGCTTTACCCTCGTCAATTTCCCTAGTAACCTCTTCAAAAAATTCAAGAAGATTAGTCAAACATGACCTTCCAGGCATAAATCCATGTTGACTGTTCCTAATTAGACCCTCTTTATCCAGATACTTATATATATTATCTCTAAGTATCTTTTCCATTAATTTGCCCACCACTGAAGTCAAACTAACCGGTCTATAATTGCTAGGTTTACTTTTAGAACCCTTTTTAAACAATGGAACAACATGCGCAGTACGCCAATCCTCGGGGACTATTCCAGTTTCTAATGACATTTGAAATATTTCTGTCATAGCCCCGGCTATTTCTACACTAACTTCCCTCAATGTCCTAGGGAATATCTTGTCAGGACCTGGAGACTTATCCACTTTTATATTTTTCAAAAGTGCCAGTACTTCTTTTACTTTGAAACTCATAGTATGCATAGCTACTCTACTAGTTTCCCTTACCTCACATAATTCAATATCCTTCTCCTTGGTGAATACCGAAGAAAATAAATTGTTCAATATCTCCCCCATCTCTTTTGGCTCTGCAGATATTCCTGCACCTGCACTCTGCACCTGCAGATACATTCCAAGAAATCCTCTTCCTCAGCACCCTTGCCAATTTGATTCACCCAATCTATATGCAGATTGAAGTCACCCATTATAACCGTGTTACCTTTGTTGCACGCATTTCTAATGTCATGTTTGATGCCATCCCCAACTCCATTACTACTGTTAGGTGGCCTGTACACAGCTCCCACTAGCGTTTTCTGCCTCTTAGTGTTTCGGAGCTCTACCCATATCGATTCCACATCCTCCAAGCTAACGTCCTTCCTTTCTATTGTGTTAATCTCATCTCTAACCAGCAATGCTACTCCACCTCCTTTTCCTTTCTGTCTATCCCTCCTGAATATTGAATATCCCTGGATGTTCAGCTCCCAGCCTTGGTCACCCTGGAGCCATTTCTCCATGATCCCAACTATATCATATTCATTAATAACTATCTGCACATTCAACTCATCCACCTTATTATGAATGCTCCTTGCATTGAGACACAAAGCCTTCAGGCTTGGTTTTACAACACTCTTACCCCTTATACAATTATGTTGAAAAGTGGCCCTTTTTGATTTTTGCCCTGGATTTTTCACCTTGCTACCTATTGCTTCTACCCTCATCTTACATCCCTCTTGTCTCTCTGCTCATGCTCCCATCCCCCAGCCACATTAGTTTAAATCCTCCCTGACAGCACTAGCAAACACTTCCCCAAGGACATTGGTTCCCTTCAAGCCCAGGTGTAGACCGTCCTGTTTGTACTGGTCCCACCTCCCCCAGAACTGGTTCCAATGCCCAAGAAATTTGAATCCCTTCCCCTTGAACCATTTTTCAAGCCACGTATTCATCTGCAATATCCTCATATTTCTACTCTGACTAGCACGTGGCACCGGTAGGAATCCAGAGATTATTACCTTTGAGGTCCAACTTTTAAGTTTATCTCCGAGCTCCCTAAATTCGACTTGTAGGACCTCATCCCGTTTTTTTACCTATATCGTTGGTGCCAATGTGCACCACGACAGCTGGCTGTTCACCCTCCCCCTCCAGAATGTTCTGCAGCCGTTCAGTGACATCCTTGACCCTTGCACCAGGGAGGCAACATACCATCCTGGAGTCTCGTTTGCGGCCGCAGAAACGCCTATCTATTCCCCTTACTATTGAATCCCCTATTACAATAGCCCTTCCACTCTTCTTTCTCCCCTCCTGTGCCGCAGAGCCACCAGTGGTGCCATGAACTTGGCTACTGCTGCCTTCCCCTAATGAGCCATCTCCCCCAACAGTATCCAAAATGGATACTGATTGGGGATGATCAGCCATGATCACATTGAATGGTGGTGCTGGCTCGAAGGGCCGAATGGCCTACTCCTGCACCTATTGTCTATTGTCTCATTCCCTGTCTGGGTGCCCTAACTGATGAAGGATACCAACCACTCTTCACCAGCATATCTACCATTGTCACCACTTTCAGTAAATTGTATCTGCACTTCTTGGTCTCTATGTTGCACAACACCCTGTGAGGCTTTAACATCTACTGTGCAAGTCCTGCAGTGAGATAACTTGTCAAAGTACAACGGTCTCGACCCGAAACGTCGCCTATCTCCTTCGCTCTTTAGATGCTGCTGCACCCGCTGAGTTTCTCCAGCTTTTTGTGTAACCCCACAACTCCTCACACTTGCCCGAGTTAAATTCCATCTGCCATTCTTTGGCACACTTCTTGATCTGCAACTGATGCCTTTAAATCGTAAAACGTACAGTTGGCAACTAAATTATTAAGAACACAAGAAATAAAGAGCTGAATCTGATCTTGAATTTAGGTCGAATTTCCTGCATTTCTCATGACCCTTATGAAAAGGTAAATGCTTTTAAATATATAAAAGATTTATGGTGGAATACTTGACTGTAGGTTGTAGCTTGCATTTCATCTCAAGCAGGCTTTCTCTACTGGAAAAGTAAGAGAAAGACAAGCCTGGCTTGTCAGGTTGATGTATATTTAGACAAAGACTGATGCTTTTGAAATGTTTTGTCTTGGAAGTACCAACTGTTAAGATGCCTTTGAAATGTCCTGTCCTGAAAGTATCATCTGTTAAGAGACAGATGCCCTTTGAAATGGGGGTTACACAAAAAGCTGGAGAAACTCAGCGGGTGCAGCAGCATCTAAGGAGCGAAGGAGATAGGCGACGTTTCGGGTCGAGACCCTTCTTCAGACTGGTCAGGGATCAGGGAAACAAGAGATATAAACAGTGATGTGGAGAGATAAGGAACAATGAGTGAAAGATATGCAAAAAAGTATTGGTGATAAAGGAAGCAGGCCATTGTAAGCTGTTTGTGGTGTGAAAATGAGAAGCTAGTGCGACTGGGGGGGGGGGGGGGAGATGGAGAAGGAATGTCAGGGCCAGAGGGCTGAGGGAGAGGTGGGGGGGGAGGCAGTCTGGGTTAACAGAATTGAGAAAATTCAATGTTTAAGCCCAGAGGATGCAGACTCCCCAAGCGGAATATGAGGTGCTGTTCCTCCAACTTGCAGTGTTGATCACTCTGGCCGTGGAGGAGGCCCAGGACCGAGAGGTCGGATACGGAGTGGGAGGGGGAGTTGAAGTGCTGAGCCACCGGGAGGTCGGGTTGGTTATTGCGGACCGAGCGGAGGTGTTCGGCGAAACGATCGCCCAGCCTACGCTTGGTCTCACCGATGTAGATCAGCTGGCATCTGGAGCAACGGATGCAGTAGATGAGGTTGGAGGAGGTGCAGGTGAACCTCTGTCGGACTTGGAATGACTGCTTGGGTCCCTGAAAGGATTGGATGGGGGAGGTGAAGGGACAAGTGTGGCATCTCTTGCGGTTGCAAGGGAAAGTGCCCGGGGAAGGAGTGGAGCGGGAGGGAAGGGAAGAATTGACGAGGGAGTTGCGGAGGGAGCGGTCTTTGCGGAAGGCAGACGGGGGGAGATGGGAAGATGTGGCGAGTGGAGGGGTCACGTTGGAGGTGACGAAACTGGCGGAGGACTATGTTGTATGCGCTGGCTGGTGGGGTGAAAGGTGAGGACCAGGGGTACTCGGCCCTTGTTGTGAGTGGGGGAATGGGGAGAGAGGGCAGTGTTGCGGGGTATGGAGGAGACCCTGGTGCGAGCCTCATCTATAGTGGGGGAGGGGAAACCCCGTTCTCTGAAGAACGAGGACATTTGCGATGACCTGGTGTGGAACACGTCATCCTGGGAGCAGATGCGGCGTAGACGGAGGAATTGGGAATAGGGGATGGAGTCCTTACAGGAAGGAGGGTGGGAGGAAGAGTAGTCCAGGTAGCTGTGGGAGTCAGTTGGTTTGTAGTGGATGTCAGTCAGGAGTGTATCACCTGCAATAGAGATGGTGAGGTCAAGGAATGGTAGGGAAATGTCGGAAATGGTCCAAGTATATTTGAGTGCCGGATGGAAGTTGGTTGTGAAATGGATGAAGTCAGTCAGTTCTGCGTGGGTGCAGGAGGTGACACCAAAGCAGTCGTCAATGTAACGGAGGTAAAGGTCGATGGTGGGGCCCTGGTACGCTGAGAACAAAGATTGTTCGACGTGCCCGACAAAGAGGCAGGCGTAGCTAGGGCCCATGCGTGTGCCCATAGCTACGCCTTGTGTTTGGAGGAAATGGGAGGAGTCAAAAGAGAAGTTGTTGAGGGTAAGGACCAACTCCGCTAGGCGGAGGAGGGTGTCAGTGGATGGTTATGGGTTGCTCCTCTGGTCGAGGAAGTACCGGAGGGCTTTGAGACCATCCTGGTGGGGGATGCAGGTGTATAGTGACTGGACGTCCATGGTGAAGATGAGAGGATGGGGGCCTGGACAACGGAATGTGCGGAGCCGACGGAGAGTGTCTGAGGTGTCTTGAACATAGGTGGGGAGGGATTTAACAAAGGGGGATAGGATGGAGTCAAGGTATGTGGAAATGTGTTCGGTGGGGCATGAACAGGCAGAGACAATGGGTCTGCCGGGGCAGTCGGGTTTGTGGATTTTGGGGAGAAGGTAAAATCGGGCTGTGCGGGGCTGGGGAACGATGAGGTTGGAGGCTCGGGGGGGTAGGGAGCCGGAGTTGATGAAGCCGGTTATGGTGCTCGAGATGGTGGCCTGGTGCTCGTCAGTGGGGTCATGGTCCAGGGGTAAGTAGGAGGAGGTGTCCGAGAGTTGGCGCGTGGCCTCTGCTTTGTAGAGATCGGCGCGCCAGACTACCACAGCACTTCCCTTGTCCCTTTGAAATGTCTTGTCCTGGAAGTACCAACTGATAAAGATGCCTTTGAAATGTGTCTATTAATTGATAAGAGAGACAAGCTCAGACTCGTCCTGTAGTGATATGTATATTGGTTGCATCTTGTGACCATGACTGACATCTTTGGAATGTAGCTAAGGGACACACGGTATAAAACACCGTGCAAATCTTTGTTCATTGAAGTGGTGGCGCAGGGAAGTCAAGTGTCTGTTCCTTACTTGACTGGTGTATCCCTGTCACTTCCGCCAGCTGATAATCAATAAAGCTTGAGTTGATTTACCTAACGTGTTTGTGAGTTGTCTGTTTTTTAAGTAGTGAACCTTATCACTTACCCCCCCCCCCCCCCATTATTTACAGTTGGACATTAAATACACATTGCCAGCAATATCTATGTCCTGCAAATGAATAAATTAAACAAAAGGTTGAAGTCAATGAGATTGAATTTGACAGATGTCATGTAATGTGGAAAGTTCTGAAGTCAGATACTTTGTAGAATAGATATTGTTTCAAATGAAGAGTGACAACGGAATGCTATAGTGGTGTGGAATCTGAAGGTCTTTGTTCATGAAACGCAGAAAGGCAGCAGTCAGAGTAAGAAGATTGGGTTGGAGAAAGAGTTTCTTTGAATGCTGTGTATCCTGAGAATTATTTACCTCAGCCATTGATGCAAATTATTGGAGAAATTCAAGTCAATATGACAATATTTTGGCCACAAATGGGATTTGGGAAATGGGGGGGAAAGTGGAATCAAGATCAGATCAGCAATGACACGAAGAACAGAAAGCTCTAGAGACATTCAGCAGCATCCAACGAGAGATCAGGTGACAGATCTGGGGTGTGGGTGCTTCCTTAAGGGCCTGTCCTACAAGCATGCAACTCTATGTGATTAGCGCGACCTAACGTGGTCGCTTGAGCCGTCCGGCGTCGCGGGGCTGGTCCCACTTCGATCGCCGGAGCCGTGCGGAATTGTGCGGAGTTCGACCCGACATCGCGCGGGGCTCCGAAAAACTGACTATGTTCAAAAATTCCGCGCGGCAACGGCTTGTCGGCTCGCAGTCGCCTCGATGCATTACACACACATCTGTAGGTGCCTCTGTGACCCTCTGTGTGTGGCTCCGTGGCCATGTGTGTGTGTGTGTCTCTGTGCCCCTCTCTGTGTGCCCCTCTCTGTCCTGGCGAACTTACCTTAGACTTCGCTCCAAGTTTGCCTCACTTTGCGCCGCGTTGCGCCACTCACCTGACCTCCGCGCGGCCCCTTCTGCCGGTTTGGTCGCGTTTGCTACATGCAGGTGCATGGTGATGGGAACGGCCCTGTACAGGGGATCACCCGACCTACGCGCGGCCCCCGCTTCTAGTTTGATCGGCCCTTTAGACGATTCGAACAGCATTTATAAAGAAAAGAGGGCAGTAGCTCATAACTGAATTTGTTAAATACTTCACCATGTTCATAAACAAGTTTTAATTCCCCCTCTAGTCAATGCTGTTAATGTGGTATAATTGTTCTGGTAATTTTGTGTGGAAAAAATGATGTTTTGGCATGCCAGTCATGCATTTCATAACTTTCTTCTATTGTGTTCATGAACCAGCTGGGTCCACCCTTTTTAAAAATGTCATGACCCACTAAAGAAAATAGGAACAGGATTAGCTACTTACCTCTCAAGTCTACTATACCTTTGGATCATAGTTGATAAATATTGGCTTAATCGTATTTTCTGTGCCAGTTCCAAATAGCCTACAATTTCTAAATCTTGCAACAAATTATTTTCTTTGTTTTAAAATCTCCATTTGTTTAGCCACCACACCCTATGGGATGGAGAATTGCAAAGATTCACTATCCACAGTAAGAAGTTCCTATGCACCTCAGTTTAAATGACTGTCTCTTTGTCGCTGTGTCCCTTCATTTGAGATTCTCTCATTGGTGGAAACATCTCAACATCTATTTCAACAAGATCACCTTTATATTTATATTCTCTGATCGCCAAATACAATAGGTCTTTTTAAGCCGTTCACAATGTCATGCCTTATATCCATGAATTAGCTGAGCTTTTTTGCATCAGTCTTCACAATGGAAGACACCAGCAACATGCCAGAAATTCAGGAGGCAGGTGAATACTGTTGCTGTTACGGAGAAGTTGTTTGAGAAGTTGAAAGATCTGAAGGTGGATAAGTCACCTGGACAGGATGCAAAGCACCCCGTGCTTCTGAAAGATGTGGCTGTAGAGTTTGTGGGGGCATTAGTGGTGACCTTCCAAGGATCACTAAGGTCAGGCATGGTTCCAGAGGAATTGAAAAGCCCCAATGGAACTCCACTGTTTAAAAAGGGAGTGAGGCAAAAAGAAGGAAATTATAGGCCAGTTAGTCTGACTTCAGTGGTTGGTAAAATTTTACAGTACACATTCCCCTTACGCAATAATCCACCACTCATCCGTTCCCCCAACACAATCTTCCACCACTCATCCATAGCCCAAAACTGCACAGGCGCAACACATTTGCCCTCTAACCAACACTTTCACCCCCTCATCTTCATCCTCCCTCTTCTCTCCTCCACTTCCTCTCTCACCTCTTCTTTCCCTTACCCTCAGTCACTCTTTACCCTCAGTCACTCTCTCCCTCCCTCCATAACCTCTCCTCCCTTCCTACCCGTTGAGCCCAGTTCCCCCAATGCAATATACCACCACTCACCCGTTCACCCAACGCAATATTCTACACTCACCCATAGCCCCCAACTGCGCAGGTGCAGTTTACTTGCCCTCATCTTCAACACTCCCACCCACTCCTCTTCACCCTCCCTCTTTTCTCCTCCACTCCCTCCCTAACCTCTCCTTTCCCCTACCTTCAGTCACTCCATACCCTCAGTCACTCCCTCCCTCCATAGCCCCTCCTCCCTCCGTGACCCGTTCGGCCCCGTTCCCCCAATGCAATATTCCACCACTCACCCATCACCTCCAACTGTGCAGGCGTGGCTCATTTCCCCTCATCCCCAACACTCCCTTCCCCCTCCTCTTCACCCTCCCTCTTCTCTGCCCTCTCCACTCCCGCCCTCATCCCTCCATAACCCCTCTCCCCACCTCCCTCCTCTCCCTCTATCTTTTAAATAAATAACAATCCTCTCCTCGTCCCCGTCCCCTCCCCCACTGCTGCCTTTAAAAAAAAATGTAAATGAGATCCCTTTGTGATGTCATTGTCGGGTGGAGCACTGCTGACAGGCAGTTTATGAAATAAGATCCCATTGTGATGTCATAGCTGTAATTGCCACTGCAACGTCAAGTGATTTTTCTCAAAGTGGATAGACAAAAATGCTGGAGAAACTCAGCGGGTGAGGCAGCATCTATGGAGCGAAGGAAATAGGCGACATTTCAGGTCGAGACCCTGCTTCAGACTGATGGGGGGGTGGGAAGAAGAAAGGAAGAGGTGGAGACAGTGGGCTGAAGGGGAGCTGGGAAGGGGAGGAGAAAGCAGGAGAAATTGGAGAAATCAATGTTCATACCGCTGGGGTGTAAACTGCCCAAGCGAAATATGAGGTGCTGCTCCTCCAATTTACGGTGGACCTCACTCTGGCCATGGAGGAGGCCCAGGACAGAATGGTCGGATTCGGAATGGGAGGGGGAGTTGAAGTGTTGAGCCACCGGGAGAACAGGTTGGTTATTGCGAACCGAGTGGAGGTGTTGGACGAAGTGATCGCCTAGCCTACGCTTGGTCTCGCCAATGTAATGCAGCTGACATCTATTGCATCCGCTGCTCTAGGTGAGTGTAGATGATGAGGTGCAGGTGAACCTCTGCTGCACCTGGAAAGAATGCTTGGGTCCATGAATGGAGTCAATGGGAGAGGGAGGTAAAGCGTCAAGTGGGTGGGAAAGGACAAATTGACCAGGGAGTTATGGAGGGAGTGGTCTTCCCCCTTCCTGGCAGTTGACTCACAGCTGGGGAGCTGGCAGTTGAATTGCGGCTGGTGGGCTGGCAGTTGACTCATGGCTGGTGGGCTGGCAGTTGACTCACTCACAGCTGGTGGGCTCACACACACCCTCCATCACATTCACACACACTCCATTTCTCACACACATACACACCCTCCATCACACTCTCTCACACACACACACACACACACCATCTCTCACACACTCGCACCCTCCATCTCACAGACACACACTCCCTCCATCACACACACTCCCTCCATCACACACACTCCCTCCATCACACACACTCACACCCTCCATCCCTCACACCCTCCATCCCTCACACCCTCCATCCCTCACACCCTCCATCCCTCACACCCTCCATCCCTCACACCCTCCATCCCTCACACCCTCCATCCCTCACACCCTCCATCCCTCACACCCTCCATCCCTCACACCCTCCATCCCGCGCGCGCTCTCACTCTCGCGCGCTCTCTCTCTCTCGCGCTCTCTCTCTCTCTCGCGCGCGCTCTCTCTCGCGCTCTCTCTCTCTCTCTCTCTCGCGCTCGCGCTCGCTCTCTCTCTCCATATATGACAGTAAATCTACTCATGTGGCTGAGCACGGCCTCTGGACTGAGCGGGACTTCTGGAATGAGCGCGATCTCTCCACTGAGCGGGACTTCCGGAATGACCGTGACCTTTGGACTTAGCACGGCACAGACTAACAATTCAGTTCAATCCTCACGGAGCAGACTAACAATTCAGTTCAATCCTCACGTAGCAGACTACCAATTCAGTTCAACCCTCACGGCGCAGACCAACAGTTCAGTTCAATCCTCACAGTGCAGACCAACAGTTCAGTTCACTCACGGTGCAGATCAACAGTTCAGTTCACTACAGTGCAGACCAACAATTCAGCATGGTGCAGACTCGCATTCAGTTCACTCACAGCGTAGACTCATAGTTCTGGACGCAACTCTCACTCACGGTCTTCTGGGGGGTGACTGACTCACGGGGCTTTTTTCTCCTGGCCCCTGGAAGGGGCGTTACCTTCATCATGGTGACTGACAGGCGAGAAGTCCAATCTGCTGATGTAACTATTTTTTAAACATTCATAACTTTTTTAATTATTTCACCGATCGGAAAAAACCTTGGGGCGCTTGGAGGAGAGGAGGACGGTCAATAAGATGGCGAAAAAATCATTGCGATATAGGGTAGCGCTTTTTCTAAAATGTATTCACAATGTGTGCGGGAAGTGGTCAAGATGAGACTTTTAGTAATAGTACTAATACTGTACTCCAGGTGCAGCCTTACAATACAACCATTTTTAAACTCCAATTTCCTGGAATACAAGCTAATATACATTTCGGCTTTTGGATTACCAGCTTTGTCCGCATTTTTGCTTCATGGCTCGTGTACTAAAACATGAACCTTTGTATTCTGCTCATTTGCAGTCTCTCTCACTATTTAAATAATAGTCTGCCATTTCCTCGTAATTAAGTACATGACCTCACACTTTGTCACGTCATTTGTGTAGTTTTTAGCCCTCAACTTATTTTTATCCTCTTACAATGTCCAAATATCCTCATTACATTCCACTGATTTGTCATCAGCAAACATGGATATCTTAAAGTCTGCCCCATCATCCCAGGGATAGTAGATAATTGAGGACTATGGAGTGATGTTTTATCATGGCTCTATTTTCTCTCTTCGTCCCCCTTATTATCTCAATTTAATTCTAATGTTACTATCATCAGGAAGAAAGTACAGGGGCCTAAAACCATGACCTCCAGTTCAAAAATAACTTTATTTCCTGCAGCCATCATGTTGTAGAATACAACACAACATCAACTTCAGCAACTATGATCGTCTATACACTTTGTCTTTACTTTTAGTACATTTTATACTAATAAGTCACCTGGTATTATGATTATTAATTTATTACATTATTATGTTTATCTGTATTATTGCAGCAAATAAGAATGTAATTGTTCTGTTACCAGTGCATATGACAATTAAACATACTCTTGATTATCTATTGGTGTTCCTCTATCCAGCAATGTCATCAATTTTCCATCCTTTTGGAGCAAATTATTGTATGCCACCTTAATGATAAACTCATCATAAATCTTCTGCTTAGCTTTGCTGGCAATGCAGTGGACAATGGACTAGGTTGGCATCAGTCTGTGTCCACTCAATTCGTACTGGCATAAAATACCCACCATACTCAGGAACAATTGTTTAAAAAAGAACTGCAGATGTTGGTAAATTCGAAGGTAGACACAGAATGCTGGAGTAACTCAGCGGGTGAGGCAGTATCTATGGAGGGAAGGAATTGCTGATGTTTCGGATCAAAACGTCGCCAATTCTATCTCTCCATAGATGCTGCCTCACCCGCTGAGTTACTCCAGGATTTTGTGTCTACCATGCTCAGGAACAGCTTCTTTCCCTCTGTTATCAGGCTTATGAAGGGTTCTTCCATATGCCAGAGTACTTTCTGATTCACCTCTGCCGCATTGCGGACTTTGGACCTTATCTCTGGAACTGGTGCACTGCAATGCAGAGAACAATATTCTGCACTATGTATCTTTTCCTCTGCTCTGTGTATGAAGGAACTATAAATGCTATTTTAAATCGAAGATGGACACAGAATTCTGGAGTAACACTGCGGGGCAGGCAGCATCTTGGAGAGAACAAATGGGTGATGTTTCGGGTCAAGACCCTTCTTCTTCCCTCTGCTCTATTGTACGTTAGTTTGGCTTGATTATATTTATGTATAGTATTATCTGATTTGATTGCATAGCAAGCAAACAAAGCTTTTCACTGTATTCCGATGCACCTGACAATAATAAACCTAAAATGGCAGCTGATGATAATGTACTGAAGTGTAGCAGGGAATTAACATAAGATGTGCAATGGAAATTGACACGAAAATAAATTATTTCTATTATGAACAAGAGAATTCAGGAAATCATTAATTCCTCTTGAAATACTATATGAATTAAGATTTGCTCTGGTGTTATGATATTTTTGAATAGTTTTTTATTGATTTTATTTTATGCATTAGTTTTGTGATTATGCAGTGAAATGGTGCAAATCTATTAAAGCAAATCTATTTTCCGGTAAAAGAAAGCATATTCTCAATTTGACTGAGTCTCATTTAGTTTTATTTTTTAATTAAGTGTTATGGTTGATGCAGTAGGAAAGAATTTGGGTAACAAGGATTCATTGCAAATGTTTGCGTTACAAAAATACTATTTTTTTTCCTTTTGGGGTGTTTACTATGGAGCTGAGTGTTCAAGGTGAAGCCAATGTTGAAGACAAAGTCAATATCTGCTTGTATTTCAGTATTTTGATTTTGGATCAATTTGCTAATGTTAAAAAGTACTACAGATTCAGAAAAAATGACAAAAAAGAAGCTTGAGCACAGTAAAACATGCAGAAAAATAAGCTGCTGAAGGAACGTAGGAACATTTCAAGTTAAGACTCTACATTAGGACTGAGAGTGTAAAGGGGAAATAGCCATTTTTCTTCTTGCGTATGGTGTGGGCAGCCTAAAGTTGTAGGACAACTTCTTCTATTTGATCTTATTTCATTGTGCGCGCCAGGTTGATTGCATTCGTCGAAACAGGGAGGACCACTTGAAGGTTGCAATCTCCCACCCCAAATAGCCATTAGAAACAGGTGACAGAGGGGGGGGTGAGGCTGGTAAGCGATGGTTGGATCCAATTGAGGAGGGTTTGATGGCAGATGCGGGAAGGTGGGAGAGGGAAAGGTGGAGAATACAACAGAAGTTGGGAGGTGATTAGTGGAGACTGCAAAGAGTTGCATTTTATGAAAGTTGGAGAGTGTAGCAATGTTACAAAATTTTGAGATTTTAAAAATCAAGTCTGCAATTTATCCCATCAGATAACGCATAAAAAGAAGTTTAATTTGACACCTAATTTACTTTCATATCTTCAGTATTAAGAAAGTTATGGCCATTTTCATACTCGTAAATGAGCATCTTGCTTCCCATTGCCTTTCAATTGACTTAACTCAAAAGCTGTGATCTGGAAAAGTTAAATGTCCATAACATTCTTAAAAATTAAGAGAACTCAATGAAATTTTCAGTTATTATAGATTGAAGCATTCTGAAACAAATATTAAACAATCTTACTTGGATGACCTGAAATTAAAGCATATAATTAGTTAGTTATCTAATTGTAGCTAATTACAAAATTCAATGAGTAGATCTAAACATCTATCAATTTCTTAAGAAAAGATAAACTTTTTTTAAATTGCCTAAGTGTCCAAATAACATTCACATAATAATCCACAATATAACATAATTTTTAAATCTCATTTTCATGAATTTCTGGGCCAAATGGAAGGAATTTAGTGTTTTATGCTGTAAATTAATGGCCATTTAAATCAACTAGCGAGTGGGTTTTAGCGGAATGCGGTGGATTGGAACGTTGCGGTTAGCGGTGAAGTCGGGGGGAAAAATACTGGGGGTTCATACATTTTTTGGGGAACCCATTTCGCAACATAAAAATATTATTAATGCCTCCCGAAAAACCAACTTTTAATATAAAAATAAAGTATTTACCTTTTTTTCTCCCCTACGCAAAATGCTTCCGGTTGTCTGCGGTCACGGCTTTTGAAGGTGATTTTTAAATTACTCTAGTTAATAAATAATCTAGAGTAACTTAAAAATACCTTCATTGATGAAATGTCGGAGCGATTTTTCTTCAGCAACCAAATCGCCCGACATTCATCGATTATCCCAGTCTGTCGAAAAATGGCACTTTAAGCCCGCCCCCCTCTGCACGGCGCGAAAGTCGCGCACACGGGGAGCGGCAGAAGTGCAGCGCCGGTAAAGGTAAGTTTTGTAACATACCTAGAGAGTGGAACCAGAAAAGGAAGGACTGTGTAAACAATATGATTATTTGTTGATAATTATTGGATATTTATGTTTCAATTTTTCATTGTAGCTTTTATCTGCCATCAAAATAGAAGGTAAAGCTTGGTAGAGTGATTTGTTTGAGTAAATAAAATTCCCTTCAGAATTATATTTTTATTCACTATCATTTATAAGTAATTTAGATTTTATAAATAATTATAAGTGGGACTAATGTTTTACCCAACACCCCTTCTGTTTTCCCACTATCAAATTCTGTTTTGTGGGGAGAGGGAGCAGAATTTTCGGTGAACGTTTTTTTTTCCTTTTTGAGATTCTTGAATGCCTACTTTCTAAGCATCTACACCTACAACCAGGGCAAGCCTGGATTGGGAAATGACAGGGGAATTACAATTATTTAAATTATATGCAGCAACCTGCATGGAAATATTTGTCCAAATATTGCATGGAATTTTTTCCTACTTCCAACTGTAACTTGCATGAATGGAAAACCAGTGGAAATGACATAGCCAATCATTGTGGAATTCAGGTCTGGTTGCTTAAGGAAGTGATTTCAGAGTTCCTCATAACATGTGTTTTTGTTTTACATTTTAGGTGGAGGTTCCAAATGAAGGAAATACTTTGCATGACAAACTACTTCCCTTACAGGTGGGTGAAGTCTTTGTTCCTTTTGTGAGCTGTCTCCTATTGACAAGTTCTTGAAATGGAAATAAAGAATGAAGGAAGATTTGCCAATAGGACATTGGAGATGTCCACCTCAATGCTATGTGAAGATAGACACAAAATGCTGAAGTAACTCAACGGGTCAGGCATCTCTAGAGAAAAGGAATATGTGACGTTTCGGGTTGAGACCCTTCTTCAGACCCATCCCGAAACGTCACACATTCCTTTTTTCCAGAGATGTTGCCTGACCCACTAAGTTATTCCAGCTTTTGTGTCTATCTTCAGTGTAAACCAGCATCTGCATTTCCTTCCTACACATCAATGCAATGTGAAATTTGTTGTGAGTCGAACTCTCGTGGAAGTGCTGAGTAAATGGGTGCTATTCAGGGCAGTTTGGGGAACAACTGGAAAGATGTTTCTGTAAGGGTTCAGGTAGCTGGGCAAACCCTGCCCTACTCCGTTTAGTGCGGGGTCAGAATAGGGTTCTAGTGGGTCATGTATTCATCCAAATTTTTTTATTTCAGTTCTAAGAAACTAGAACATGCTGAAAATACTCAGCAAAACATACAGCATATTGGAGAGAGAAATTATCTTCAGATAATTTTCCGGGTCACTGATCTGTCAATAAGAATGCCAACCATAGTAGAATCTGCATTGTCACCTCTTCAATTTTTTCCACCCTGCTTGAAATGCCAAGAGTAAAAAATCTTATTTCTTGAAAATTGCAAGACCAAAGCTTGTAGAGTTGGCAGGTCATGACCTGTACTGCGGTTGCGTCAACTCAAGATCATCCTTGAATGATATCTTAGCCTAAAGTTATGAGGCACAACAGAATGATTGGTTTTTAAAGTCTTTTTGACAATGGCCTGTACATATGGAAATATTCCATTCAAACCATTGTCTGGTGTAATAATTCATTGCCTAGTTGGTTGTTAACATTTGTGAATGTATGTGCAAATGATGTGTCACAATCTACCTGCAATCTAATTGACATGTTTTCCTTTCTTCCCCAGCTGATATCAACTTGAAAATGGCAGCTTCGCGATCTGTATTATCTCTGCTCATGTTTTTTAGTGGGTTGGGATTAGGATTTCTTGTCTGCTATCTCCTGATTAATGTAATAAATATAGAAGAACCACAGCATAGGCATTTACTCTTCAATGACCCACATGGACACTTAGATGATTCTGACCAACACCAACATCAAAATCTTCAAGGAGAGATGAACTTTAATGCTGACATCAATCAACATAAAGGTATCGTTTTCATATAATGATGTGGTTATAAAGCTATGTGTAGGAAAGAGCTGCAGATGCTGGTTTAAATCGAAGATAGACACAGAATGCTGGAGTATTTCAGTGGGACAGGCAGCATCCCTGGAGAGAAGGAATGTGTGACTTTTCAGGTCGAGACTGAGGAAGGGTCTCGACCCAAAACGTCACTCATTCCTTCTCTCCCAGAGATGCTGCCTGTCCCGCTGAGTTACTCCAGCATTTTGCGTCTATCTTTGGTTATAAAGCTATATTGTTTCATTGTAATGATGAATTATGAAGTAGTTAATGGCTGCAGATAACTATATCAATTTGAATAATTCACAGAGACATAGAAAATAGGTGCAGGAGTAGGCCAATTCAGCCCTTCAAGCCAGCATCACAATTCAATATGATCAAGGCTAATCATCCAGAATCAGTACCCTGTTCCTGCCTTATCCCCATATTCCTTCATTCTGATAGCCATAAGAGCTAAATCTAACTCTTTCTTGAAAACATGCAGTGAATTGGCCTCCACTGCCTTCTGTGGCAGATAATTGCACAGATTCACAACCCTCTGGCTGAAAAAGTTTTTCCTCGTCTCAATCCTAAATGGCCTACCCCTTATTTTTAAACTGTGATCCCTGGTTCTGGGCTCTCCCAACATTGGGATTCAATAATATTTTTCTAAAAAGTGTTAAATTGCTTGTGGCCAGCAAGAATTATTTAAACACCGATACACTTCACTTGAGATGAATTGAAATTTGTGCTTTACTAATTGTGGAGGCCCAGATATTTAAAACAGGTTTTTTTTTTTTTAAAAAGCCAATTGCGACATTCTCTTTTCTCTTGCAACAAGTTATAATAAAATGTTTTGGGCTCTATACACTACCCTCCACAATGTTTGGGACAAAGATCAATCATTTATTTATTTGCCTCTCTACTCCACAATTTGAGATTTGCAATAGAAAAAGTCACATTGTAAGATTTTAATGAAGGCCATTTTTATACATTTTGGTTTCACTGCATAAATTACAGCTGTGTTTATACATAGCCCCCCCATTTCAGGGCATCATAATGTTTGGGACACATGGCTTCACAGGTGTTTGTAATTGCTCAGGTGTGTGTAATTGCCTCCTTAATGCAGTTATAAGAGAGCTCTCAACACGTAGTCTTTCCTCCAGTCTTTCCATTACATATAATGTTCATACATGTGCATGGTAATGAGCAGTTTCTCGACCAGGGGTGTGTAAGTAATATTCATTTATTTCATTAAGCATGCTCAGTTACAATTGACCTGGCCTAGTTTCTTGTATTTTAATTGCAAAGCTAGTATCTGATGATTTATGGCCGCATCCCCATCTTTGCCTGCCGCTATACAATGCTATCAATGGTGCTCAAGGATGATGCTGGTTAACTAATTCACAACGATGCTAGAATCCTTGCCCGGACCTTCACAACAGTGGGGGTTTAATCACTCTATTTCTCACAATCCCCATTTATCTTCAATGGTGGTGGGGGTGTTATGGCCTGGGCATGTGTGGCTGCTGAAGGTGCTGGCTCACTTATCTTCATTGATGATACAACAGCTGATGGTAGTAGCATAATGAACTCTGAAGAGTATAGACACATCCTATCTGCCCAAGTTCAAACAAGTGCCTCAAAACTCATTGGCTGGCAGTTCATTCTACAGGAAGACAATGATTCCAAACATACTGCTAAAGCAACAAAGGAGTTTTTCAAAGCTAAAACATTGTCAATTCTTGTGGCAAAGTCAATCACCCGATCTGAACCCAATTGTGCATGCCTTTTATATGCTGAAGAGAAAACTGAAGTGGACTAGCCCCCAGAACAAGTGCAAGCTAAAGAAGGCTGCAATACAGGCCTGGCAGCGCATCACCAGAAAAGACACCCAGCAACTGGTGGTGTCAATGAATCGCTGACTTCAAGCAGTCATTGCATGCAAAGGATATGCAACAAAATACTAAACATGACTATTCATTCACATGACATTGCTGTGTCACGAACATTATGTTGTCCTCAAATTGGGGGGGGGGAGAGGGCTATGTATAAGCACTGCTGTAATTCGTACATGGTGAAACCAAAATGTATAAAAATGGCCTTTATTAAAATCTGACAATGTGCACTTTAATCACATGTGATTTTTTTCTATTACAAATCTCAAATTGTGGAGTATAGAGGCAAATAAATAAATGATGGGCCTTTGTTCCAAACATTATGGAGGGCACTGTATTGCTTGCATCTAAATTCTTAGGTCTCTGTCAATATGTATTTAAATTACCATCAGGAAGGGTTTGGCATCAATCACTATTTACAGTTTATTCCTATTATCAAATATGTGTTTGATGCTTGCCAACAGTGCCCTGATTTAGTTTGATCTGACCAGACTGAGTTGGAGTCTGCCCTATAATTCTGTTGCCTGTTGGCCCTCCTGTGTCATGTTTCATGCTTGCTACAGCAACCTTTCTCTTAAACTGAGGTATTATTGCTGGTCACAAATAAATGACAGGCTTTACAAAATATTAATTTGAATATGGCTTTATGAAAGTATCAATATTTAATACAAATATACTAGACTTGGTAAAAATGTGTTTAAACTGAGGTGCCTATTTTTTTTTAAATTAGAAGTACATAATAAAAACATTTCATATGTAACAGTCATACATTACTAATATTGTCAACATTCTCAATTATTTAATAACTCTACTATATATTTTTTATTTTTTATATAGATAGAAAATAATAGAGAGAGAGAAAAAGCAAGAAGGTATAATAAAAAAGAATGAAATAATTAACTAATAATACATCATTGGAGATATGTTCGTAAATTATAAAATATAACTCTTCATCTAATCCTTAATTCGAGTTTCAGTCAGGTTTTCATGCCAAACCAGTTTGCCCTTTCAGATAATCAATAAATGGACACCATATTCTGATAAAAAGTTCTTGTTTGTCCATTAAGAAAAGTCTGATTCTTTTCAAATCTAGGGTCTCTGACATTTCCATAATCCACATTTTGATTGTGGGGGTTATAGGGCTTTTCCAAAATTTTAATATTATTTTTTTCCCAATTATACTGTAGTCGATAAAGATTATTTGGCTTGTAGTAAGTATTTGACTTTGTTCTAATATTCCAAATATTATTCATTTTGAGTCGGGGTCCAATTGGGTGTTGACAACTTCCGAAATTATCTTTAAAATTTCCGTCCAAAAATTATTAATTTTTATACAATTTACAAATGTATGCGTTGTTAGCCTCCAAATGCTGACATTTTACGCAGATAGAAGATATATTTGGGGAGATTCTATTTAATTTAGTTTTTGAGTAATGTAATCTATGTAATACTTTAAATTATATTAAAGAGTGTCTGGCATTTAACGAGCATTGATGTATATGTTGTAAGCTTTCGTCCAAATATCTTTCATTATTGACTGGCCTAGTTCGTTTTCCCATGTTTGTCTATATATTTCCGTCGTTGGTGCCTCACTGTCTAATAGGATATTATAGATATAAGATATTAATTTTTCTGTATTAGGGTGCTTATTCAAACATTCATCAAGAGTTTCTGGATCTCTAGTTCTGTAATCCTGTGTATTTGATTTAGCATATTCTCTAAGTTGTAGATATCTGAAATAGTCATTTGAGTGAAGTCCATAAGTTTGTTGCAACTCCTGAAATGAAAGAAATGTACCTTTCCTATAGAGATGACCCATCTTTTTAATTCCGTGATTTTTCCATTGTAAAAAACCTTTATCCAACATTGAAGGTTTAAATGCAGGGTTGTTTACAATGGGGATAAAGAGTGATAGATTATCCAATTTTAAAGTCTTTTTTCATTGTTTCCAAATTCGTACACCACTGTATATTATAGGGTTTTCACTATAGGTTTTTTTGCTTAATTTCGTGGTAGCAAACAGAATCAAACCAATTTCAAAGGGTAAACAGTCTTCCTTTTCCATTTTTAACCAGTCTGATTGCTAGTCCAATTCTTCCAACCAGAAGTTCATATTTTTAATGTTAACTGCCCAGAAATAGAACATGAAATTCGGTAAAGCTAAACCTCCATTTATTTTTTATTTAAATAATTGTTTTTTGTTTATTCTGTGATTCTTATAATCCTAGATAAAATTAGTGACTATGGAGTCTACCATTTTAAAAAAGGTTTTTGGAAGATATATCGGGATTGATTGAAAGAGGTACAATAATTGCGGAAGAAAAATCATTTTTATGGCATTCATTCTACCAAATATTAAGATGGGTAGTGTTTTCCAATATTGAATATTCTTATGCAATTTGCTCAATAAAGGAGGGAATTTTAGTTTAAATAAAGAAGTATATGTCTTAGTTACATAAATTCCTAGATATTTAAATTTTTCATTAACTATTTTAAAGGGGGATTGTTGTAATATATGTGGATTGATTTCCATTATTGGCATGATTTCGCTTTTATTCCAATTAATTCTGTATCCCGAGAACGAGCCAAATTGAGTTATTAAATTTAATAGGTTTGGGATACTAAGTTCAGGTTTTGTAATGTAGATTAATACATCGTCTGCATATAAATAAATTTTATTCTCAGTGTCTTTAGTATTATACCCGTATATTTCAGGATGGGACCTAACACTTTCTGCTAGTGGCTCAATTGAGGTGCCTATTATTTTGAAGGTGCTTTAATTCTTAGTAACGCTGAATCTATCATTGAATCTTAATTTAAGTTATGATTGTTTTGATCCGTTGTACTCTGGGGAGGAAACCTGCGTTCATGTCTTTGGCAGTTAACTTTATTTGGATTATCTAAGAAATGTCATTAGGATATAGTTCAATCATATTGTTCCCATTTCCTGATTCTCTGTTTAGACTATGTTAGCACTTACTATATCCAACTCCAAATATTACAAGCAGAGTTTCTGCTTTAAAAATTCCCTAAATCCTCCTACTTTAAGTTCTGTTAGTTTTCTTTCCTTTCTTGGAGTATTTTGTAGAACTCCTATACCTTTTAAGCTCTTAATAATTCTTATTTTTGTTGAGTAACTCATTCTCTGTCGCTCTGTCCTTCAATTTTGCTTTGATGTTTTCTGCCATGAACCTATATTTTGGTATAGGCATTTAATATGCAAGGATGCTTTTGGAATGTTAGAGGAGTATGGAGTACTGGAGAGAGACCGGTGTGTCATGGGGAGATTGTGCAAACTCCACACTGATCCTGATCACATCCAGTTCTCGGGAACTGCAAGGCTGCAGCATTCACTGCTCCATGAAGCGTTTTAGTTTCTTCTATTTATGCACATTTATATTTCGTCAACAAAGTGGAAAGGTCTGCATAAAGGGAAAATAACTTGCTGTTTCCACCTGGTTTATCCCTTGTAAGTGTGAAAGGGGTCTAATCTATCAACAATTAAGCATTCTTTGCTTTTATAGCTGTGTTCTCTTTGTGCATCTTTTCATCTATTTGATTGATTTATGTTACTTTATCTACCAATTATATCTTTTTTTTTATACTCATTTCCTGCTTAAGTGTACCCCTATCTCCTTTTGTACCCTCAAGGGGCCTGCTTGATCTCTGCTCACCTATGTAGTGGCAGAAATGTCCACTACAACATACCTGACATATGCCTCGATATCCCTTGTCAGCCAGGGATCTCTCCTAACCTGCCAGACTTTCCCTTCATTCTGACAGCAACATGTTGGCCCATCAAAATTAACCATAGCCCAATTTAGGACTTTAACTAGTGGGTAAGTCCTCTCTCATTCCATAACTGCAGCTATGCTGATCATATTGTTTGAGTTCCATCATGGGTAGGTATAATACAAAATGGCAGCTGTGACATTTTGATCATGTAACACTGAATAATGAAGCACAGGATCAGAATCTATGAGCCAATCAAGATGCCAATTTAAACTAATTCCATCTGCCTGCACATTGTCTAGATACATCCATCCCTGCCTGTCCACATGCCTGACTAAATGGATCTTGAACATTATTTAATGTCAGAAATTATCCTGGCATTTTTGGTAGTGCTTGACCCTAGATCATATGATTAGTATCCTTTCAATAGACAATATGTGCGGGAGTAGGCCATTCGAGCCAGCACCGCCATTGAATGTGATCATGGCTAATCATCCACAATTAGTACCCCGTTCCTGCCTTCTCCCCATATACCCTGACTCCGCTATCTTTAAGAGCCCTGTCTAGCTCACTCTTGAAAGTATCCAGAGAACGAGCCACCACCGCCCTCTGAAGCAGAGAATTCCACAGACTCACAACTTTCTGTGTGAAAAAATGTTTCCTCATCTCCGTTCTAAATGACTTGCCCCTTATTCTTAAACTGTGGCCCCTGGTTTTGGACCCCCCCCCGACATCGGGAACATGTTTCCTGCCTCTAGCGTGTCCAAATACATAATAATCTTATAAGTTTCAATAAGATACCCTCTCATTCTTCTAAATTCCACAGGATACAGCCCAGCCGCTCCATTCTCTCAGCATATGACAGTCCTGCCATCCCAGGAATTAACATTGTGAACCCACGCTGCACTCCCTCAATAGCAATAATGTCCTTCCTCAAATTTGAAGACCAAAACTGCACACAATACTTCAGGTGTGGTCTCACTAGGGCCCTGTACAACTGCAGAAGGACCTCTTTGCTCCTATACTCAACTCCTCTTGTTATGAAGGCCAACATGCCATTCGCTTTCTTCACTGCCTGCAGTACCTGCATGCTTATTTTCATTGACTGATGAACAAGGACCCCCAGATCCCGTTGTACTTCCCCTTTTCCCAACTTGACACAATTTAGATAATAATCTGCCTTCCTGTTTTTGCTACCAAAGTGGATACCTCACATTTATCCACATTAAACTGCATCTGCCATGCATCTGCCCACTCACCGAACCTGTCCAAGTCACCCTGCATTTTCATAGCATCCTCCTCACAATTCACACTGCCATCCAGCTTTGTGTCATCTGCAACTTTGTTAATGTTTCTTGTAATCCCTGCATCTAAATTATTAATATATATTGTAAATTAGCTCCGGTCCCAGCACCGAGCCTTGCGGTACTCCACTGCAAAGGGGGTTCACACTGCCTGCCATTCTGAAAGGGACCCGTTAATCCCTATTCATAAACAATGTGGGTGTTCAGTTCATGATTGAGCTGCAGCAAGCGTATATTTCTGTCTCCAAAGTATTTCTGTCTCCAAATTTTCCCTAATCCAAGTCCCATCACCCACTCATGGGTGCTCAATGTTAAAATTCAGCTGAAGTTATTTTGTTCGTCAGTAATATATTTGTCATTGCTTTTTAATGAAATCCATGAATATTCTCTCTTTAGATGAAAACGGAAGCCTTGCTGATGATCTGTATAAGAGAGTGCGAATCCTGTGCTGGGTGATGACTGGGCCCCAGAATCTGGAAAAAAAGACCAAACATGTCAAAGCCACCTGGGCTAAAAAATGCAACGTCGTGCTTTACATGAGTTCTGAAGTAAACAAAGATTTCCCTACAGTGGGACTGGATGTTAAAGAAGGCAGAGATCAGCTGTACTGGAAAACTATCAAAGCTTTCCAATATGTTTTTGACCATCATTTGAATGAAGCTGATTGGTTCTTGAAAGCAGATGATGACACATATGTTATTGTTGACAATCTGCGTTGGCTATTATCAAAGTACTCTCCAGATCAACCCATATTCTTTGGAAGAAAATTTAAGCCATATGTAAAGCAAGGATATATGAGTGGTGGAGCTGGATATGTACTTAGCAAAGAAGCAGTGAAAAGATTTGTTGATGGCTTCAAGACTGGGAAATGCACTCATTTTACATCCACAGAGGATTTGGCCATGGGGAGATGTTTGGAGACTGTTAATGTAGAAGCTGGTGACTCTAGGGACACAAATAAAAGGGACACCTTTCATCCTTTTCCGCCAGAACATCATTTGACAAAAAGTTATCTCCCCAAAACATTCTGGTACTGGAACTACTGCTTTTACCCTACTGAAGAGGTATGACATTAAATATTTGGATCTAAAGGGCAAAATATTAATAATTTTTCATTCCCTTTAATCTTTTGTCTTTCTCAAACAAGTTGGTTGGGTCTAAAATGTTCCTTGTTTATTTTTTACAAAGATCTCTTGGAGCATTTCATTTTCTCAACCTGCAAATTTCCAAATTGTTTCCAAGCTATGCCCATCCAATGCCTCCTATTGAATGGATTTGTTTTAAACTGAGCACACAGATTCCTTTTACTGTGTGGCATTGCAATTGCTTTTGATACAAAGTTGAATTTGTCAATCAATGTATATCTTAATATTATATCTTGAGGATTATGGTTTTGAATATGATTTGATATAGTATTTCCTGCTCTGCTCTTTTTGCTTCAAGTTTAGGTTTATTACTGTCGCAAGTACCCAGGTACAATGAAAACTTTTGTTTTTGCATGCAATCCAAACAGATCAGATATACCATACATAGATAAATGTAGTTCAAACTCGTGTAGTAGATGGAGCAAAAGGGAAGTTAGAGAGCACAGAATATAGCATTATAACGCATCCGTTCCTTAGACAAAGTCCAAATATCCTCAATGGAGTAGTGTTAAATGGAACAGTACCCTAGTTTATAGCAGGGTCATTCAGAACCCTGATTCCGGAAGGGAAGAAGTTGTTCCCGAGTCAGTTTGTGCGTGCTTTCAAGCGTCAGTACCTTCTGCCGGATGGGAGCAGAGAAAAGGAGGAATGCCTAGGGTGGCACAAGTCTTTGGTTGTGTTGGCTGCTTTACGGAGGTAGTGTGACGTGTAGATGGAGTCAATGGTAAAAAGTCTAGTCTGTTTGATCGACTAGATTACATCTACGACATTCTGCAATTTCTTATGGTCTTGGGCAGAGGTGTTCGTAAACATAACTGTGATGTAACCAGACCATGTTTTCTACGATGCATCTGCAGAGGTTTGTAAGAGTCACGTGAGATGTGCTGAATTTCTTCAGTCTCCTATGGAAGTAGAGGCATTGGTATGCCTTGGCCAACTTATTAATGTGGTTGGTCCACAACAGATCATTTGCAATATTAATGCCAAGGAATTTGAAGCTCAACCATTTCCACATCTGCACCATTGATGCTGATTGGGGCATGTACTCCACTATGCTGCTTGAAGTCAACTTCATCTTGCTGACATTGTGGAAGAGATTATTGTCCTGATGCCATGTTATTAAATCTTATCTCCATCCTGTACTTCGTCTCATCATTGTTCATGATTCGGCCCACCACAGTGGTGTCGTCTGAAAACGTGTAGATGGAGTTCGAAAATAATTTGGCTGTACAGTGGTGTGTGTAAAGGGTGTAATTAGGGACTGAGAATGCATCCTAGGGCACTTGTGTTGAGAGTTATAGTGGAAGAGGTGTTGTCATTTGATTGAGGATCAGTTAATGGTGGAGGGTAGTGGTTGACAATTAAGGGTTCTAAGGGAATACAAATGATTATCAATTCAAATGATTGGCATACATTCACAATGTGCAGTTTATTGAGAGTTGGCATCTGCAAGGAGAAAAGTATTTTGTTCAGAGAACTCTTGAATTATGCCCTCCGTCTATACAAGTTAGTATTTTATGGACATATGCAAGCCCAGCTTGTCTTCAGGTAAAAACACTAATGTTTAACAATTATCTGGGTGAAATTTGTAACAAAATCAGACTAATATCAGTTTTTCTTCGGATGTAGGGTGTAAGTTGCAGCAGGAGTTAAAACTGGCATGTAACAAAGGTAATGCCACTGTGGTGATGGGCAATTTCAATATGCAGGTAGACTGGGAAAACCAGGTTGGTTCAGAACCCCAAGAAAGAGAGTTTGTAAAGTGCTTCCGAGATGGATTCTTAGAGCAGCTTGTAATGGAGCCGACCAGAGAAAAGGCAATTCTGGATTTAGTGTTGTCCAATGAACCAATTTTGATAAGAGAACTCGAGGTAAAAGAACCGCTTGGAGATAGTGAACATAATATGATTTGTTTTAATCTGCAATTTGAGAAGGAGAAGGTTAAATCGGAAGTGGCAATGATGCAGTTGAACAAAGGGGATTATGAAGGCATGAGAGAGAAGCTGGCCAAGGTAGACTGGAAAGGGTTACTAGCAGGAATGACGGTGGAACAGCAATGGCAGGAATTTCTGTGCATAATCCGGTAGGCGCAGGATCACTTCATTCCAAAAAGGAACAAAGATTCTAAGGGGAGTAGGAGGCAACCATGGCTCAGAAGAGAAGTTAGGGATAGAATAAAATGAAAAGAAAAGATGTATAACACAGCAAAGAGTAGCCGGAAGCCAGAGGATTGGGAAACTTTCATAGGACAACAGAAGGAAACAAAACGAGCAAAACGGGCTGAAAAGATGAAGTACGAGGGGAAGCTGGCCAGGAATGTAAAGAAGGACAGTAAAAGCTTCTTTACATATGTTAAGGGGAAAAGAATAGCAGTCAAATGTGGGTCCCTTGAAGGCAGACACGGGTGAAATTATTATGGGGAACTAGGAAATGGCAGAAGAGCTGAACACGTACTTCGGATCTGTCTTCACTAAGGAAGACACAAACAATCTCCCAGATGTACTGGAGGACAGAGGATCTAAGGGGGTTGAGGAACTGATAGGAAATTTTCGTTAGGCGAGAAATAGTATTGGGTAGGCTAAAGGGACTGAAGGATGATAAATCCCCTGGGCCTGATGGACTGCATCCCAGGGTCCTCAGGGAGGTGGCTCTAGAAATAGTGTACGCATTGGTGATCATTTTCCAATGTTCAATAGATTCAGGATCATTTCCTGTGGATTGGAGGATAGCTAATGTTATCCCACTTTTCAAAAAAGGAGCGAGAGAGAAAACGGGGAATTACAGACCAGTTAGCCTGATTTCGGTGGTGGGAAAGATGCTGGAGTCAATTATTAGAGGTAATAATGGGACATTTGGATAGCAGTAAAAGGATTAGTCCAAGTCAGCATGGATTTATGAAAGGAAAATCATTTCTATCTTCTGGAATTTTTTGAAAATGTGACAAATATAATGGATGAAGGGGAGCCAGTGGATGTAGTATATCTAGGCTTTCAGAAAGCCTTTGATAAGGTCCCGCACGGGAGACTGGTGACTAAAATTAGAGCACATGGTATTGGGGGTAGGGTGTTGACGTGGATAGAAAATTGGTTGACAGACAGTAAGCAAAGAGTAGGAGTGAATGAGTCCTTTTCAGAATGGCAGGCAGTGGCAAGTGGAGTGCCGCAAGGCTCGGTGTTGGGGCCACATCTGTTTATCATATATATTAATGATTTGGAAGAGGGAATTAGGAGCAACACTATCAAGTTTGCGGACGACACAAAGCTGGGTGGCAGTGTGAACTGTGAAGAGGATGTTAGGAGATTGCAGGGTGACCTGGACAGGTTGAGTGAGTGGGCAGATGCGTGGCAGATGCAATATAATATAGATAAATGTGAGGTTATCCACTTTGGTGGCACAAGCAAGAGGGCAGCTTATTATCTCAATGGGGTTAGGTATGGGGGAGGTACAGCGAGACCTGGGTGTCCTTGTTGGTCACTGAAAGTTGGCGTGCAGGTACAGCAGGCAGTGAAGAAAGCTAATGGAATGTTGGCTTTCATAACAAGAGGATTTCAGTATAGGAGTAGAGAGGTTCTTCTGCAGTTGTATAGGGCTCTGGTAAGACCACATCTATAGTATTGCGTACAGTTTTCATCTCCTAATTTGAGGAAGGACATCCTTGTGATTGAGGCAGTGCAGCGTAGGTTCACAAGATTGATCCCTTGAATGGCAGGACTGTCATATGAGGAAAGATTGAAAAGACTAGGTGTTTAGACGGATGAGGGGGGATCTTATACAAACACATAAAATTATAAAAGGACTGGACAAGCTAGATGCAGGAAAAATGTTCCCAATGTTGGGCGAGTCCAGAACCCTGGGCCACAGTCTTAGAATAAAGATGAAGCCATTTAAGACTGGGATGAGAAAAAACTTTTTCATCCAGAGAGTTGTGAATTTGTGTAATTCCCTGCCACAGAGGGCAGTGGGGGCCAAATCACTGGGTGGATTTAACAGATAGTTAGATAGAGCTCCAGAGGCTAGTGGAATCAAGGGATATGGGGAGAAGGCAGGCACGGGTTATTGATTTGGGACGATCAGCCATGATCACAATGAATGGCGGTACTGGCTCGAAGGGCCGAATGGCTTCCTCCTGCACCTATTTACTATGTTTCTATAATTCCCCACAGAAAAAAAAAATGATACTCTCACTTTATGGATTTGTGACTCTGCTTTCAGCTTTGGAAACAATTCACCGAAGGTTTATTAGACTAGCAGGTTGCATGTTACAGTCCGACCCGCCATTATCTCATTGAATGGAGGAGCAGGTTTGATAGGCCATGTTAATTTGTTTGTTTCTTCCTGATGCATCTGTTTTATTGCAAATTACTTTCATGTGGGGTCTGGTGATTTTTTAGAAGTTAATTAACTTTTCTTTATATACTTCCTGCTTTTGCTTTAGAATGACAGGAAACTGCGTAACTAGGACAGTAGGTAGGGCTAGCGAGGAGGTGGGATCAATAAATTGGAAATATATGGATGAAGTTAAAGGGAAGGAGAGTGCAGGAGAGGTTTACTGAAGTCTCCAGGAGTAATAGGAAAAGAAAGTTCAAGAAGGGATAAGAGTCCAAGGTCACGCAAAATTAGGACCAATGTGAGAAGTGAGGTAAATAATGAACTAAAGGTGTTATATTTGAATGCATGCAGTATGTGGAACAAAGTAGATGAGTTTATAGCGCAGTTAGAAATTAGTAGGTATGACATTGTGGGCATCATGGAGGCATGGCTGAGACGGGTTCAGAGCTTGGAGCTGCATATCCAAGGTTACACATCCTATCGAAAAGACAGACGGATGGGTAGTGGGGGTGGAGTAGCTCTGTTGGGAAGGAATGAAATTCAGTCCTCAACAAGGAATCACGTCGGAGCAGAAGATGTAGAATTACATCTAAAAAAACTAAAAAAAAGCTAAAAAAAACTGCAAGAGTAAAAAAGACCCTGATGGGAGTTGTGCATGGATCTCCAAACAGTAACCAGAATATAGCATACAAATTACATCTGGCGATACAAATGGCGTGTTCAAAAGGTAATGTTATAGTGGTCATGCGGGGTTTGCACTTCTTCCCCCACCCACCCACGTGGTGGTTTTCATGGTGGTGGTCTGAAGAAGGGTCTCGACCCGAAACGTCGCCTATCTCCTTCGCTCCTTAGATGCTGCTGCACCCGCTGAGTTTCTCCAGCCTTTTGTGTAACCCTGGTGGTTTTCATTGTTGGGGTTGGAATAGGGCAGAGGTTTCAATTACCAAAAACAATTCCAGAATCTTCCTTGAGGGTGGGATGGGCAGTTTGAGAAAGATTCAGCAGTAGCAGTTAGAGCTATGGCATCACAATGGAATTCATTTACATAACCTGCCCGTGAACAGTGTTCAAGCCCACAATGACATCACAATGGGATCAGCAGCTTCCACCTCAACGGGGGTAGGGAGGGAGTGATATTTTTTTTTTTTAATCAGATTCTTGGGGAGAGGTTTCATTTACAAAAAAAAATTCCTTGTGGCGGGGTGGGATAGGGGAGGTTAGCACCGGCGCCCCCCCCCCCCGCCTCAACGTGAGGATAATTGATTGGCCAATGCCGCCCCCAACATGAGGTTTCATTAAAAAATTTAAAACTTTAAAAACGTCAGCCATGCCTGCGCAGTTGGGAGCTATGGGTGAGTGGTGGAATATTGTGTTGGGGGAACGGGTTACGCTAAGGGAAACGGGTGAGCGATGGAAATGGGCTGCATTGGGAGAACGGGTGAGTGGTGGATGATTGCATTGGAGGAATGGGTGAGTGGTGGATTATTGCGTATAACGGGTCCCACTTGGTCTAATATATTACTAAAACTCTCATCTTGTTTCTATCTATGTGCGCGTATGTGATTCAGGAATTACACCAAAATGGTACATCATAGCACTAAAATTCGCAGCACCTTAGTCACAATTGTCCTGTGGTGGTTTCTATCAAGTTTCAGATTGATGTTATATTTTACAAATTATTAACATTTTTAGATTTACAAAACCCCCGATTTGAAAAAAAAATCCTCCCTGTGTTTTCAGCTATGCCATCACAATGGCATTGTAGCCCTGCTTGCAACATTGTTGCTATCCAAGTACACCGAGTCCTAGCAAGTGAATTTTTTATTTTTTTTTAAGTCACAGTCCGCAGCCAGCTAGCAAGTTCAATTGCATTTTGTTTAAGTTTAAAAATGAGGGAGGGTGAATAAGGCAAAATGAGCAACCCCTGTGCAGTTGGGGGCTATGGGTGAGTGATGCAATATTGCGTTGGGGGAATGGATTGCATTTGGGAAACGGGTGAGTGGTGGAATATTGCCTTGGGGAACGGGTTGCGTTGGGAGACCAGGCCTCCCGTGGGGGCTATGGGTGAGTGGTGGAATACTGCGTTGGGTGGAATATTGCCTTGGGGAACGGTTTGCATTGGTAGACCAGGCCTCCCCTGGGGGCAAAGGGTGAGTGGTGGAATATTGCATTGGCGAACGAGTTGTGTTGGGGGACTAGGCCTCCTGTGTGACAGGGACCCAACGGGTCCCACTTGGTAGAGTAATATGATAAAATTCAACCTGCAGTTTGAGAGGGAGAATATGAAATCAGATGTGTCGGCATTACTGTTGAGTAAAGGTAACTACAGAGACATGAGGGTGGAACTGGCTAAAGTTGATTGGAAAAGGACCCTAACAGGAATGACAATGGAGCAGCAAGTGCAGGGGTTTCCGGGAATAATTCAGAAGATGCAGGAGCTATTCATCCCAAAGAGGCAAAAAGGGAGAGAATGAGGCAAGCATGGCTGACGAGGGAAGTTTACAAGTTTATTCATGGATAACCCCTTGAGATGGACAGTCATCTCGTGTTCGAGGGGGTCCAACATAGAACATACAGCACAAGACATAACATACATAGAGGCTCTCATTGACCCACCTACCCACACACCAATCCCAAAACCCCTCCATCCCGTCTTGTTATAGTTTATAACAATTGTTAATTGACTTTACATATCCAATAATAATAAGTTATGTGTTACAGCATAATGTTGATGCATAATACCATATACCACCTATCATACATCGTACGCTAATACATACCATCAACATTATTACATGATATTATTTCATAGTATTGTGACATAATACAATATAAGACCTTGTTACACTATGCAATACAATAATACATTAGTGTAATGGCCATGCATATACAATAGCTATGCCAAATGATCACACACAGAGCAAGCTAGATAAAGGAGCTCGAAGACTCTAATACTAGAAACAGGTACATGGTTTTATAAGTAAGGGTAAAAGTGTATTTTTAAATAGACAAAATGAGCTAATAGTTCTTATGGTACTAGGCAGAGTGTTCCAGTCAGAAGGAGCTTTGAATTTAAATGCACATCTCCCAATTTCTTTCTAAGTTCTAGGAATTAAAAAGAAGGGTTGCTGAATATGTCTTAGTGAATATGAGGGTGTGTATGGTAATAGGTCTTGTTTTAAATAAGAAGGGTAATTGAGATGGATGCATTTAAAGATGAACTGGAACCAGTGGTAGCATCTTCAAGCGTGGGGGGATAACCTGTTTAGAGTTTCGTACATAGAACAGTGGTGAGTTAGATATGGACACCTTAAAATAAATCTGCAGAGACTATTATAAACTACATTGAGGGGTTGAAGATGTATATCAAATGTATTCTGATAGACAATATCAGCATAATCCAGTGTGGGTAGTAGTAGTTGAGAAACAATTATTTTTCTCATCTGAAAGGTGAAACAATTTATATGGCGGTAAGGAATAGCTAGATTAAAGCTGAGTTTTTTAGTAATCGTCTCAATATGCTGCGTAAATTAAAGCATTGGGTCGAGCCAAACACCAAGATATTTAAAGTTCAATACTTGTTCTAATCGTGATCCTTCATTAAATGATATAGTCAGATTTACAGAATTACCAAGGCCTTGTCTGGTACCAAATAACATACTGCATGATTTATTGTTATTTAAAATTAATTTGTTAAATAATAGCCATTTCTGAACAGAAGTAAGATCTGATTGAAGGGATCTTTCAATTTCAGACTTGTTAGTACTAGATGTATATAGCACTGCATCATCAGCATATAGTTGTGTTTGACAGTCAGAACAAATATTAGGGAGGTCGTTTATGAAAATAGAGAAAAGGAGTGGTCCCAAAGACGAACCTTGCGGGACCCCCTTCTCAACAATTAAGGAATTGGATTGACTTCCATTAAAGGTAACACATTGGCGTCTGTTATGAAGGTATGAGTTAAACCACAGTAGATTGTTTTGAGAAAGACCAATTGAGTAAAGTTTATCAAGCAGTAGGTAGTGGTCAACAACATCAAAGGCCTTGGTTAAATCAAGAAAGATGGCACCGGTGAGTTTACCATCCTCAGAAGCAGAGAACACATCGCTGGTGAGTTTTAACAGAGCTGTAGTTGTGGAGTGATTAGGTCTGAACCCAGACTGGCATGGAGATAGAATGTTGAAAGTTGAGACATAATGTGATAGCTGGTTGAACACTAGTTTCTCGAGGATTTTAGCCACCTAGTTGATAATTGAGATGGGGCGGTAATTGTTAATATCGTGTGGGTCACCTCCCTTGTGCAGTGGAGTAACATTGGCACACTTCCACGCGGAAGGGAGGGTACAAGTTGAGAAGGACAAATTAAACAGGTCGCATAGTGGGTACATTAGAATATTAGCTCCTAACTTAATTAATTTAATCTCAATACCAGCTGGTCCAGATCCACAATCATCCTTTAATTCATTAATAGCATGTTGAACGTCAACAGGTTTTATTTTTTGAAAAGAAAAAGAGCTTCTACGTGTAGAGGTAGCTGGAAAGTCACATATAATAGATGAGTCAAATACAGTAGAGCTACATACAGTGGAGAAGTGATGGTTGAAAGCATTGGATATAACAGCAGGGTCCTGAATTATGTCATTATTGACCCGAATCTGAGTGCTGATAGTTTGATTTGATTTATTAAGAACATTATTTAGTCTTTTCAAGAACTTTTTTGGATTATGCATGTCTTCAGAAAGATGGTTTTTAAAATGACTTGATTTAGTATTACGTGTTCTTGTCGTACACTGATTCCTTAAGGACCTATATTTTTCCCAATCAGCAGGGTCCTTTGGTTCCCTGAAAGTCTTCCAGACTTTATCCCACTCATTTAAAAAGTTTGATCAAATCAGAATTAATCCATGGTAAATGTTTTCCCTTGACTTTTATTTCTCTCCAGGGGACATGCTTATCGATAACTCTTGTGACTTCAGTGTATAAATAGTTCCAGGCATCCTCAACAGTTGGTATAAGTTGAAACCTGTCCCAGTTTATTGCAATCAGGTCATACATTTAATTATAATTAAATTTTCTAAATTGTCTGACACGAATAAGTTTAGGAGGAAGATGGGAAGGTTTAATCTTCCACACACAGAAGGTAGCAGAATGATCGCTAAAGCAATCTGACAAAACATCAGATGTTAAGATTCGGTCAGGATGGGTAACAAGAATCCAATCTAATAGTGATGTAGAATTGCCATGAACTCTGGTAGGTTCGTTGATTAACTGGGTCAGGTTTACACTGTTTTTATCGTTAGAAGAGGAGCGATCGAGCCAGTTTTTATAGGAGCAACATTAGGCCATTCAGCCCATTGAGTCTACTTTGCCATTCAATTGCATCTGATCTATTTCCCTCTCACCCCCATTCTGGATCAGATGGCAATGGGTGAGTGGTGGAATATTGCATTGGGGAACGAGTTGTGTTGGGGGACTAGGCCTCCTGTGTGACAGGGACCCAACGGGTCCCACTTGGTAGAGTAATATGATAAAATTCAACCTGCAGTTTGAGAGGGAGAATATGAAATCAGATGTGTCGGTATTACTGTTGAGTAAAGGTAACTACAGAGACATGAGGGTGGAACTGGCTAAAGTTGATTGGAAAGAGACCCTAACAGGAATGACAATGGAGCAGCAAGTGCAGGGGTTTCCGGGAATAATTCAGAAGACGCAGGATCTATTCATCCCAAAGAGGGAAAAAGGGAGAGAATGAGGCAAGCATGGCTGACGAGGGAAGTCAAAGACAGTATAAAACTAAAATAGAAAGGGTATAATATTGCAAAGATTAGTGGGAAGCTAGAGGATTGGGAAGCTTTTAAAAACTAACAGAAGATAACTAAAATGGCAATACGGGGAGAAAAGATGAAACATGAAGCCAACCACTAATATAAAAGAGAATAGCAAAGGTTTCTTCAGATATATAAAGAATAGGCAAGACCACTGGAAAATGACACCAGAGAAAATATAATAGGGTAAAAAATAAATGACGGATGAATTGTTTTTTGCGTCAGTCTTTGCAGCGGAAGACATCAGCAACATGCCTGAAATTCAAGAGAATCAGGGAACAGAAGTTAGTGGAGTTAACTTATTACTAACGAGAAAGTGTGTGGGAAGCTGAAAGGTCTGAAGGTAGATAAGTTATCCAGACCAGATGGACTACACAAGAGGCTTTTGAAAGAGGTGGCTTTAGAGATTGTGGAGACATTGGTGGTGATCACTAGAGTCATGACTGGAGTCACAACTGGTTGCAGAGGACTGGAAAGTTGAAAATATTACTCTGCTGTTCAGGAAGGGAGCAAAGCAAAAGAGTGGAAACTATAGGCTGGTTAGCCTGATTTCAGTGGTTGGTAAGATTTTAGAGTCCATTTTCAAGGATGAGGTTTTAGAGCATTTAGAAGCACATGATAAAATAGGACAGAGTCATCATGGTTTTGTGAAGGGAAGATCTTCTGATAAATCTGTTGGAATTCTTTGAGAAGTAAATAGCAGCATAGACAGAGGAAAGTTACCTGGATTTTCAAAAGGCCTTTGATAAGGTACCTACACATGAGTCTGCGAAAGAAGATGAGAGTCCATGGTATTAGAAGAAACTAACACGAATAGAATATGGGCTGGTTGGCAGAAGGCAAAAGGTGGGAATAAAGGGGGTTTGCGGTTGGCGGCCAGACTAGTGGTGTTGCGAGGGGTTGGTGCTGGGGCCGTTACTCCACACGTTGTATGTCAATGATTTTGATGAAGGGATTGAAGGCTTTGTGCCAAGTTTGCTGATGATACAAAGAGAGGTGGAGAAATAGGTAGTATAGAGAAAGCAGGGACTCTGCAGATGGATTTGGACAAGTTGCGAGTGTGGGTAAAGTAGTGGCAGATGGAATACAGCATAGCAAATTGTACATATTGCATATTTCCAATAATGCATATTGGTAGCAGACTATTTTCAAAGTTGGGGGCGAATTTAGAAAACAGAGGTGCAAAGGGACTTAGGAATGCTGGTGCAGGATTCCCAAAAGGTTAATTTGCAAGTTGAATGGGTAGTAAGGTTGGCAAATACAATGTTAGCATATTTTTTGAGAAGCATAGAATATTAAAACGGATGTAATGCTGTGGCTTTATAAAGCACTGGTCAGACCACATTCGGAATATTGTGAGCAGCTTTGGGCCCCATATCTAGGAAGGATGTGCTGGCGTTGGAGAGTGTCCGGAGGAGGTTTACGTGATTGATCCCAGGGATGATTGGGTTAACTCACGATGAGTGTTTGATGTCACTGGGTCTGTACTCGCTGGAGTTTAGGAGGATGAGAGGGGGTTGAAGGTTGCTGAATTGGGTCAGGCCTGGATAGAATGGATGTGGAGATGATGTTTCCACGAGCGGGAGAGTCTGGGACCAGAGGCCACAGCCTCAGAATAAAAGGACATACATTTAGAAAAGAGATGAGAAGGAATTTCTTTAGTCAGAGGGTGGTGAATCTGTGAAATTCATTGCTACAAACAGCAGTGGAAGCCAATTAATTGGGTATTTTTAAGGTGGAGTTTGACAGATTCTTGATTAGTAATGGTATCAAAGGATATGGGGAGAAGGTAGGAGAATGGGGATGAGAGAGAAATAGATCAGATGCAATTGAATGGCAGAGTAGACTCAATGGGCTGAATGGTCTAATGTTGCGCCTATAACCCATGGCCATGAAGGCCAATTACATTGCCGGTTATATAGAGTCACAGAAACACAGCACTGAAATCATGCCCATGCCACCTGTTGTACACTAATCCCATTACTCACCCTTGGTCCTGGCCTTGTCAAGATGCTTCATAAATACCATGAGATGTCTTTGGCTCCACCACTCTTCAGGCAGTGCATTCCAGACATCAGCTACTGTGTGTGTGGAAAACATTTCCCTTTAAACCCCTCTACATTTCCCACCTCCAACCTTAAAACTTTTGTCTCAGATGCCCTCATTATTGAAAAAAGATCTTTACTATCCAGCCTCTCTGCCCCTCCTAATTTTGTACACCTCTTTTAGTTCACCCCTCAGCTTCCACTGCTAAACTAACCCAGACTATCTCTTCTCCCCAATATAACTGCAATGCCACACAACCTCCTGGTAAATCTCCTGTGCACCTTCACCAGTAACATCATATTCTTCCTCTAGTGCAGCAACTAGAAATTTGTACAATGTTCCAGGGGAGGCCTAACCAATGTCAGACAAAACTGTAACATAATATTCCAGCTTTTATATTTTAAAACACATTTAATCAAGGTAAGTATCTCATATGAAGGGCCTAAGTTTATGAAGACAAAGGAGACTGCAGATGCTCGAATGTCTTTTCGTGTGCTCCAAGTATCCCACATGCCGCCTCCATCACCCCATTGACCTGTGCTAGTTTAGTTTATTATTGTCACGTGTACCACGGAAAGGCTATATATGATTACACGTTCAAGTTGTTCAGTGTTCAGATACAGGATAACCAAAATAACTTCTAGTGTGAGGTAAAGTCCAATCTAAGATAGTCCAAGGGACTCCGATGAGGTCAATGGCAAGTCAGGGCCGTTCGCTAGTTGGTGATTGGGATGGTTCAGTTGTCTGATTACAGTTGGGAAGAAACTGGCCCTGAATCTGGAGGCATGCTTTTCGTACTTCTGTACCTCTTGCCTGATGGGAGAGGGGCTCATCCTTGATTATACTGGTGGCCTTGTCGGGCAGCACGAAGTGTAGATGGAGTAAATGGAGGGGAAGTTGGTTAGGGTGATGGTCTGGGCTGCGTTCACAATTCTCTGCAATTTCTTGCAGTCTTGGATGGAGCTGTTCCAAAACCTTTCTGTGATGTCTTTTGATAAAATGCTTTCTATGGTGGATCTGCAGAAGTTGGTGAGAGTTGTTGGGGACATGTCGAACTTCCTAAGCCATCTAAGGCAGTAGAAACATTTGTGTGCTTTCTTGGCCATTACGTTGTGGTAGTTGGCTCAAAGAGACAAATTTAGAATATCTCCATGTAAGGGTTAATGGAATGGAAAGATATTGAGTGTTCCCAGATCTTAGGTTGTTCCAACCCCATCTACTGTATTCGTTGTTCAAGATGTGGAGTCTTATACATAGGTGAGACCAAACGTAGACTGGACAATCGTTTCGCTGAACACCTTCACTCAGTCCGCCTGGACCTACCTGATCTCCTGGTTGCCAAACACTTTAATTCCACTTCCCATTCCCATACTGACCTTTCTGTCCTAGGCTCCCTCCATTGTCAGAGTGAGGCTAAATGCAAATTGGAGGATCAGAGTCTCATATTTCGCTTGGGCAGCTTACAACCTAGCGGGATGAATATTGATTTCTCTAACTTCAAGTAACTCTTATTCCCTGTCTCTTGATCCCACGCCCACCCAAGTCGTACCAGGTTCTCGTTCTCACCTGGCATACGGCTGCCAATGGCCTGTCACCATTATCATCTTTACTATCTTTCATCTTTCATTCATTTGTTCTATGTCTCTCTATATCAGTGTATATCTCTCGTATCCCATTCCCTTGACTAGTCTGAAAAAGAGTGAAATATCAGTACCCGGACGTGGCGCCGACGGACGAGAAGCCGAAGCAAAGAAGTGGAAGCCAAATAATCGAATGGAAACTAAGCCAAAACGCCAACTAACCGAAAGGGTGGAACACCTAAATACAAACTAACCGAAAGGGTGGGATGCTTAAAAGCCAACTAACCGAAAGGTTGCGTCGCCTAAAATCAAACTCACCGAATGGCCGCTCTGCCGAAACGTCACCTACCCGAAAGGCGGCATTGCCGCCAAGCCAACAGACCGAATGCCGCTCAACAGAAAAGTCAAATAACAGACAGGACGTTACCGGGGGCGGGACTTGTCAGCGATTGGTCCAGACCCCCGCATTCATCACATCACTGTGGAGGGATGAACATTGTCCCACACCTCCGCTCCACCCGACCCACAGCCCGCGGAGGGTGGCCGTGGGAGAGTGGGGGCTGTCCCGAGGGATGCGCACCTTCAGCCGCATAAAACTTGGTCCTTAGGTTCAGATTGCCCAGTCACCTATGGCTTGTGTGGGGAAAATGACCCACATGCTCCCGTCACCCCCTTCTCGTTCCCCTCTTCTCTCTCTCCCCCTTCTCTCTCTCCCCCTTCTCTCTCTCTCCCCCTTCTCTCTCTCGCCCCCTTCTCTCTCTCGCCCCCCTCTCTCTCCCCTCTCGCCCCCCTCTCGCCCCCCTCTCGCCCCCCCCTCTCCCCCCCTCTCCCCCCCTCTCCCCCCCTCTCCCCCCCTCTCCCCCCCCCTCCCCCCCCCTCCCCCCCCTCCCCCCCCCCCCCCCCCCCTCTCTCTCTCCCCCCACCTCTCTCTCTCCCCCCCCCTCTCTCTTCCCCCCCCCCCAATGTATAATCTCTTTTTAGGGCACGCTAATATTCTAATCTGCTTTGGCTTTTGGTGTCTTTATCCCAATGTTCCAAATAACATTGTTTGATAATTTGGTTCACTCTAACTAGTGATTGGGGATCAATATTGATCTGAGGGTGGTCAGGGTTTAACTGGATAGGGTTTAACTGAATTGGGGTAGTTAGTTTCAGTACCAACTGACAAAGGGAACACTTTCTGAGTTCCCCTCTTGGGTTTGAAGGGCTTTAAACTGGAGGGTATCTGGGAGGCTAGATTTAAGGTGATTCCAAAAATGTAATGCTCGTTTCTAGATATTTATTATCAGTGGGTATCTGCCTAATTCCGCCATAGATGCGTTTGTTGGTGTTTCTCTTTGGATACGGAGAATGTTCCAACAAAATTCCGCATGCAGGGCCTCTGTTGTATGTTTTTCCCATTTAATATAGCTATGGTGACTGAGTGGACCCCATACTTCACTACCATAAAGCGCAATAGGCTGGATTACACTGTCAAATGTTTTAAGCCAGATTTTAATTGGAATTTGGATGTTGTAGAATCTTCTTTTTATTGCATACAGAGCTCTTCGAGCTTTCTCTTTTAGTGCATTCACTGCCATATTGAAGCTCCCTGATGCTGCAACAGTTAGACCAAGGTAAGTATAGCTCACAGTGTGTTCGATAATTATACCATTGAGAGTAAATTGGTATTTTAAATTGGCATGTGTCCAAAATGCAGTTGAAAAAGATTTAAATATTTTTTACACACAATTTCCATGCAAGGAATGTTATGCTTGCAAGGGCAAATTTCCATAATGTTAATGAGCATAACATAATGTTAAGGAGCATAATCAACTGTACTTGACATCAGAATTGCATTAATTTGGATAATTTTTTATGTGGTTTATTTTCTCTTTAGGGACCTGGATGTTGTTCTGATTTGGCAGTGTCGTTCCACTACATCGATTCTAAAACTATGTATTATTTAGAATACTTGACTTATCATCTACGTCCGTACGGCTACAAGTACAGATATAATCCAGACTTCCAACCAAAAAAATTGGAGTGACCATAGATTTCTGGAACTCTCTCGAGATGTTGCAGGTGACAAAATTGTCAAAATTCATGTGTTAGAAATGAAGTGGCATCAGAAATTGTTTCGAGGATTTGCTTTTGTACAAGATACACTGGACCGCATATGCCTTGCAAGCACCAGAATTAATTTTATGTACAGTAATGACAAACATGGATGGAAATTACCATATAGGAACATTAATGTTTTTTTTTCTTTTACTACTGGCTTGAAATAACTAAACGATTCGTATCCTGATAAATAATTTGTAGTTCCTTCATTAAACTATGGGACTACAATGTATTGGCTCTTGATGTTTAAATACAGATGAGAATGGTCTGATTTATTTCTGGTTTGCTGGATTCTTTCAGCAGCAACTTGGGGGCTTTATATCTAGCTTGTATGTTGCTTGATAAAAAATAAAATATTTAGAGTTGCAAACTTACAATACTGCTGGAGGACATGCATATTGGGTATAAACACGATTAGACTTTCCTATAGGCCTTTTTGGATGGATTCATACACTAAATAGTACATGTTTTACCCACAAAAAATAATACAGAGCTGTAACAGTTACAGGATGGCACCCCAAGCAGACTGTACAATACATATTAGGGGAGCAATTTGCTTTAAAGACCATAAAAAAATAATCTTTGCCATTGCATGTGTCCAAGGAGGAGATCCATGTTATGCATAAAAAGATTTGGTTTGAAATTTAAGATTAATTGTGGGGGGGGGGGGGGGTAAATCAACAGTGGGAGAGTGTAAATTGGGGAGAGCTCTGTGGCGAGTTGCCCATTCACTGTCATTCATTTTTCACTATTGGGCAAAGTCAAAACTCGCAGTTTTCCATTCCAAACAATAGGATGTCAGATTACCTGCGTTATATTAATACTCCTGTTTGACCTTCATGATTACTAAATCACCAAATGCAGTTTCTATCCCCACCCTTTTCCACCCTCTGCAGAGACTGCTCCCTCTGCAACTCACTCATCCTTTCCACCCAAACTACCGCTCCCCAAGTACTTTCCCCTTTTCAACTGCAAGAGATAATAATACCTGTCTCGATACCTCCTCCCTCACCTCGATCTAGGGACCCCAGTAGTCTTTCCAGGTGAGGCAGAGGTACATGTGCACCTCCTCTAACCTTGTCTTCTATGTCCAGTGTTCCCAATGTGGCCTCCTGTACATCAGTGAGACCAAGCGTAGATTTGGAGACCATTTTGCCAAACACTTGCGCTTGATCCACCAAGGCCTACTGGATCTCCCAGTTGCCAAGCATCTTAACTTTTTATTTCCCATTCCCATACTAACCTTTATGTTCTGGGCCTTCCCCATTGGCAGAGTGAGGCCACACTCAAACTGGAGGAACAGCACCTTGTATTCTGTTGGATGTATAATCCAACAGTATGAACATTGAATTCTCCAATTTTAGGTAACTACAAATCTGAACCCTCTGTTCCCCCATCCCTGCCCCTCTGTCTCCTATACCCATCCTGGACTTGCACCTATTTCTCCCCTTCCCCTCTCCATTCCTTACTCCAGTTTCACAATTCACAACTCTTCAATTCTTTCCATGTGCGTATCAAACCCCCCCCCCCCCCCCCCCCCTAATCTTTATCTACCTATTACCTGCCAGGCTTGCACAGGTCCTGGGATGAATTTGACCATTTATGCTAAACAATATTGCTTTTTGACATTGCTAGAAGTGGCAAACAGGATATGAAATATTAAGGAACTGCAGAGATTGAAAATCTGAAATATAAACTTTCATTGCTAGAAATATTCAGTCGGCCTAGCATGATCAGTGGAGAGAGAAATTATTATTGTTTCATAGCTCAATCTGCTGAGTATTTCCAAGATCTGTAATGTATTTGAATAATTATCAAAGTACAATGCACCATATTTGTTGAAAGCAAAATTACAGAGATGCTGCCTGTCGCGCTGAGTTACTCCAGCTTTTTGTGTCTATCTTCAAATGTTAGCTGTTCAGTAACATTTGATGCCATTGCACTGCATTTATGTCTATAAGTTCAAATTGGGAAATTCTTCCATATAGGGAGATAACATTTTAAATTATTCTCCATAATATTCATAGCATTTAATGAAATGCACGCTTAGATTCTTATACATAAACATTTTTTGTAAATTATGCCCTTATTTAATTGTTAATATATGATTGCACAAGTTTAATGTGATTTTATTTAGTATCACTGCACACCTGATTTATTAGTGTAGACTGCCCAATATCTGCACCATTGACTGGCTCTTGTCTAACCTGTGTTGAAATCAGATTTAAAATAGATGGAATAAATTTTGGATAATTACCGAATCCTTAAGAGCGAGGCCTTTTTGGTTGGATAAATCATACCATCTCTCCAGCTAGTTCAAATCTAAGATCTTTGCCTATCATCCGTTCAGATACTTATTTAGTTCCCTTTTGAATGCTAAAGTTGATTTTTTTTTTTTCCATTGTTAACTGGGACAGTACAATACAAATGCAGTGCAATTATGTATCAAAAGATTTTTCCTCGTAATTCTTGGTTGATTTTGCAAATCATAATTCCACCAAAGTGAACTGCTCTGTTTGTACCACTTGTGATTTTAAATAACTCAATCCGATCCTGTTGCACCCTCGTGTTACAGGATCAGATTGAGAATAACTCAGCTTCTTCATTCTATCCACATACCTAAAGCCCCCCATCACTGGAATCATTTGGTAAATCACTTCTGTGCCCCTGCTAAGGTCTTTACATATTTCATATGGCACCGGAAATGGTTGTCACACTCCAAATGTGGCTGAAACAGTGTGTCATGAAGGTTCGTCAGTACCTCCTTGTTCATGTGTTCTGCATTAGGGCTTATAAAGTCCAAGATCCTGTGTTGGTGTGTGTGTACATATCACAATCAATCACAATCACAATAATACTTTATTAGCCAAGTATGTTTTGCAAAATATGAGGAATCTCATTTGTCAAGTGAGTCATACATGTATAATTATAAAAAACATTTTCTCAAACATTTTGTTTTTTGCATTAAGACCCAAGACTGGTGTGCAGAACATGCAGTGCATGTGAAAAAATAATGTAAATGGGGAGAAGTATCTCAAATTTGGGGACTGTAATCCCATAATGTCATGACTGTTGGTATATCTTTTACCTTTGCAAGAAGAATATTTAATGTTTTTGTCAAAGAAATTTTGTTTTAAGAGTTTAGTTTCCTGTGTACAAAAGCCAATTCCACCTTCCATAGAATGGTCTTGAATTTAGAGCATGGGAAACTATTCTGCTTTGTTTGAATTTCACTGCGATATCAATGATGATGTAATATGCTCTCTTTTTGCAGCAGACATCATGCATTCAACTTCACCTTTGCCTCACTATAGATTACCGAGACATACATGTTACAGAGCCACTCCAAAAATAAAACAAAAGACAATTATTGCTGTGCCCCATTTAAACAGTGGTACACCTTTACAACATATAGTGAAAGCCACCTTTGTTATCTGATGAACATTCATACATAGAAGCATAGCAAATAGGTGCAGGATGAGGCCATTCGGCCCTTCAAGCCAGCACCGCCATTCATTGCGATCATGGCTGATCGTCCCCAATCAATAACCTGCGCCCGTCTTCTCCCCATATCCCTTGATTCCACTAGCCCCTAGAGCTCTATCTAACTCTCTCTTAAATCCATCCAGTGATTTGGCCTCCACTTCCCTCTGTGGCAGGGAATTCCACAAATTCACAACTCTCTGGGTGAAAACTTTTTTTCTCACCTCAGTCTTAAATGGCCTATACATATTCCAGGGTGGATCCAGCTGCGGTTCAGCAGCGCTGTAGCGCTGGGGATCCGGGTTCGATCCTGCCAGTAAATGAGGCGCGGGTCTGTGTGCGTGCAGCTGCTGACAATGTCTCTCCGCCGGTCCATTCTCCCCTACCCCCCCCTCCGTTTCCCGTTAGCATTTGCCCCCTCTATCTCGCTGTTACGCCCCGCTCTCTCACTACCTGGCACCCCCGTTCCTCAGATTAAATATATTTTTACACATAAAACACGAATAAAGTTAAGAATTTATACACAGTTTATACAATCAGCGTTTTGTTCACTTTTTCTTTATAGCGAGTGACATTTGACAAATCCCATGATTCCTCGCATTTTTTGGAATACCGAACTCGCTTATTATTCAAACGATTCCCATATGCCTGCCCATTGTTCATATCCCTCTGTCCCTGCCTGTTCATGTGCCGGACAAAATGCTTCTTAAATGTTGTTAGAACTTATTCTTTCACCTTTTGAAAGTGCATCCAGGTACTGTAACATGTAAAAATTAAAAATGACTTGGCTCACAAATCCCCTTTAAAATTTGCCCCTCATCTTAAATCCATCATTTAACATCCCCACCCCTGGAGAAAAGGACGACTATTTACCTCATATGCTTTACATAATTTTATATGCTTATCTCACAATGCTCCTCATCCTCCAATCCATAGAAATCAATCGAAGTTGGTCCAACCTCTCTTTACAGCTAATACTCTTTAATCCAGGCAACATCTGCAATCTTTTGCACCCACCCCAAAGCCTCCAAATCCTTCCTGTGACCAGAATTGCAGACATATTGATTAATGTGGCCTTACCAAAGTGTTATACAATTGCCAGATGACTTGCCAACGTTTATACTCAATGGCACAACCAGTGATGGCACGAATACATTACACCTTTTTTTGCCTTATCTACTTAAGTTGCCAATTTCAGGGGGCTATGGATTTGCATGCCAAGGTACATCAAAGCTGTGAAATTTATCTTCTTCGTTTCTTACATTTAAACTCCCAAAGTGCTACATCTTAAACTTGTCTAGATTAAACTCCACCTGCCATGTCTCGGCCTTCATTTCCCAACTAATTTATATCCTGGTGTATCCTTTGACAACCTTCCTCACTATTTACAACTCTGCCAAGTTTTGTGTTGTCTGCAAATTTACTAATCAGCGCATTCATCTAGAAATTGCACCCAGGTTACAGTGAGAATTGATAATCTCAGTTGAGAGCTAGCAATTTAAACTAATGATGTATTTCTGTTTTCTTTATTATCCTTGAGGATACAAAATATTTGTGCTATCTGTGGTAAGTTTAGGATGAAATTGGAATATTTGAATTTTTTGCATTTATACGATGATTACATTCTTTATCATGAATCTTTTTGTGAATCAGTTTAAATGTTATGATTTTAATAAAAGTAAGTGATGTTTAACTATTAAGATTCGCTTCAGAGTAAACTTGTTAAGATGCACCTGGAGCTTTCCAACGAACTGTATGCTTGTTTTCATTTAAATAGCTGTTAGCATGTTTAATCCTGTTTTTCTAATGTTTTTGCATGGCTATGAAATACCCTGTGTACATCTGGTCACAGATAGGAGAATGTGAGATTTACCATAATAAATATTAGAACAGAGACAACAAATACTCGTCCAGATTCAAGTACAGAGTGATAAAAGAAGTGAGGTGCAAATACAATTTTAAAGCGAGGTGAAGAATTAGCATATTCTGAGAGCAGTTGATACGAGTGGTACCTTTCTGGATGTTTAACAAAATGTATTTTGAGATTGTTTTCTGGGAAATTCCCAGAGGAAATTTTGAACAACACATACTGCTCCTAAGCAGTGCATGATAATTTACTCTATTTTGTTTATTTCGTTTAGAGATACGGTGCGGAAACAACCCCTTTGGCCCACCGAATCCGCACTGACCAGTAATCCCCGCACATTAACACGACCCTACATGCACAAGGGACAATTATACATTTACATCAGCTTACTTCCTCTGGCTTCACAATTCGCAATTCTTCCATCCATATCGCACACCTTTCTCTTGCCATCTCCCCCACCCGCAGCTCTTCTTCTAGCTCCCCCCCCCCCCCCCACACTTCATCAGCCTGAAGAAGGGTTCCTATTTGAAATGTAACCTATCCATTCCCTCCACAGATGCTGCGGACCTGCTGAGTTCCTCCAACACTTTTTACATGTTTCTAGCATATGCAGTTTCTTGTGCCTCCAGTATATTTGCTTTTCTAACTTTAAGCTTCCCTCTATCAATATTTATTATGAAAATGAAATGTCAAACAAGCAGCTGCAAAAAAGCCTGGAAGCCAACAACAAACAATTTCCACCCACTCATCCCTATTTGATAAAGGCAGGGAGTTTACCCTGCAAATCTTAATTAGTGGATCTGGGCTCAAAGTCTAAGAGCTTTATCTTTATATGCCCGGAAGTAACTCTTAAGAACTTATTTTTAAAAATAACCTGTAAGAAACAAGGAACAATCTGAAGAAGGGTTTGCCCCAAAACGTTACCTATCCATGTTTTTTGTTGCCTGAGTCACTTTATTAGTTAGGTTCTCTCATTAATTTTCTGCGCAGGAGTTGCCAGGAAAAGAACAGGCACAACTGGTTATAGTGATAAGATCAAGTACAGTGCCCTCAATAATGTTTGGGACAAAGACCCATCATTTATTTTTTTGCCTCTGTACTCCACAATTTGAGATTTGTAATGGAAAAAATCACATGTGGTTAAAGTGGACTTTGGCAGATTTTAATAAAGGCCATCTATATACACTTTGGTTTCACCATGTAAAAATTATAGCAACCCCATTTCAGGGCACCATAATGTTTGGGATACAGCAAAGTCATGTAAATGAAAGTCATGTTTAGTATTTTGTTGCATATTCTTTGCATGCACTGACTGCTTGAAGTCTGCGATTCATGGACATCACCAGTTGCTGGGTGTCTTCTCTGGTGGTGCTCTGCCAGGCCTGTATTGCAGCCATCTTTAGCTTATGCTTGTTTTGGGAGCTAGTCCCTTTCAGTTTTCTCTTCAGCATATAAAAGGCATGCTCAATTGGGTTCAGATCAGGTGATTGACTTGGCCACGGAAGAATTGACCATTTTTTAGCTTTGAAAAACTCCTTTGTTGCTTTAACAGTATGTTTGGGATCATTGTCTTGCTGTAGAATAAACCGCCAGCCAATGAGTTTTGAGGCATTTGTTTAAACTTGAGCAGATAGGATGTGCCTATACACTTCAGAATTCATTATGCCACTAACAACAGCAGTTGTATCATCAATGAAGATAAGTGAGCCAGTACCTTCAGCAGCCATACATGCCCAGGCCATAACACCCCCACCACCGTGTTTCACAGATGAGGTGGTATGCTTTGGATCTTGGGCAGTTCCTTCTCTCCTCTATACTTTGCTCTTGCCATCACTCTGGTATAAGCTAATCTTAGTCTCATCTGTCCACAAGACCTTTTTCCAGAACTGTGGTTGCTCTTTTAAGTACTTCTTGGCAAACTGTAACCTGCCCGTCCTATTTTTGCGGCTAACCAGTGTAGCCTCCGTATTTCTGTTCATTAGGCGGACATTAGGCAGAAAATGGTGTTGGATAGACTGATGGGACTGAAGGCTGATTAATCCCCAGGGCCTGATGGTTGCATTCCAGGGTACTTAAGGAAGTGGCTCTAGAAATCGTGGATGCATTGGTGATAATTTTCTAATGTTCTATATGTTCAGGATCAGTTCCTGTGGATTGGAGGGTAGCTAATGTTATCCCACTTTTTAAGAAAGGCGGGAGAGAGAATACAGGGAATTATAGACCAGTTAGCCTGACATCGGTGGTGGGGAAGATAGAAACATAGAAAATAGGTGCAGGAGTAGGCCATTCGGCCCTTCGAGCCTGCACCGCCATTCAATATGATCATGGCTGATCATCCAACTCAGTATCCTGCACCTGCCTTCTCTCCATGCTCCCTGATCCCTCTAGCCACAAGGGCCACATCTAACTCCAACTTAAATATAGCCAATGAACTGGTCTCAACTACCTTCTGTGGCAGAGAATTCCAGAGACTCACCACTCTCTGTGTGAAAAATATTTTCCTCATCTCAGTCCTAAAGGAATTCCCCCTCATCCTTAGACTGTGACTCCTTGTTCTGGACCTCCCCAACATCGGGAACAATCTTTCTGCATCTAGCCTGTCCAACCCCTTAAGAATTTTGTAAGTTTCTATAAGATCCCCCCCTCAGTCTTCTAAATTATAGTGAGTACAAGCCGAGTCTATCCAGTCTTTCCTCATATGAAAGTCCTGACATCCCAGGAATCAGTCTGGTGAACCTTCTTTGTACCCCCTCTATGGCAAGAATGTCTTTCCTCAGATTTGGAGACCAAACCAGTACGCCAGGTGTGGTCTCACCAGAACCCTGTACAACTGCAGTAGAGCCTCTCTGCTCCTATACTCAAATCCTTTCGCTATGAATGCTAACATACCATTTGCTTTCTTCACTGCCTGCTGCACCTGCATGCCTACTTTCCTCGACCCGAAACGTCGCCTATCTCCTTCACTCCTTAGATGCTGCTGCACCCGCTGAGTTTCTCCAGCTTTTTGTGTAACCCTGCCTACTTTCAATGATTGGTGTACCATGACACCCAGGTCTCGTTGGAATTCCCCTTTTCCTAATCTGCAACCATTCAGATAATAGTCTACCCTCCTGTTTTTGCCACCAAAGTGGATAACCTCACATTTATCCACATTATACTACATCTGCGCACTCACCCAGCCTATCCAAGCCACCTTGCAGCCTCCTAGCATTTTCCTCACACCTAACACTACCCCAAGATGCTGGAGTCAATTATAAAAGATGAGATAGCCGAACATTTGGATAGCAATAACAGGATCGATCTAAGTCAGCATGGATTTACGAAGGGGAAATGATGCTTGACAAATCTTCTGGAATTTTTTGAAGATGTAACTAGGAAAATGGACAAGGGACTTTCGGGGGCGTCCATGATACTGTAAGGTCGCAGCATTGAGCTCCTCTCCCGTTAAAATTGTGAAAAACCATATTGAGAGACAGGACTGATTTTTTTTAAACTCAAAGGAGCTGGAATTTAATGGGAGTTTTAAATAAGCAAGGAGAGATGGCACAAAAATTTGAGGGGGACCAACTTGTTAAAATGACTGATAAGTGTTTGGACTTGGAGGCAAGACCGAGAAGGCAGAATTTGAGAATTGTAGGAGTTAAAGAAGGACGAGAGGGACGTGGATCTCATACATTTACTTTTGTTGCTGATTTACTTGAAGTTTTTAAACTGCCGGAAAATCCAAGAATTGATGTTGCTCACCGGGTTGGACACCTTCCAAAAGGGATAAATGCTCCCCCAAGACAGATAATTGTGAAATTCCTCGACATTTCTTCACTGGAAAATATACTGAAAAAAATTGTTCACAAGGACAAGCTTACATATCTTGGGGATAATATTAGACTTTTCCGTGATTATCCCCGTGAAGTCGTCCAAAAAAGGATCTTGTTTACAAAGACAAGAAACATTCTGAAAGGTATATCCCAACTGAGATATGGGGTGATTTATCCTGCAAAAATGAAAATTACTTATAAGGCTACTGAACGCTCATTCATGGACCCCGAAATGGCTTTTAAGTATGCACAAGATATCGTAAAGGAAATAGAGGATGAAGAGGACGACTAGCAGGAATATTAAACTTTTTAATCTTGCGCTAATTGAGATGACGGAACCTTTCCAGAGAGTTGCCAGATATGCTTATCTGTCTGGAATGTGTTTTCGAGCGTACAGTCCATGTTTCACCTTGAATGGAAAACGTAAAGATAAACAAAAGGACGTTGAAGATACAGAATTAATGAGGGACATGGAATGAGATATTACGGATTCCAGCTGTGTGGTTTTGTTTAACCCCTTGGAACCTGCTTGTATTAAAGAATGGGATATAATGTAATATTTTTGGGTAGATATATTTGGCAATGTTCAGAATAGATTAATGTTAGATAAATTGGAAAGGCATATATACTTATAGAACTGAACATAAGTTAGGGCTTCCGGTGGCGCTATGCAGGGCTACAGACCAGCGCCAGCTAGCTCCATGAAAAATTTGCTAGAAACGGGGAGAAAAACGGACCTACCTGCTGTTTCTGCACTGGCTGCCTGCAACACGTGAGTGACGTCATCAGGCGCGAGACTCCAGTATGTCTATGCAGCATACCCCCCCCCCCCCCCCCCCCCCAAGCAACCAAAACAGGTTGTCAGGCAAAAAATGGCACTGGAAGAACTAGGCCCGACTGAAGCCTCAGGCTCAGGTACAACGTCGTCCCAGGAAGATGTCTCGAAGAAACCAAAGCCTAAAAAATCTGAGATAGAAGATCTTCGGATTTTTCTAACTCAGGAAATTAAAAACATAAAGGAAGAACTAAAAAGAGTGAATATTAAAGAAGAAATTCAAAATTTCAAGGAAGAGTTTAAGGAGTTTAAGTTGGAAATGAAGGAAGAAATCAACTCCACTGTCCTTGAATTATTGGAAAAATAGAAGAATGAAAAAGAAGCAAAGCTGAACTAGCAAATTACAGAGATGAATGCAGAGATGGATGTTAAAATCAACTGGGTGGAGTCTAGCTTTAACGAAAGGCTGGAGCCCGTCAAGGAAGCACTGAATCAACAGGCTATAGCCATAACCAATCTAGAGGAGATTGCTGCAACAAGTGCTGAAACACAAAACAGCTTATCAGAGAAAACCAACGCTTATCAGAGTTACTGAGCAAAATAACTGAAAAATGCACAGAACTGGAAGGGCGTCAGAACTTAAGAATCATCGGCATTCAAGAAGGGAGAGAGGGGAAACGAGACCCCCGCAAATTCGCTGCAGACTTACTGCAAAAAGTCTTAAATCTGGATCAAAAGCCTCTGCTAGCTCGAGCACACAGAGTGATAAGACGTCGCCCACGGGCGGATGCCCCACCAAGACAAATGATAGTAAAGGTGCAATGTGACCATGTACTGGAGGAGATGATGAAAAAAATGTCCATACCAGGAATCTCACATACGAGGGAGATAAGATCTGTATCTACCGAGATTATCCTGTGGAGGTCTCCAGGAAGAGAGCGTTGTTTAAAGAGACAAAAAGAATACTGAAGGATGTGAAAGATCTGAAGAATGGTCTGATGTACCCGGCTACACTAAGAGTTACTTACAATAAGAATTAACATATTGCCAACCCTGCGGATGCATTGGAGTTCGCCCAGAAGATCAAGAACCTGCCTGATGACTTAATATTATCTACAAAATAAATGACGCCAACGAACAATGTAACTTTGTAAGATCGGATGGAACTAAGGACCTGTTATACCTAAGGACAATCGAAACTGAAGAAGGATGCTGAATAAGGTCTTTCCCATGGACGTGTTACACTCATAGCTACTATTATAATAGTATTAACATAAATAACTAACAAATACTAATATCATTGCACGGTACTATTAATAATTATTACTAATGGTCACTAATTACTTACAATTGAATTACTTAGAATTAGCTAAGTAATTATGAGTGCGGTTGGATTTAAAGTTTGATTTCACTTTTCTTCCCTTTTTTTAAAATATTTTTTTATATATATATTTGACTAATGGAATTTGAATACTTTGGAACCTAAAATGTTTCCCACCCCTCCCTGTAAAATATCGCTATGGAAATGTCAACTTAAAGAGAGCATGGAGCTAGTCAAGTTTTTTTTACATCGACTACGGAAGTCGGTAGATGGTTAGCCATGTTAGTATGGCTATCACTAACTACACTACTTATAGATGTGGTTTTTTCTTTCTTTTTGCACTTTACTAACCTCTTAATATATCCCTTTTTTTATATAATACTTTATTATAATTTTAGGTTTGAATGGAGTTATAAGTTTTATCAAAGGAGATATATACGTGAGAAAGATCAACGGGATTTAAAATTAATCTATCTGATGTTCGGGTGTAATGTCGGGTTTGTCGAGCTGAACCATTTGCTCTTTTATAGACCTCCCTAAACAAAAGATGCAAGACTCAAATATGAAGATTGGGGGTGAAGGAATAACATTTTGTAGCTGGAACGTTAAGGGTATTAACGAACCAATTAAGAGAGGTAAAGTATTAGCACATTTAAAAGCACTTAAAGCAGATGTCATATTCCTCCAAGAAACTCACCTAAAAAAGGATGCAGAACATAGATTGAAAGCTAAATGTTTTGATAAAGCGTATTATTCTTCATTCACACATAAATCCAGAGGTGTTGCAATACTAATCCGTAAAGGGATATCTTTTAAACATAAATCAACTATAACGGACAGTGATGGTAGATACATTATATTAATAGGTGAATTATATGCACAAAAATTGACTCTTATTAATGTTTATGGACCAAATTTTAATAGTCCTTTGTTTTTTAAGAAAATATTTAATACAATTCCAGAATTAGCACAACACAATTTAATAATTGGAGGAGACTTAAATTGTACATTAGATCCCTATTTAGATAGATCATCAAGACAACGGAAAACAAAATCGCACTCCAGTGATTTATTAAACGCATATATAGATACTAGTAATATCAAAGATGTTTGGAGAATAGAAAACCCAACTGGACAAGAATATTCATTTTATTCACCGGTACATAAAACATATTAAAGAATGGATTATTTTTTGGTGGACTCTAAGCTTATTCCATTTACTTATAATTCGAAATACCACAATATTATAATCTCGGATCATGCCCCTTTAACATTTATGATTAAAATAAATGGAAGGACGGAGAAACAGGTACAATGGAGACTTAACCCACAAATTTTAAAGGAAAAAGCGTCTCAGGAATATCTTACTAAACAGATTAATACGTTCTTTGAAATAAATGATAACCCTGAAACGTCTGCCTCCTTACTATGGGAAACATTTAAAGCATTTACTCGTGCAGCCATGATCTCCTCCCAAGCATTTCATAATAAAAAGAATCGGGTGATACAACAGGCATTGGAAAGGAAAATTAAACAATTAGACATAGAGAATGCGGCTACACCAACCATGATAAAACACAATAAAATTGCAGTATTGAAATATAAATTAAATAAAATATATTCAGACCAAGTTGTAAACATTTTTCAATATACTGAACAATTACATTTTGAATTTGGAGATAAGCCTAAAAAATTATAGCTCGTCAATTACGGAAACTGGACGGGGAAAAAACAATTCATAGGATTAAATCAGACAAAGGAGAACCACTAGTACAACCTAAGAATATTAACGAGAGAGGGTTACACAAAAAGCTGGAGAAACTCAGCGGGTGCAGCAGCATCTAAGGAGCGAAGGAAATAGGCGACGTTTTGGGTCGAGACCCTTCTTCAGCTTTCATTAACAAGAGATGTCTGCAATATTATCAAAACCTTTATTCTGCCAAAACGATAGATCACCGGACAGGAATAGAAGCATTCTTACAAAAATACAATCTTAAAGGGTTAGATTTGAAAGATAGAGAATTATTAGACGCTGAAATAACAGTAAAAGAAATTGAAGAGTCTATCAGATCTCTAAAAAATGGTAAATCCCCGGGACCAGATGACATTGGCTCGGAATTTTATAAAACATTCTATGACCTGATTGTTCCGCGTTTAAATACACTGTACGAACATATCTATACCCAACAGAACGCTAAATGAATCTATTATAACACTTATACCAAAAATAGATAAGGATCTGGATGATCCAGGATCATCTAGAGCTATAGCTCTTCTAAATACTGATCAAAAAATATTAACTAAAATCCTAGAACAAAGATTAAGTTCAGTGAATAATAAATTAATACACCTGGATCAAACAGGATTTATACCAAAAAGGTATTCTTCATATAACCTGAGACGATTATTCAATATTATATACTCAAAAAGAAGCATTAACAAAGACCTAGCAATTATTTCGTTAGATGCTGAGAAAGCTTTCGACCAGGTGGAATGGCCCTATTTATTTTTGGTTATGAAAATTTTTCAACTGGGCAAGAAGTTTAGTACATGGGTAAAACTTTTATATACTAATCCAACAGCTAGAATATCAACAAATCAAATGTTATCAACTAAATTTAACTTATCTAGAGGCTGAAGACAAGGATGTCTGTTATCCCCGCTATTATTTGCACTTGTAATAGAACCATTAGCAGAAAGCGTAAGGTCCCATCCTGAAATATATGGGTATAAAACCAAAGATACTGAAAATAAAATCTCCTTATACGCAGACGATGTATTAATTTACATTACAAAACCTGAAGTTGGTATCCCTAACTTATTAAATTTAATAACTCAATATGGCTCGTTTTCAGGATACAGAATTAATTGGAATAAAAGTGAAATCATGCCAATAATGGAAAGTAACCCACATATATTACACCAATTCCTTTTAAAATAGTAAATGAAAAACTCAAATATCTTGGAATTTATGTAACAAAGAGATATACTTCTTTATTTAAATCTAATTTTCCGCCTTTATTGAACAAATCACAAAAGAATATTTGCAGACGATCACCGTTGTGTCGTCTGCAAATTTGACAATGGTGTTGTTGTCAAATGCAGGGGACACAGGGACATATCTCCAATGATGCATAATCAGCTGAATACTCCATTCTTCTTTTGTTTTTTTTGTTTTTTTCCCCCTCTACTACTTTCTATCTATATAAAATTTAAAAAAATATATAGAAGTACAATTACTATACAATTGTTAATATAAATAATATTAATAATATATGACTACAACAAACAAAATGTTTTTTATTATGTATTTACTTCTAATTAAAAAAATGTATTAAAAAAAAAGAACTGAACATAAGTTGTGTTTTATTTTTCCCCTCTTTTTCTGAATGTTTTCTGTTTTCAATTGCTCTGGTATATGAAACGGTTCACAGCCTTTTATGAGACTCTGTTAAGGGGACGGAGCTCAATGTATAACACATCAACGGAAGTCCATAAATTTTTCGCCACCTTAGGTGGCTTCACGTTTTTAAGTTATCTTCTCTTAGATACCTTAACATCACTTTTTTTTTAATTCACTATCAAGATTCTTATTTGTTTAATTTTTTTTTAATTAATTTCACATCACATTTGTTCTTTTTTTTCTTATTAAGGTATTACACAGGAGGGAGATGTAATATAAATGTAAAAATTCGAGACGTCCACCCAGCACCCAGAGTTCTGAGGTATTTGGTTGCACCATCTGAGTCAAAAACACTAAACTGATATATAATGCAAAACGATAGACAAATAAAAAATGGAGGAATCACATTCTGCATTTGGAATATAAGGGGTACCAATTAAGAGGGGTAACATTTTTGCCCAATTAAAATCATTAAATTCTGACATCATGTATTTGCAGGAACACACATGAAACAACAGACACAGATGAGATTGAAGGCAAACTGGATAGGTCAAACATACTATTCTTCATTTACTTCTAAAGCTAGAGGTACGACTATTATTATTCAGAAAGGTATACCATTTAAATTAAAGAATACTATTTCAGATAAAGAGGGAAGGTATATTATAGTTTTGGGAGAAATGTATTCAACTCCATTGACTATGATAAATATTTACGCTCCGAATATTGATAACCCCCAATTTTTAAATAAAATTATAGATATAATATCAGTGTTTAATTACCAAAATGTAATAATGGGGGGGGAACTTTAATTGCGTTTTAGATCCATATTTAGACAAATCAGTAAAACAAAGGAGGGGTAACTTAAAATCTAAGACTAGTGAACTTCTAAATACATATATAAAAAATACTAATTAATAGATGTATGGAGAACTGCTAATCCAACTGGAAGGGAATATTCGTTTTACTCATCGGTACATAAAACTTATTCACGAATTGATTATTTTTTAGTGGATACAAAATTAATTCCATACACAACTAATCCTTCATATCACACCAGTATTATTTCCGATCATTCTCCGTTGACTGTTCTGTTAAAACTTGAGGGAATGCCGGGTAAAAAATCTTTTTGGAGGTTTAACACACAAATTCTAAATAGCCCACAAGGTTATAAATATTTAAAACAACAAATGATTTTTTTTTTGAGACAAATGAAACACCAGGTATTTCACCTTCTTTACTATGGGAAACGTTAAAGACATTTGTCAGAGGAGTTAAAATCTCATATCAAATTTTTCAAATTAAAAAGAATAAGACAAAACATCAGATGCTAGAATAAGAAATTAGACAATTAGAGTTAGATGATGCCAAAGATCCAACTACAGATGATCATAATAAGAATACTACTGAAATTTAAACTTAATCAAATTTTATCGGTGAGAGTAATAGGATTATTCCAAATCACAAAACAGGAACATTTCGAATTTGGTGAGAAGCCACATAAACTCTTAGCTCGTCAATTGAAAAAACAAGGAAATGAAAATACCATCACTAAAATTAAATCAGAGAAAGGTGAATTACTAACATTACCTAAGGATATTAACATAGATTTGCTCAATTTTATCAAAATTTGTATACATCTAAAACTAAAATAGAAGATAGTAAAATAATTAATTTTTTAGATATCTGTAATGTTCCAAAACTTGACCTTTCGGAACAAGAGGAATTAGGAGCTCAGATTACATTTGAAGAAACAGGTGAAACAATAAAATCGTTGAAAAATGGTAAGACGCCTGGACCAGATGAATTGAATTGAATTGAATTGAATTCCTTTATTGTCATTCAGACCTTTCGGTCTGAACGAAATTTCGTGCCTGCAGTCATACATATATAAAAATAACAATACCATACAATAAACACAAAACTAACATCCACCACAGTGAGTTCACCAAACACCTCCTCACTGTGGTGGAAGGCAAAAGTCTTAGGGTCTCTGTCTTTCTCCGCTCCTTATTCTCCCTCTGCGCTGAGGGGATCCAGGCCGCTGGCGCCGGAACACCGCCACAGGGCCCGCCGCCGGAACGTCGCTGGAGCACCGCAGCTCCCGAAAGCCAGGCCGCCGCTGGAGCACCGCAGCTCAGAGGGAGCCAGGCCGCCGCTGGAACACCGCAGCTCCCGACACCCAGGCCACCGCTGGAGCTCCGCAGCTCCCGACACCCAGGCCACCGCTGGAGCTCCGCAGCTCCCGACACCCAGGCCACCGCTGGAGCACCGCAGCTCCCGACACCCAGGCCACCGCTGGAGCACCGCAGCTCCCGACACCCAGGCCGTCGCTGGAGCACCGCAGCTCAGAGGGAGCCAGGCCGCTGCTGGAGCACCGCAGCTCCCGACACCCAAGCCGTCGCTGGAGCACCGCAGCTCCCGACACCCAGGCCACCGCTGGAGCATCGCAGCTCCCGACACCCAGGCCACCGCTGGAGCACCGCAGCTCCCGACACCCAGGCCGTCGCTGGAGCACCGCAGCTCAGAGAGAGCCAGGCCGCCGCTGGAGCACCGCAGCTCAGAGAGAGCCAGGCCACCGCTGGAGCACCGCAGCTCCCGACACCCAGGCCGCCGCTGGAGCACCGCAGCTCCCGAAACCCAGGTCGCCGCCGGAAGCAGGTCGCCGCTGAAGCTCTGAAGGCCGTGCCGCCGCCGCTGGAAGCTGGAAGGCCGTCACCAGGGCCTCAGCACAGACGGAGACGGTGTCGGGGGACACGACAGGAAAGTCGCATCCCCCCGAAGGGAGAGACTAAAACCCCGTTTCTCCCACCCTCCCCCCCCCCCCCCCCCCCCACACACATACACAACCCGACAAACCAAAAATAAACACCAAAAACAGGGACGAGGACAAAAATAAAATAAAAGACAGACGGACTGCAGGTGAGCCGCAGCTGACAAGCAGCGCCGCCACTCCGAATGGTTTTAGTAATGAATTTTATAAAAGATTTCACGAGATAATGGCTCCACGCTTACTTAATTTATATACTCATGCCTTTAAAGAAAATAAATTACCAGAAACATTAGCTGAATCAACTATTATGCTTATACCAAAAAAAAGATAAAGATTTAGATGAACCGGGCTCATATAGAGCTATATCACTTTTAAATACAGATCAGAAAATTTTAGCAAAGACCTTAGCAAGAAGATTGAGTAAATATATTAGTAAATTGATAAATCCTGATCAAACGGGGTTTATACCCAAAAGACATTAATTTAATAATTTGAGACGCCTGTTTAATATAATGTACTCACATAAAATGGAGGAAGAGGATATATCAATTGTTTCTCTGGACGCAGAGAAAGCATTTGATCAAGTAGCGTGGCAGTATTTATATAAAGTATTGCAAAAATTTAATATGTGAGAGAATTTTATTGTATGGGTAAAATTACTATATGATAAACCGACAGCAAGAATATTAACCAATAATATGTTATCTCCAAAATTTCAATTATCGAGGGGCAATAGGCAGGGATGTGCTTTATCACCTCTGCTATTTGGCCTTATGATAGAGCCCCTGGCTGAAAGTATAAGAAATCGTCCGAATATTCAGGGATATAATACTAGGGACTCAAATAATAAAATTTAAAAGACAATATACTTTTAATAATAAAAGACGATATACTTTTATATGTTACAAACTCACAAATGAGCATACCAAACTTATTAACTTTAATAGAGGAATTTGGGTTTTTTTCTGGATACAGAATAAATTGGAATAAAAGTGAAATCATGACGCTAAAACCTCAAGAATCTACACACCTATTAAAATTCCCCTTTAAAATTGCAACAGAAAAATTTAAGTATTTGTGTATTCAAATTACTAGAAAATACAAAGCATTATTCTAATGCTAATTTTATGCCTTTATTAATTAAACTCAACGCATCGATTAAATTCTGGAAAACACTTCCGTTATCATTAATAGGCAGAATAAATGCTACAAAAATGATCTTTTTACCACAAATATTATACCTATTTCAATCTATACCATTATATATACCTAAAAACTTCTTTAAAAAACTAGAATCTAATATTACAAATTTAATCTGGGATTATAGATCACATAGAATCCAAAGAAAACATTTGTGCAAACCAAAAGACATTGGGGGACTTTCACTTCCGAACTTTTTGTATTATTATTGGGCAGTGCATATTAAGAATATAATTTACTGGTTGGACAGTTCCACCCAACAGACAGAATGGATAAGAATGGAGAAAGACGACTGTTATCCTTGTAATATAGGAGCGATCCTCTTCTCCCCGATAAAACTGAACAACACAATATATAAGAATAACCCAATTATACATGATACAATAAGAATTTGGAAACAAATAAAATTAACCTTAAAATTAAGAAACCTATCATTGTTAATGCCAATAGTGAATAATCCTTCGTTTAAATCATCTCTTATTGATAAAACATGAAATCAATGGGAAAGAATGGGAATTAAAAGGATCGGTGATATGTATGAAATGGAAAATCTGTTATTATTCCAACAATTACAATTAAAATTTAAACTGAAAAAGAACCAATATTTTAAATATCTTCAGATCTGTGACTTCATGAAGAAATACATACAAAGATATCAAAACATAACTTCAGAGCCACTGGAAGAAGCAATGAACATTAAGGCTGACTCACAGAAATTAATATCATATTTATATAATAGTATTTTAACTATAGATTTACCATCGACAGAGACACTTAGAGAAGAGTGGGAACGAAAATTAATGATAAAAATTACGAAGGAATTTTCTACTATTTTCTACCTTTATAAAAAATGGAAAAAAAATAATATAGAAGCACAATTATTAAGCAAGGACTAACATAAATAATACTGATTATGTATATCTACAAAGAACAAAATGATTTTTATTATGTCAACAATGAACACGTATCTTTTTTTTATTATGTAATTGCTTCTAACTAATAAAAAAACTTAACAAAAAAATTACGAAAGAAACAGGAGTAAAGTATTTGATATATATACACAAATGTTCGATTAATGTAATTCATACATAAAACTTTATAAATTCTGGAGTGATATTTTTCAAAAATATTTACAAAATTATTTAAGATAAAAATGGAACCTAATACTGAAATGATTATATTTGGAGTAATGGAAGATGGGAATAAATTGAACTCAAAATTTATTTTTTAATTATGGGTTAATAATGGAAAACTTTTGGAAAAATACAACCATACCAACGCTTAAAATGTGGATTTCAACACATGTTGGACACTGTACATCTTAGAAACATAGAAAAATAGGTGCAGGAGCAGGCCATTCGGCCCTTCGAGCCTGCACCGCCATTCAATGTGATCATGTCTGATCATCCATGGCTGATCTTGAGGAAATGCGATTCCTCCTAATAGATAAATCAAACCAATTTTTAATGAGTTGGTCTCCATTTGTCGATTTTTTTGGAAGCATATGGTGCAACAAAACCATAGAAGCTAACTGTTTCAGGATTGGGTGAGGGATGGTCAAGAATATAGATAACGATCTCCGTAATCTCTTACTTTCTACTCTTCTTTTCTTTCTTTTTTCTTTTTCATTCTCAACTTTCTTTTTTCACACTTTTTTCTTTCTCACACACTATATCACATGTTTCTCTATCTTTTATTATCTATTCTCTCTTTTTCCTTTTCATTATTTAAAATAATTTAAAAAAATAAGACGCTGTACATAAAATGTAATATGTCAATATCTATTAGGCACCTTGGTGCCATATTCCTGTACTTGTAATAAAATTAAAAATAAATAAATAAAAGAACATGGACAAGGGAGAGCTAGTGGATGTAGTGTACGTGGACTTTCAGAAAGCATTTGATAAGGTCCCACATGGAGATAAGAGGGCAAAGTTAGGGCTCATGGTATTGAGGATTAAGTGCTGACATGGATAGAGAAGTGGTTGTCAGACAGGAAACAAAGAGTAGGGATTAACGGGTCTGTTTCAGAATGGCAGGATGTGACTGGTGGGGTAACGCATGGCTCAGTGCTGGGACCACAGCTATTTACAATATACATCAATGATTTGGATGAATGGATTCAAAGTAACATTAGCAAATTTGCAGATGACACAAAGCTGGGTGGCAGTGTGAACTGTGAGGAGGATGCTATGAGAATGCAGGGTAACTTGGACAGGTTGGGGGAGTGGGCAGAAGCATGGCAGATGAAGTTTAATGCAGATAAATGTGAGCTTATCCACTTTGGTAGCAAAAACAGGAAGGCAGATTACTATCTAAATGGCGTCAAGTTGGGAAAAGGGGAAGTACAACGGGATCTGGGAGTCCTTGTACATCAGTCTATGAAAGTAAGCATGCAGGTACAGCAGGCAGTGAAGAAAGCGAATGGCATGTTAGCCTTTATAACAAGAGGAATCGAATATCAGAGCAAAGTGGTCCTTCTGCAGTTGTACAGAGCCCTAGTGAGACCACACCTGGAGTATTGTGTGCAGTTTTGGTCTCCTAATTTGAGGAAGGACATTCTTGCTATTGAGGGAGTGCAGCATAGGTTTACAAGGTTAATTCCCGGGATGGCGGGTCTGTTATATGCTGAGAGAATGGAGCAGCTGGGCTTGTACACTCTGGAGTTTAGAAGGATGAGAGGGGATCTCATTGAAACATGTTAGATTGTTAAGGGCTTGGACACGCTAGAGGCAGGAAACATGTTCCCGATGTTGGGGGAGTCCAGAACCAGGGGCCACAGCTTAAGAATAAGGAGTAAGCCATTTAGAATGGAGATGAGGAAACACTTTTTCTCACAGAGAGTGGCGAGTCTGTGGAATTCTCTGCCTCAGAGGGCGGTGGAGGCAGGTTCTCTGGATGCTTTCAAGAGAGAGCTAGATAGGACTCTTAAAAATAGCGGAGTCAGGGGATATGGGGAGAAGGCACGAACGGGGTACTGATTGGGGATGATCTGCCATGATCACATTGAATGGCGGTGCTGGCTTGAAGGGCCAAATGGCCTACTCCTGCACCTATTGTCTATATTGTATATTGTCTACTGACAGTGGTCATTGACAAATCCACACCTGACTCCTGAATAGTGTTTCTGATCTGTTGGACAGGTGTTTTGGGATTTTTCTTTATTATAGAGAGAATTCTTCTGTCATCAGCTGTGGAGGTCTTCCTTGGTCTGCCAGTCCCTTTGCGTTAGTAAGCTCACCAGTGCTCTCTTTATTCTTAATGATGTTCCAAACAGTTCATTTTGGTAAGCCTAAGGTTTGGCTTTTGTCTCTAACAGTTTTATTCTTGTTTCTCAGTCGCATAATGGCTTATTTGACTTTCGTTGGCACAACTTTGGTCCTCATGTTGATAAACAGCAATAAAAGTTCCAAAGATGATGGAAAGACTAGGTGCTGAGAGCTGTCATATACCTGCTACACATGTGGATTTGAACTAAATAATGGGGGGGAGGGATTGACAAATTGGGAGTGTAAATATGGAGTTAAAGGGGAAGTGAGTACAGGAAAACTTACAAAAGACTTCCGAATTAATGGGAAGGAAAGTTTGAGAAGGGATAAGTGAGTAAGGTCAGGGCCAATAGTGACCAGTGTAAGATGGGTGGAGAATACCAAAGTCAAAATGCTGTATATGAATGCGCAAAGTATAAGAAATAAAGTGTATGAACTTGAGGCTCAGTTAGAAATTGGCAAGTACAATGTTGTGGGAATTACAGAGACATAACTGCAAGACGACCAGGGCTGGGAACTGAATATTCAAGGGTATATGTCCTATTGAAAAGACAGACAGTTGGGCAGAGGGGGTGGGGTAGCTCTGTTGGTGAGAAATTGAATTCAGTCCCCTGCGAGAGGTGACATAGAATCAGGAGATGTAGAGCCAGTATGGATAGAACTGAGGAATTGTAAGGGTAAAAATACCCTAATGGGTGTTATCTACAGGCCCAAACAGTAGCCTGGATATAGGATGCGAGTTGAATTGAGTTAAAATTGGCATGTCATAAAGGTAATGCTACGAATGTTATGAGAGATCTCTACATGCAGGTAGACTGGGAAAATCAAGTTGGTACTGGACCCCAAGAAAGAGAGTTTGTGGAGTTCCTCCGTGATGGATTCGTAAAGCAGTTGGACTGGAGCCTACCAGGGAGAAGGCAATTCTGGATTTGGTGTTGTGTAATGAACCGGGTTTGATACAAGATACAAGGTAAATTTATTTGTCACATGTGCCAGATGGCACAGTGAAATGAGATTACCATACAGCCATACAGTAAAAATAAAGAACATACAACACGATAGAATTCAACATAAATCAAAGCAGAATCAAAGTTTCCAACTGTGATGGAAGGCACCAAAGTCAGTCATCTTCCCTCTAATGTTCCCCACTGTTCACCCGTGGTCGGGGCCTCCCCAAGCCCTCTGCAGTCGCCGCTATGGGCGGCCCGATGTTCAGAGCCGCTTGCCGGGGTGATGTAAGGCCGACGTCGGAGCTGGGGGACATCCTCAACGGCCTGGACATCAGAATCGGCCCCCTCCTACCGGAGTCCGCACCTCCCAAAATCCGCAGGCCGTGCTGGGCGAAGATTCAACATTGGCGGCCTTCGGCAAAGGGCCCCAGGACTCCACAAAGTTGTTCAGCGCCGCCCGCTTTGGAAGCTCCGCGAACCACATCTCCACGGTGTTGGAGCAACGGCCCAACGCTCCAGAGCTCCAAACGGCGATCCAGGTAGGTATCGCCCGCTCCGTGGTGAATTCAGCATTGCGTTGCCACTGTTGTCGCTCCAGTCCAGTTCCCGGTCCCTGGCTGGAAAGGCCACTCCGATCCAGGTGGTAGGCCACGAGTTGGGGGGCGAGGACGCGACTCGGAGAAATAGTCATGTCCCTGCCAGGATGCGACTGGGAAACAGTTTCCGCCTTACCCTGCCCCCCCTCCCCCACATAAAAAAGTTAAAGTTTCCCCCCAAAAGGAACCTGAAACTAAAAATTGTAAAAACATTGAACGGCCAAACAGGCTGTAGGCAGAGGCTGCCGTCGGTACGGCGCCCCCTGATAAGGGAACTCCCTGATAAGGGATCTCGAGGTAAAGGACCCATTAAGAGGTAATGACCATAATATGATAAGTTTTCATCTACAATTTGAGAGGGAGAAGGGTAAATCGGAGGTTTCAGTATTACTGTCGAACAAAGGGAAATATGGAGACATGAGGGAGGAGCTGGCCAAAGTTGAGTGGAAAGATACCCGAGCAGGGATGACAGTGGAACAACAATGGCAGGTATTTCTGGGAATACTACAGAAGGTCAAGATCAGTTCATTCCAAAGAGAAATAAAGATTCCAAGGGCAGTAAGGGGTGACTGTGGCTGACAAGGGAAGACTGGGACAGTATGAAAATAAATAGAAGTATAACATAGCAAAGATGAGCGGGAAGCCAAAGGATTGGGTCATTTTTAGGAGCAACAAAAGATAATTAAAAAGGCAATATGGAGAGAAAAGATGAGGTACGAAGGTAAGCTAGCAAAGAATATAAAAGAGGATAGTAAAAGCTTCTTTTGGTATGTGAAGAGTAAAAAATTAGTTAAGACCAAAGTTGGACTCTTGAAGACTGAAAAAAGGTGAATTTATTATGGGGAACACGGAAATGGCAGATGAGTTGAACAGGTACTTTGGATCCGCCTTCACTAAGGAAGACAACAAACAATCTCCCTGATGTACTAGTGGCCAGACGATCTAGGGTGATGGAGGAACTGAAGGAAATGCATATTAGGCAGGAAATGGTGTTGGGTAGACTGATGGAACTGAAGGCTGATAACTCCCCAGGGCCTGATGGACTGCATCCCTCAGTACTTAAGGAGGTGGCTCTGGAAATCGTGGACGCATTGGTGATAATTTTGCAATGTTCTACAGATTCAGGATCAGTTCCTGTGGATTGGACAGTAGCTAATGTTATCCCACTTTTTGAGAAAGGCAGGAGAGAGAAAACAGAGAATTATAGACCAGTTAGCCTGACATCGGTGGTGGGAAAGATGCTGGACTCAATTATAAAAGATGAAATAGCGGCACATTTGGATAGCAGTAGCAGGATCGGTCTGAGTCAGAAAGCATTTAATAAGGTCCCACATAGGAGATTATTGGGCAAAATTAGAGCACATGGTATTCAGGGCAGGGTGCTGACATGGATAGAAAATTGGTTGGCAGACAGAAAGATTAACGGGTCCCTTTCAGAATGCGGACAGTGACTAGTGTGGTACTGCAAGGCTCGGTGCTGGGATCGCAGCTAATTACAACATACATTAATGATCTAGATGAAAGGATTAAAAGTAACATTTGCAAATTTGCAGATGACCCAAAGTTGGGTGGCAGTGTGAACTATGATGAGGATGCAGGGTGACTTGGACAGGTTGGGTGACTAGGTAGATGCAGTTTAATGTGGATAAATGTGAGGTTATCCACTTTGGTGGCAAAAACAGGAAGGCAGATTGTTATCTAAATCATGTCAAGTTGGGAAAAGGGGAAGTACAATGGGATCGGGGGTCCTTGTTCATCAGTCACTGAAAGTAAGTATGCAGGTACAGCAGGCAGTGAAGAAAACAAATGGCATGTTAGCCTTCATAACAAGAGTTGAGTATATGAACAAAGACGTCTTTCTGCAGTTATACAAGGCCCGAGTGAGATCACACCTGGAGTATTGTGTGCAGTTTTGGTCTTCAAATTTGAGTAAGGACATTCTTGCTAATGAGCGAGTGCAGCATAGGTTCACAAGGTTAATTCCCGGGATGGTGGGACTGTCATATGTTGATAAAATGGAGTGGCTGGACTTGTATACTCTGGAATTTAGGAAATTTTAGGAAAAGGTAATTTTAAGTCAACCTTAAGCCTTACATTCACCAAATACTATCATGGAAACCTTTCAATCAGGTTTCAGGGCTCACCACAGCACAGAGTCTGCCTTGTTGAAGGTACATAATGACTTACTGTTCACCGCTGACTCCGGCGACTGTGCAATCCTGCTCCTCCTTGACCTCAGCGCAGCATTTGATACTGTCGACCACACCATCCTAATTGACCGTATCCGGTACGGGGTTGGTATTGATGGCACTGCCCTGAGCTGGTTCATCTCCTACCTCAAAGGTACGAGTTTCTCTACTAACATAGACAACTCTTTCTCCTCCCCAGCTAGTCTCTGCTGTGGGGTTCCACAAGGTTCCATCCTTGGCCCCATTCTCTTCTCCCTGTATATGCTCCCCTTAGGCCAAGTCATTGAAAGGCACGGCATTTCCTTCCATTGCTACGCAGACACAACTGTACCTCCCCCTGAAGCCCAAAAAACAATCAAATCTGCTTAACCTTACCCGCTGCCTCGAGGATATAAAGTCCTGGATGGCCCATAACTTTCTCCAACTAAACGAGAGTAAGTCTGATGTCATCCTTCTCGGCCCCTCGGACTCAATCAAAATGATAGCAGGCAGCCTTGGAAGCCTTACCCCACTACTCAAACCTCACATCAAAAACCTTGGCGTGATATTTGACTCAGCACTGAAGTTTGACAAACAAGTCAATGCCGTGGTAAAAGCTAGCTTCTTTCAGCTTCGGATGATAGCTAAAATAAAACAATTCCTCCAGTTTGATGACCTAGAAAAGATGATCCATACATTTATCTCCTCCCACCTACTGCAATTCCCTTTACACTGGCATCAGCCAATCTTTCCTGTCCCACCTGCAACTGGTCCAAAACGCCGCAGAGTGATTCCTGACGGGCACCCGAGAAAGGGACCACATCACCCTGATCCTGGCCTCTCTCCACTGGCTCCCTGTGCGGTTCCGAATAAATTTCAAGACCCTCCTCTTTGTCTACAAAGCCCTCAATGGGCTTTCCCCCACCTACATTAAAAGTCTGCTTACCCACCACACCACCTCCAGGTCCCTCAGATCGGCTGACTTGGGGTTGCTGAATGTCCCGCAGTCTAGGCATAAGCTCAGGGGCGACCGCGTCTTTGCGATTGCAGCTCCTAGACTGTGGAACAGCATCCTCCTCCCCATTAGAACTGCCCCCTCCATCGACTCCTTTAAGTCTAGTCTAAAAACGTATCTGCTCTCCCAAGCCTTTCCTGACGTCCTCTGAGTGAGGACTATTTGTATATATGTGTGTAGCCTGCTTGTGTATACTACTCTTATAACAAATGTAAAGCATGTTGGTCAAAAAGAGTTGTTTTTTAAATGTGCTATATAAATAAATGTGACTTGACTAGACTACTGTTCTATGTCAGAGCAACTTGAAAAACTAGCAGGTGTGGACTGTTCAGCCATACAACGTGATTATGGCTGGTCATTCGAATTCAATATCTGTTCCTATTTTCTCCCTGTATCCCAGCTTAACTTTGAAACATCTCAAACTTGTTTAGATTAACGAGTCAGCCTTTCCTCTATTTATCCATTGGTAAATTCAGCTGAATTTTATCTCCCAACCAAAATCACATCCATTCCTGTTGACAGTTGAGGCCAATCCTTTTCCGACATTAGGGAAAGACCTGCATCATTGGACACTCCCATCCCCCAATGATACAGATAACTATCCCATCACCCAATCAGACGTTCAGTTGGAACGTCCTCCTCCCAAAATCTCTAGCGCTACAACTGAGGAAAAGGAAATTTATAGTGGAAAATGGTGATACACAGAAAGATGCAAATAGTGGGCATTTGGATATTTTATTAAAGATCCTCTTCTTAGACATTAAAACAAAAAATATGTATTATTTACATTTCTAATTGATCCACAATCCAAGCAAATAAACTAATTTCTGTGACAATCCTGAACAATTGTCATAAGATCTTGATTGGACACTGCAAAATAGAAGCAAATCCTCTAATTTACAATGCTTTTAACGAACTGCTTATCTCTCCTTTACTTCCTGAATGATTTATGGATTGTTAAAGTTAGTTTAAAGTCAGAATGTTGTAACTGATAACTCAACTGTGTTATTTCATGACTGATCGCTTATTTTCTTTAAATAACAAGTTAGATAAAAACATAATGGACACAAAATACTGGAATAAATCAGTGGGTCTGGCAGCATCTCTGGAGAACATGGATAGGTGATCTTGGGATCTTTTAGTCAGGCTGATTCAGTTTGCTGAGTTACTCCAGAACCCTGTGTCGTTTCACCTTAAAACTAGGTGCCGATGCTGCTGGTCCGCACCAGCGAGCTCCTCCCCAGCTCCCCTACCGTTCCAGCACATGCCACAGCCTCTGGCAATCAGCTTCCCCCTCCTTACCGCTACCTACGATACAACAAACTCTGCCACCACAGGGCCCCCTCCACCCCCACCCACTGACCTTGCCCCGCACTCCGCCAGCCACAGCTCCACCCCCTTCCTCTCCCCCACTGCCACTAGCACCCTTAAGCTAGAGAATGTCGACAACTCCGGGAGGGAAGGTGGAGGTGGAGGAGAGGCCGAGTGGGCAGAGCGATGGGAGGAGATGGTGGGGGGCTGAGTGGACAAAGCGACAGGAGAAGGAGGAAGTGGTGGTGGCAGTGAAGCGGGGACTAGACAACCCAAAAGAAAAAACAGCAGCTGGTGAGAGGCTGGTAGCCCCACGATGACCAAGCGGGTTCTGCCAGTAGCAGTGGCCTGAAGAAAGCACTGTCGTCGGGGCTACAGTGTCAGCCACAACAGCAATTGTGCTAACCGTATCGTGCGATGGGTGAAGAAGGGCTTGCTGGTGTATCGACGATTGAATCCGAAGCAGGTGCTGGGGAGGCCTGCAAGCCTGGCATTGGCAGGTCCATTCACTATAACCAACATTTGTTATAAAGGGATCAATTAATATGAGAGTTTACTGTATTTTACTTTTGGTTAAAATTGTGAAAGTGTTGTTGACAAGCTAAAATGAGTATGCACTTCTGCAGCCAAAAGACTGCAGCCACACAGTAGACTATTAAATGGCACTGGAAACTCAGTTCTCAGTTTCAGAATTGTGACATGAACATATTGATAATGAGAGGTACTGTTGGGGTGGAATATTGCAACCTTCACGTGGTCCGCCCTGTTTGGACTAATGCAATCAACTCAACATGCACAAACGGAAGATCAAATAGAACAAGTTGGCCTACAACTTTAGGCTGTGCACGCCACACGAAAGAAGAAGAAGCGGTACTGTGTAAATACCTGACTCCCACACAGGTAAAGGTATAAGCATCTTTAATGTTCATTCCATTATCATATAAGCAGTACATCATACATTCAGTCCACTGCAGCTACTGAAGACAGTAGGCGAGTTCTTACACTATAAAGCATGCACTAGGCGCAGTTATTATTACTAAGCATTCTGATTGGCTAACATGCAATAGCAAATCTACATCTCTTCTTGTAGAAATGAAAAAAACAACAAAGGCACTTTAAACGATAAGCTGAGGGAATATAGTGGGGTTAAACATAATCGCCATATCTAGTGGGTGGCCTGCTAACCCGCCCGGTCCTCGTGTGGTAGGGGGCTGCCTCATCACCCTTTCATTCCGAAAAGATGGGGACTGGGGTTGGTAATGCCGCGGGAGACCCATTGGGCCTGTGGGGAGAGACTGCCACGGGGGAACCGGGTGTTGACCGACATGGGGAACCCGGGGTACTGGTTGCAACGAGAGACGCAGGGGCAGACCGACGCGGGGAGTGAGTGGACTTGGTCACAGCACGTGATGGAACGGCTGCAACAAACGTCAGTGTGAACACGAGTGGTGGGGCATCAGGACCCAGAGGCGCCGGATGAGGTTCCTTCACAGGAAGGTGTTGACGGCTGCGTCCGTAAAGGACATGGTCCACTTAGACCAGGTAGGAACGTGGTTCCTTTGAGGGGTGATGAATGTGTCCCAGTTTGGTATATCCTTTGTCAGTTTGTAGGCGCAACACTTGTCCTTGTATAAGTGGTTTGAGCGGCTTGCTGGTCTTGTCATAAAACCACTTTTGCGTGTCTCGTTTAAACTGCACTCGCTTTTGTATCACGTTGGGAGAGCGGACCTGCGGCTGCAGCTGTTGCTGGGAGACAACCAGTAGTGAACGCGTCTGGCGGAACATTAGCCGTTGGGCAGGGGAGCCGAGAAAGCTGTCCCTTGGAATGTTCCGCAGGTTTAGTAGGTCCAGGTAAACATCAGATTTTGCCGGGTAAGGAGCGGTCCATGAGTTGTTTAGCACTCCAAAAGCACGTTCGGCAAGGCCATTGGACTGTGGGTACTCTGGGCTGCTGGTGACGTGTTGAAAGTTCCACCGTTTGGAAACGTTCTTGAACTTTTGACTGGTAAATTGAGTTCCGTTGTCAGTTTGAAGGCGGACAGGTGCTCCATGCACAGACAGGTGGATTGATAGTTTTTGGATAACTATTTCAAAGGTTAACATTGAGAGTAGGTCGATTTCAAACCAGCCCGAGTAGGAGTCTACCAAGACAAGGTAGTGTTTCCTGTGCCATTCGAAGATGTCGGCGGCCAGTGACAACCACAGAAGGGAGGCAGCCGGCTGAGGCAGTAGTGGTTGTGTGGGCAGAGAATTAGAAGAGAGTTAGAGGGGGAAAACAGTTTAAAACTGAGGAATTTGGTAAATTAGGCAATTTAGGCAATTTATCAGTCAATATAAGCAAGACGGCTCTTTGGGAGCGGCAGTGAGGGAGCGGCCTTGTGAGCAAAGTGCGAGTCTTTGGCTCCAGAGTCTTAGGAGAGGAAGCTACGCATAAAGCTCGAGAGGACGGAACGCAGTGAACTCATGTCGGGGCAGATGAAACAGTGTGAGGCTTGCAGAATGTGGGAGCCCAGGGACACGGATGGAGCCTCTGGCTGCTGCAACTGTGGCAAGTGCGTCCAGATTCAGCTCCTAAAGGACCGTGTTGGGATACTGGAGAAGCAGCTGGATAACCGCAGGGCCATCCAGGAAAATGAGAGTATCCTGGACAGGACCTACAGTGAGGTAGTCACGCCGAGGATACGGGAAGAACCAAGGTGTGTGATGGAGAGAAAGGGTGGAAATCGTGGAGTGCAGAAGACCCAGGTAGCTGTGCCTAATGAAAACAGGTACGCCCTCTTGGGAATTGTACACGACTTAACAGACACAGGTCTGGAGTTTAAATCATCTTTAATCACAAGGTATAGTAGAGTGGTACAGTAGGTTGTTAGTTCATCGCTACCACTAGTATAACTACGTAATGTAGGAAATGGGTGTTAATATAACGTGTACAGTAAGGTGGAGTTAGTGATGCTATACTACTCTGATTGGTTCGCATGCAATACTACTCTGATTGGTTCACCAATCTCCATCCTACCCCATAGAGAGAAAGGTTGTTAGTCAAATGTTAAACATGTGCAGTTAAACATACTCGCCGTACCTGTCAGGTGGTCTACTAATGCAACCCGAACGTGTACGGACAAACCCCTCTCCCTCCAGATCAGAAAAGTCAGTGGGGCTGGGAGGCGGGGAACCTGAAAAAGAGAGTGCAGCCGGGGACACTTGAGGAGACCAGCGGGATGAGCATGCGGGAATGTTAACGTGGGTGGATGGGGTAACCGACCGAGGCGGAGAGTGCATGCTGGGACTAGGGAGAACAGGGGGAGCAGAGGGCTTAAAGGGCAAAGGAGGTCGACTTCAAATGTCCACTTCAAGAGATGTCCAAGGCAGTGCTGGAGGGGGTTGTTGCAGTAGAGGCCGTTTCTGTTGGTGGGGTGCCAAACTGTTGCAGATGGGGCAGGATGCCGTTCTGTCACGTATGTACTTGGACATCCCAGGCCAATAGAACATGCTCTGTGTGTGGACAAGCGTGGGTTCGGTGCCTCGGTGGCCGTTGTGCACCTCTTTATAGTATTCGGATTGCAAGGATGATGGGCTCACAACTTTGTGACCCTTGACGATGACACCGTCTAGTATTACCAACTCATCATTTGAGTTGGTAATACTAGACGGTGGATTTATCCAGGTACGGATCTAAAACACAATTAAAGTCCCCCAATTATAACGTTTTGATAATTAAACTCTGAAATTATATTTTCTAATTTTCTAATCAGTTTCTAATATACCTAATATGATTAATTTTGAATCTGGAGACAAATTTGTATTAACTACCTTCGAAATTATCTTAAAAATTTCTGACCAAAAATTAGTAATTTTTATACATTTGGTAAATGAGTGTGTTAGGTTGGCTTCTAGGTGTTGACATTTATCACATATAGCAGAAACATTTGAGAAAATTCTGTTTAATTTGGACTTTGAGAGATGTAATCTATGTAAAATTTTAAATTGTATCAGGGAGTGTCTGGCATTTAATGAACAGTAGTGTATATGTTGTAAACTTTCCTCCCATACTTCTAAACAGATTGTTTGTCCTAATTCACTTTCCCATGCTTGCCTATATATTTCCGACGTTGGTGCATCATTTTCCAATAAAATATTATAAATATATAATATTAATTTTTCTGTGTTTGGGTGTTTATTTAAACATTCATCTAGAATTTCTGTCTTTCTATTTCTAAGTTCTTGTGTATTTGATTTAACATAATCTCTAATTTGTAAATATCTAAAGTATTCTTTTGAGTGTAGTCCATACTTTTGTTGTAATTCTTGAAATGAAAGAAAAAGGTTTTCCCTGTAGAGATCCCGTATCTTATTAATTCCATAATTTTTCCATTGTGAAAAACCTTTATCCATCTTAGAGGGTTTAAAAGTAATATTGTTTGCAATATGAAGATCCAGTGGTATACATTCCAATTTTAAAGATTTCTTTAATTGTTTCCAAATACGTATCCCATTTTCTATTATTGGGTTTCCTCTATAAGTTTTTTTATGTAGTTTGGTATTAGCAAATAGGATCGAGCTAATTTCAAAAGGTAAGCAATCTTCCTTTTCCATTTTTAACCAATTCGGTTGTATATCTAATTCTTCCAATCAAAAATTCATATTTTTAATATTAACTGCCCAATAGTAAAACATAGGCAGCGCTAAACCTCCACATATTTTTGCTTTGCATAGATGTTTCTTATTTATTCCATGGCTTTTATAATCCCAAATAAAATTTGTGATTATAGAGTCCACCTTCTTAAAAAAATTTTGGGGAAATTCCGAAGAAGATAAGATGTCTAGACACCAGCATATGGAGGAGCTATCTTAGTCTTTTAAAATGTCATATTTCTCAGCTTCCCCTCCGCCGATATCTGTGGAATAAAAAGTGTTATCCTGGCAGTTGTTGTAGTGGCCATTTGGCCTGTTTTGCGTGTCATTGTGGATGGCATGCAACCCAAACGTGTACGGACAAACCCCTCTCCCTCCATATCAGAAAAGTCAGTGGGGCTGGGAGGCGGGGAACCTGAAAAAGAGAGTGCAGCCGGGGACACTTGAGGAGACCAGCGGGATGAGCATGCGGGAATGTTAACGTGGGTGGATTCAGATTCAGATTCAGATTCAGATGGCCTCATCAGCAACAACGATGAGTCGGCCTACAGGGAGGAGGTCCAGCACTTAGCAGCATGGTGCGCTGACAACAACCTGACCCTTAACTCCAAGAAGACCAAGGAGCTCATTGTAGACTTCAGGAAGTCCAGGGGCGGCACGCACACCCCCATCCACATTAACGGTACGGAGGTGGAACGTGTTTCTAGCTTCAGGTTCCTGGGAGTCAACCTCTCCGACGACCTCTCTTGGACCCACAATACCTCAACTCTGATCAAGAAGGCTCACCAGCGTCTCTTCTTCCTGAGGAGACTGAAGAAGGTCCATCTGTCTCCTCAGATCCTGGTGAACTTCTACCGCTGCACCATCGAGAGCATCCTTACCCACTGCATCACAGTTTGGTATGGCAACTGCTCTGTCTCCGACCGGAAGGCATTGCAGAGGGTGGTGAAAATTGCCCAACGCATCACTGGTTCCTCGCTCCCCTCCATTGAGTCTGTCCAAAGCAAGCGTTGTCTGCGGAGGGCGCTCAGCATCGCCAAGGACCTCTCTCACCCCAACCATGGACTGTTTACCCTCCTACCATCCGGGAGGCGCTACAGGTCTCTCCGTTGCCGAACCAGCAGGTCCAGGAACAGCTTCTTTCCGGCGGCTGTCACGCTACTCAACAACGTACCTCGGTGACTGCCAATCACCCACCCCCCCCCCCCCCCGGACACTTATTGTTATTTATTCAAATCATTTGCTGTGTCGCTCTTCCAGGGAGATGCTAAATGCATTTCATTGTCTCTGTACTGTACACTGACAATGACAATTAAAATTGAATCTGAATCTGAATCTGAATGTGACTTTAAATTTTAGACTGCCCGTTATAATGTGGGTGGGATTTATGACGTGTTTTTGGGCGTGTTTGCAGCTTAACTGCTTGCACAGAAGTTTAGTTTTTAGATTAGTTTGGACAGACGATGGAGAAGGTCAATTGACTGTGCTCTTCGCACCCGATGTGTCACTTCTTTTTTCAGTTTGACGGGCAGGTTGAGTATTTGTTTAAGTAGGTTGGCAGCGAACTCACGAGGATCACTCCCCTCCTTTCCCTCTGTCACCCCAACAATTCTTAAATTCTTCCGTCTTGAACATGCTTCCAAATCAAGGCATTTAGCAGACATTTTAGCCAATTGCCCCATGACGTGCTCCAGATCTTTCTTCAATCTCTGCATATCTTCAGACATTTGTAACCATATCTTTCATAGCAGTCTGATATGATGTAATAGTTTGTAGAACAGTCAAACTTCGACTTCCGGTGGCGCCATGTTCTAGGGGAGAACAGCGCCAGGTCAGCTCCGTAAAAATCTGCAAAAAAAACGGGGCTAAAGGAGGGTGCTAACGCTACTTACCGCAGGAGATCGATTAAAAACGGCTCCGGTGCGATTGAAGGCTGCGTGACGTCATCAGGCGCGCGACTTTGGTAAGAAATTTAAAATGCAGCACTCCTCCCCTCCCCCGAAGAAAACGGGCCTAAGAAGAGAGGCTGGTACCACCAAAGCCTCGGGCTCGAGTCTGACTGCCTCCCAGGAAGAGATCTCACAGAGAAAAGTGGAAATGGAAGAGTTTAAAAATTCCATGATAGGTGAGATGAAGAAACTGGTGAAAGAAATAAAAGATCTGAAGAAGGAATATAAAGATGAATTTAAAGACATGAAGAAAGAATATAAAGATGAAATAAAAAATCTAAAAGCGGAGATTCTGGTGTCTCAGGAGAGAATTAAAGTGGAATTAACAAAAGAAGTTACCGAGACGGTAAAGATTATGATGAGCGAATGGAAAAGTAAGACGGAGGCTGAATTTCAAAACCGATTCTCTGAGATAAACGCCAAGGTTGCTGGGTTGGAACAAATGCTGAATGATAAGATAGATCCTATTACCATTACAATTGACCAACACAATGATACACTTAAAGATTTGGCTGATTTTGCTGTAAAAAGTGCCAAGGAAACTGAGAAGTTACTTGCCGAGAATAAACGCCTCTCAGAACTACTTCGCAAAATAAATGAGAAATGTATTGATTTGGAGGGCCGACAAAGACGTAAGAATTTGCGAATTGTAGGATTGACCGAAGGTTGTGAAGGAAATCAAGATCCACGAAAATTTGTTGCAAAACTCCTAAAAGACATTTTGGAATTGGATGAAGAACCACTGTTGGGCCGTGCCCACAGGGCTTTAAGACGGGTCCCTGGGAGAGGTGCACCACCCAGACAAATGATTGTAAAGGTGGTGTATGATCACGTCTTTGAAGATATGATGAAGATAATAATGAGAAAGAGAAATCTGAAATACGAAGGAAATAACATTAGTATCTTCAGAGATTACCCAGCGGAAGTTGCTAAGAGAAGATCCTTATTCACTGAAACAAGAGGCATTCTACGGAATTTAAAGAATACAGTGGATCTCAGATATGGCTTGATGTACCCAGCAACACTGAGAGTGACCTATGACAACGAGGAACACCGCTTCGTTAAGCATACTGATGCATTGAAGTTCGCTCAAGGCATACAGAAGAAGGCAGAAGAGGAGGAAACAGACGATGAATCACGGGAGGAAGAAGACGACGACTGAACATTTTGGACTTTTATCATTAACCTGCGGTTATGAATTATTCATTGAGAAAGAGGGAAAATAATGGGAATGTAGTAGTGGTTTGGTATCAATTTGTAGAATTTCAATAATTCCCCTAACATAGTATTATTTATTATAATACTAATTACAATAGAATAGTAATTAATAAATAGTTTCATGAATAATAGAAATAATTACTAAACCCTTAAAGTTAGTACCCCACCCCAATATACACAGTATTCTAGTTGGGAGCTGGAATATTTAACATCTTTTTTAAACACGGAAGTCATTAGATTAATCGCCACGTTAGTGTGGCGTTCACTAACACACACTACACAATCTATCAGTGTAGTCTTTTTTTTCTTTGGGCACCCTTTTAACACTCTTTTTTCTTTTTTCGCTTATATTTTCTATTTTTTTTAATATATTAAGTATTTGAATTTATGTTATATATTATATGAATGTAATTATGAACAATACCGTATAGTTATTTTAGATAGACATGGATATGGATTATTGAGATTGGTAATTTTCGTCGGATTGGCGTTTGGGTGCCTTGTTGAGCTGGAGGGGCCGAGAGGGCTACTCCAAAAAAAACCACCCTAATACTAAAATGCAAGATATGAATTTGAAGACTGGGGATGATGGAATCACTTTCTGTAGTTGGAATGTTAAGGGAATTAATGAACCAATTAAAAGGGGTAAGGTGTTAGCGCAGCTGAATAGATTGAAATCAGACGTTATTTTCCTCCAAGAGACGCATCTCAAAAGAGATGATCAATATAGATTAACAGCTAAATGGATTTCAAAGGTATATCATTCTTCATTTATACATAAATCTAGGGGAGTTGCAATAATTATTCGTAAAGGTATACCTTTTAAACAAAGTTCTATAATAGAAGATAAAGAGGGCAGATATGTAATAATTACAGGGGAATTATACTCAAAAAAAGTAATTCTTATGAATATATATGCTCCTAATTTCGATAACCCATTATTTTTCAAGAAAATATTCAATAATATTCCTATATCCACTCAACATAATTTAATAATTGGGGGCGATTTAAATTGCACTTTGGATAACTACTTAGACAGATCCTCAACAAAAAGGAAAGCTATTTCTAATTCAAGTAAACTTATAAATTCTTTCATTAACTCAACTAACGTTAAGGATATTTGGAGATTAGAGAACCCATCCGGACGAGAATATTCTTTTTTCTCGCCCGTATTCGGAACCTACTCGAGGATAGATTACTTTTTAATAGACTCAAAACTGCTTCCCTATGCGTACAATGCAAAATATCACAATATTATTATTTCAGATCATGCACCATTAACATTTAAGATAAAACTAAAAGATATATCTAATAAAACTATGACTTGGAGATTTAATCCTCAGATACTGAAGGACAAGGATTGTTGTAATCATGTGACAGAACAGATTAAATTATTCTTTGAGACAAACGACACACCTGAAATTTCACCATTGTTACTTTGGGATACATTTAAGGCATTCATGCGTGGTGCAATAATATCGGCACAAGCATATTTTAATAAAGAAAACCGAAAGAGGGAACAGAAGTTAGAAATGGAGATAAAACAACTAGACAATGAGAATATAAAACACCCTTCTAAGGAGTTAAGTAATAAAATTGCAATAGCAAAGTATAGACTAAATGAAATATACTCTAATCAAGTCATCAAACTTTATCAACAAACCAAACAAGTGCATTTTGAATTTGGAGATAAACCGCATAAATTGCTAGCACGACAATTAAGAAAATTAGACGATGAAAAAACGATACATGGAATCAGATCAATGCAAGGAAATATACTGACCATACCAAAAGATATTAATGATAGATTTTTACAATATTACCAAAATCTTTACTCATCAAAATTAACAGGACAAACAGATGGAATGGAAACATTTCTACAAGAATGTCAAATTAAGAGTTTAGATCAGGAAGGGAGACATTTGTTAAATGCTGAAATATCAGTGAAAGATATCGCAGAATCAATTGGTTCATTAAAGAATGGAAAAGCTGCGGGACCTGACGGCCTGAGTGCAGAATTTTATAAAAAATTTCAAGATCTGATCTCTCCAAGACTACATACAGTGTATAGACATGCATATGAACAAGGAAAATTACCAGACTCTTTAAATGAATCCACAATTACACTTATACCTAAGGTAGATAAAGATCTGGAAGATCCTGGTTCATATAGAGCGATTGCCCTTCTAAATACAGACCAACAAAATATTAGCTAAAGTTTTATCTAGGAGACTAAGTTTGGTGATCTCTAAATTAATACATTATGATCAAACAGGTTTTATTCCAAAACGCTATTCATCTCATAATTTAAGACGCCTGTTTAATATTATATATTCTAAAAGAATACGAGATACGGAATTAGCAGTCATATCGTTAGACGCAGAAAAAGCATTTGACCAGGTGGAATGGTTATATCTATTTAATATAATGGAAAAGTTTCAATTGGGGGATCAATTTTGTAAATGGGTAAGAATCTTATACTCAGATTCCACTGCAAGAATTCTAACTAATCAAATACTATCAGTTAAATTTAAACTCTTTAGGGGATGTAGACAAGGATGTCCGTTATCGCCTTTATTATTTGCCTTGGCGATAGAGCCTTTGGCGGAAAGAATTAGGTCAGAACCTGAAATATACGGTTATAATACTGACAGAACAACTAATAAAATATCCTTATATGCAGATGATGTTTTGATTTACATCACAAAACCTGAAATTAGTATTCCAATGTTGTTTGATGTTATAAATAAATTTAGTACATTTTCTGGATATAGGATTAATTGGAATAAAAGTGATATTATGCCAATAACTAATATAAATTTAAACATATTACAACAATATCCATTATCAATAGTTACTGACAAAATTAAATATTTAGGAATTAATGTATCTAAATCTCATAACTCATTAATTAGATCGAATTATCCTCAATTATTAGATAAACTTAAAAAAAATATTTTATATTGGAAAACACTGCCTATATCTTTGATTGGTAGAATAAATGCTATAAAGATGGTTTTTCTACCACAATTATTATATCTGTTTCAAGCCATCCCTTTTTTCCTTCCGAAAACCTTTTTAAAAAAAATTGATAATATTGTTAATAGTTTTATCTGGGATTATAAAAATCATAGAATAAGTAAAAAACATTTATGTAAGTCAAAGATAAATGGAGGATTAGCACTTCCAAATTTTTTATACTATTTCTGGGCAGTACAGATTAAGAATATGAATTTTTGGTGGGTAAATACGGACCTGGAACCAACGTGGCTAAAGATAGAAAAGGAAGATTGTTTGCCTTTCAACGTAGATTCAATTATTTTTGCCCCAAAGGAAGTTCAAAAAAAAATTTATAGGGACAATCCAATCATTTATAATAATAGACGTATTTGACAAATAGTCAAGACTTTACGTTTAGACAACCTTTCATTTAGATTACCAATTATGAATAACCCATTATTTAAGCCCTCAACATTGGATGGAGGGTTCAGACATTGGGATAATTTAGGAATTACAAGGGTAGAGCACCTTTATAGAAATGGAAAATTTCTTTTATTTCAGGAATTACAAGATATCTACAGATTGTCTTCACAGCATTTGTTTAGGTATTTCCAAATTAGAGATTATATTAAATCTAATACACAGGATTTTAAAAATAAGGAACCAGGATTATTAGATGAATCGTTTAACTGGCATCCAACCACAGAAAAATTAATAGCTTATATATATAACATCATTATGGATAAGGAGAATCCAATAACTGAAACATATCGTCAAGCATGGGAAAATGAAATTGGATCACCTATAACCAAAGAAAATTGGGAAGAAAGTCTACAACGAATACACCGGTGCTCGTTAAATGCTAGACATATATTAATACAATTTAAAGTATTATACAGATTACATTATTCAAAAGCCAAATTAAATAGTATATTTCCTAATCTCTCCTCTATTTGTGATAAATGTAAGAATTTAGAAGCAAATTTAACACACAGTTTTGTTACATGTCATAAATTGAATTATTATTGGACAGAAATTTTTAAAGTAATTTCTGAAGTTCTTAAGGTTAAATTAGAACCCGACCCAAAGCTAATAATACTGGGAATTCCAGAGGCTAATTTGATATTTACACTAGATCAAAGAAATTTCCTTGATTATTGTTTGATATTGGGGAAAAAAATAATATTGAAATTTTGGAAGGGAACATTATCCCCAACAATTAAAATGTGGGCATCAGAGATGTTGGAGACGTTGCAGTTGGAAAGAATCAGATTTGTCCTTTTGGACGAGTATAATTCTTTTCAACAGATATGGTCTCCATATATACAGTATTTAGAGAAGTAGCTGTTCTTGGCATCACGGCTCGACTGACACCCTGCGGGATTTGATGAAAATAATGTATTGGTATACCAGGATATATGCATGTCTTTACTGATATTATTATTTGTAGTTGTTTCATTTATAATATATTGTGTGGCTTTTAATTGATATATATACATAATATGTCTTTTTTCTTTTTCTTCATTTTTTCTTTTTCTTTTATACCAAATAATTATTAAGGAATTATAATTTTATTGATTAATAATGGTATTTCTCTTTACCCACTTTTATTTTCAAAAAAAAAAAAGATAATAATCATTAGAGTACAAATATTGATTTAAGTTGATGTTTATAACTCAGTTTTAAACATTGAGAATTGTTTATTGCTAATAAAAAAATTATTCAAAAAAAGAACAGTCAAACTTCTTCATGCAATCTTCTTCCACCCGATCAATTATCACAGTTGACTCACCTTCCACGTCATCAATTCGTTTAGTTAAATTACCAATTGAGCCAATAATTTTCTGATTCCCAAGGTTCATGTTCTCCATCATACTTTTATTCCCAGCAGCAATCTCAACTCTTAAATCTCTTACTGGCTGCTTTATTTATTCCAGCTCTTTATCCTTAGTAGCCATTTCAGTCCTTGCCCTTGTAGTCATTTCAGAGGCTAATTCAGAGGTTGATTCTTCAGATATTTGCTAATTTTTCCAAAGATGTTTTGTAACAGATCTTTGAGGACTTTGGACATTAATCACTTTTATCATTTAAAAGTGCCTTAAACCACCATTAATTTCGCTGCGATTTCTGATGACGTCTGCAGCGCGACGTATTCGCGAAATATCGCAAATTTCGGGAGCGGAGCAAAATGCTGCGCCTGTTCAGTGCATCATGGCGCCACCGGAAGTCCACGTTCACAGTTCAGTAGACATTCAGTGTGTTCAGTTGATTCACAGCTCAGACAGAGTCATCACCTCTCCCTCCCCCATCATGCAGAGACTGAGCCACACCCTAACTTCCGGGTTTTAAAGCCGGGTGGCCTTCATGGCGTGATTGAGAGGAGAGAGGTTCTCAAAACTTTTTTAAAACTAATAACACTTTTATTTTTCATTGATGGGAAGAATCCTCTGCACCTGATCAGTGGAGGGGGACTGAGTAAGATGGCCATAAATCACAGCCATAAGTGGTAGCGTTTTATCTAAAATCAATATACAGTGCAAACAGGAAGTTGTCAAGTTTAGACCACCAACCATTCTCAGTGCTTTTACTTCAACCCAAAACCCCCACCTAAACCATTTGCAGTGCTTTTACTTCAGCTCAAAACCCCCACCCATTCATTCGCAGTGCTTTTACTTCTACCCAAAACCCCCACCCAACCATTCGCACTGCTTTTACATCTACCCAAAACCCCCACCCAACCATTCGCAGTGTTTTTACTTCTACCCAAAACCTCCACCCAACCATTCGCATTGCTTTTACTTCTACCCAAAACCCCCACCCAACCATTCGCAGTGTTTTTACTTCTACCCAAAACCCCCAGCCAACCATTCGCAGTGCTTTAACTTCAACCCAAAATCCCCACCCAACCATTCTCAGTGCTTTTACTTCAACCCAAACCCCCCACTCATCCATTCGCAGTGCTTTTACTTCACCCCCAAACCCCCATCCAACCATTCCCAGTGCTTTTACTTCAACCCAAAATCCCCACCCAACCATTCACAGTGCTTTTACTTCAATTCAAAACACCACCCAACCATTCACAGTGCTTTTACTTCAACCCAAATCCCCAACCAACCAATTGCAGTGCTTTTACTTCAACCCAATCACATTTTCATTTTCAAACCACATTAAGGGCACTCAAGGTCAGTAAAACCACACCCACAGTTTAGTAGACATATGTTCAGTGTTATTCACAGCTCAGACTGAGAGACATGACCCTCTCACTTTCCCCATCTTGCAGAGACTGACTGAGGCACAACACTTCCGGGTTTTATAGTCCCTCCCCGCTCCCACCAGCAGGGGCAGCAGAGAGAATGTCAACATTTTTTAAACATTAACAATTCTTTTATGTTTCAGCGATGGGAAACGTCCTCTTGTGCTGCGCAGCGGAGGGGGACTCTGAGTAAGCTGGCCAAAAATCACAGCCGTAAATAGATAAAAGGACTGGACAAGCTAGATGCAGGAAAAATGTTCCCAATGTTGGGCGAGTCCAGAACCAGGGGCCACAGTCTTAGAATAAAGGGGAGGCCATTTAAGACTGAGGTGAGAAAAAATGGTTTCAACCGGAGTTGTGAATTTGTGGAATTCCCTGCCACAGAGGGCAGTGGATGCCAAATCACTGGATGGATTTAATTTGATTTAAGATAGTTAGATAGAACTCTAGGAGCTAGTGGTATCAAGGGATATGGGGAAAGGCAGGCATGGGTTATTGATTGGGGACGATCAGCCATGATCACAATGAATGGCGGTGCTGGCCCGAAGGGCCGAATGGCCTCCTCCTGCACCTATTATCTATGTTTCTATGTAACTGGTCAAACAGAACATTGTCAAAATAGCCCAGGTAATATGCATCCAATGAAACTGTATTTTTCTCACACATATTTAGAATGTATTTTGCAGCAAGATTTTACAAGGATTTTCACTTTTGTTCCCACGGTGCTCACACAAAATATTTACTATAGTGCATGGAGTGTTGCCAAAAGATTACCCTGCTTCATTTAACATTAAATTTCCCAAAGTAGAGTGCAGCGATATTTGAGAGCACAGGTGCAGCACACTCTGACAAGAAAACAATGGCATAGTTGGTGGAGCTGCTGCCTCACAGCGCCAAAGAGCCGGATCCGATCCTGACTTCCGGAGTACTGTTTGCATGAAGTTTGTGTGTTTTGCCTTTTACTACATGAGTTTCCTCTGGGTGCTCCGGTGTCCTCCCACATCCCAAAGCCATGTGGGCATGTAGATTCATTGGCCTCTGTAAAATTGTCCCTAATGAAAAGGGAGCAGATGAGAAAGTGGGATAACATAGAGCTAGTATAGACAGGTGATCAATGGTCATTGTGGACTTAGTTGGCCAAAAGACCTGTATCTCTTTAACTAAATCACCTGGAGAGTGGCTGATAATTTAACCTGTCATCGTTTCTGAATGCAAGTAGGAATATTGAATTGTTTTATGTTTATTTTCAAGTAGTGCAGTTAATTAAAACTACAGTAAAACCAGACCATGATGGAGAAGGTGAGGACAGACTCTAAGATGGTGTATAGAATTGGACAACGATTGCCTGTGACAGATTGTGTTTCCATAGCTGCCACAGGAAGTACATTCTTTGTTGGGCATTTTTGACTGTGGACTCAAAGCTGGGCCCCCATTTAAGGTCCTTGGAGATGATGGTTCCAAGGAACTTAAAGGATTCTACCGATGTGAATGTGGTGTTGGTGGTGGGAGGGGAGGGGGAGCTTTCTTAAAGTCTACTATCAATTCCACGTTACGACCATTGAGCTCCAGGTTGTTATGAAGGAACCAGGACGCCAGCTGTGTCACTTCCTGTTTGTAGGCCGATTCCTCCCCATCCTGGATCAGTCCAATCAGGGTTGTGTCATCCACAAACTTAAGAAGCTTGACAGAGGAGTCTATGGAGGTGTATAAATAATAAAATATATAATAAAATATAATAGTGATATATAATAAAATAATTCCGCTTGCACCATTGTTTTGCTAAATAAAACCACCCACAATAAAATATTTACCACTCACGATTTAGGCTGTAAAAAACTATTGGTACTACTTATTTAATTTTATCCCCATCCATTCTAATTTAACTGAAACACTTGATCTGAAAATGCAGTTTCTTATTGGGGGCAGATAATAGAAAAAGTAATGCCTTTGGAGACAGCGGCTGATTGGACAGGTGGAGACCGATTTGTTGATTGGACGGGAATTTTGAGGGAAGCTAGTCAGTGATTGGACGCAACCCCCTTGGAGACAGCAGTTGATAGGCCGCCAAATGATCGGGCACAAAAAATTGACAAATAAGAAAACAAAAATTGTAATTCCCATTTAAATCTGATATAAGATACATTGGGTGGTTATCGCTTAAATCTAGACAACAGATTTAAAAAAAAATCTAACCCCATTAAATCACTCGGGGTGTATTATGACATGTTCTACAGTATGAAGTGTACAGCAAAACTTGCACTTACAGAGTGGTCTATTGTGTTGTTTCTTCAACGGACCACTGATTTATTTTGAGAGCAAAACATAAAGTGCTGGAGAACTCAGCAGGTCAGCTTGATCTATGGAGGGTCCGAAGAGGGGTCTCAACTCAAAATGTCACCTATTCCTTCTCTCCAGAGATGCTGCCTGACCCGCTGAGTTACTCCAGCATTTTGTGTCTATCTATGGAGGGAATGACTAGGCGATGTTTAGGCTCGGTCCCTTCTTCAGGCATTTTGTAAGGGGTTGGGAAAGATCGAAAATTTCACGTATATGTTGTTATGAATATAACTAGTAGTGTGGGAAAAAATTCCATGAGCCATAATTGCCACATACATACCCAAAAGTAGAAATGTAGAAAGTTACAGTGCATAAAAAAATAGATATTACGAGCTTTGTAGTCTCCTTGTACCAATCAAACGTCAAATTCAAAATTTTATATTTTGAAAATGGACAAAAAAGTAGCATGTTCTCTAGAAAGGCTTACCCTAAAATAATTGTTCGAAGGGTATGATTTTCAGTCAGGACGTCTGTATCATTCAGTCAGTGAGCTTGTGGTCCGGAGCACTTCTCTATTACCCTTCTACGTAAAAACAGAGAGAGCGGCGGAGAGGGAGAGGGACAGAGAGGGAGAGGGGCAGAGCGACACAGAGGCAGAGAGGGAGAACGGGAGAGAGGGAGAGGGGCAGATTGGCACAGGGGCATAGAGGGAGAGAGGAACCGAGGGACAGATGGACAGCGGCACAGAGGCACAGTGCCAGAGCGGCACAGAGGCACAGCAGCAGAGGCACAGCGGCAAATAAAATAACATGGAATAATAAAATAACGTGCATTTACCTGAGCCTGTGCTCATGGTTCGGTAGCCCTGATAGTGAGTTTAAGAATTTCTCCCTTGAATTTTATTCAAAGGAACGTGGCGTCATTAATACATGGTCAAAACACAATTACATTTACTGAGGAATGTGGATCGATGTATTGATGACACATTCTATAACTACGTGTTAACTACTGGCTGTTTACAAGTGCTAACAGTGGCAGTTAACAAATCGTTTTACTCTGAGTTGAATAAAGTGAGTAATGACTCAAATCTTTCTGCAGTACTCATTAAACCCGAGCTGGAAACTGAAAAGTAAGAGAACGCTGTACCTCTGCGCAACCCCCCCCCCCCCCCCCCCTTCCCCAATTTCCATCACTGGATTGGAGAGGGGTGGGTGGGAAAGGGCCCAATCTTTGCAGACTGGACTCAGGCTGTGAGTAGGTGTGAAGTGGTAAATGGGGAGGGGGTTCCAGGGTTAAGTTTCTGTTTGCCGAACCTGCAGTAGAACTTGTTCAGGTTGTTGGTCAGCGGGGGGGGGGGGTTCTTCTTGTAGCTGGTGATGTCATGCAAGCCCTTCCAAACTGAAGATGAGACATTAGCTGAAAACTTGCTCCTCTATTAAGAGTACCTGTCCTTGGCAGTTCTGGTTCCTCTTCTCAGCTTGTACTTGGCCTGCCTGTAGAGGTCTGCATACCCGCTCCTGTCGGCCTCATCTTTAGACTGGCGGAGTTGTCTGAGTTCTGCTGTAAACCAGGGCTTGTCATTGTTGAACCAGATCCTGGTCCTAGTGGGAAATCAACTGTCCTCACAAAAACTGACATATGATGTCACAGTGTCTGTATTTTCATCGAGGCTTATGGTTGCTTCCCTGAACACATTCCAATCAGTGCAGTCAAAACAGGACTGTAGGTTTTCAATGCCCTCGCTTGTCCACTTTTTCATTGTTTTGACCACAGGCTTAGCAGATTTTAGTTTCTGCCTGTAGGTCGGAATGAGGTGAACTAAACAATGATCAGAGAGACCCAGACCCGCCCGGGGAACAGAGCGCTATGCGTTCGTGATTGAAGTGTAACAGTGATCGAGTGTTCTCTCCCCTCTGGTGGGGCAAGTAACATGAAGTCTGTACTTTGGAAGCTCTCGGCTGAGGTTAGCCTTGTTAAAGTCCCCCAAAACAATGACCATGGAGTCCGGGAAGTCACTCTCTACCCTCATTACCTGGTCAGCGAGTTGCGTTTGCACCTCACGTGGGCAGGCTTGAGGGGGGGGGATGTAAACTCCAGCCAGAATAAAAGAGGTAAATTCCCTCAGAAAATAAAGGGGTTTGCAGTTTATAAAGAAAGATTCTAGTTTGGGAGAACAGAATTTTGACAGTGGATGTCGCTGCACCAATCCTGGTCAGTATAGAAGCATATTCCACCACCTCTTGATTTTCCCGCTGCCTCTGCTTCGCGGTCTATGTAGTTGGAAGCCAGCCAGTTGCAGCGCATTGTCTGGGGTTGACTCACACAGCCGGGTCTCGGTGAAGCACAGGGCAGCGGCTTGAGAGACGTCCTTGTTTGTCTGGTGCATGAGTTGGAGCAATGTTACAAAATTTTGAGATTTTAAAAATCAAGTCTGCAATTTATCCCATCAGATAAAGCATAAAAATAAATTTAATTTGACACCTAATTCACTTTCATATCTTCAGTATTAAAAAAGTTGTGGCCATTTTCATACTCGGAAATTAGCAACTTGTTTCCTATTGCTTTTCTATTGACTTAACATAAAAGTTGTGATCGAGGATAGTTAAAACACCATAACTTTCTTAAAAATTAAGAGAACTAAAAGACATTTTCAGTTATTATAGATTGAAGCGTTCTGAAACAAATATGAAGCAATCTTACTTTGATGACCTTAAATTAAAGCATATAATTAGTTGGTTACCCAATTGTAGCTAATTACAAAATTCAATTACTAGATCTAAATATCTATCCATTTCTTAAGAAAAAATTAACATTTGTTTTTAAAACCTGTGTCCAAATAACATTCACACAAGAATTCACAATATAATATGATTTTTAAATCTAATTGTCATTAATTTACAGGCCAAATTAAAGGAATTTAGTGTTTCATGCCTGTAGATTAATGGCCATTTAAATCAACTTGCGAGTGGGATTTTCTGGAACGCGATGGATTGGAACGTTACGGTGGTGGTGAATTTAAACCCCATATCGGCAGGAAAAATTCTGCCAGTTCGTATGGGGAATAAATCACCGTTTCCCAACATGAAATGTTGACTAAGGTAATCTAAACAAGCAAGTTTATATGAAAAAATAAACAACTTTCATTTACCTGTCCCGTACGTAAAATCCGTCCCCATCCACTCTGTAGTTGAGAGAACCTAGATTTGCAAAGAATATACTCAGGAGCGGTGTGCATATTCCTTGTCGCCGGAGTCATGTGAGTGCTCCAGAGCGCTTCCATGGGTCCTCCTCCATTTCAAGACCTCGAATGCAGCCACAGCCCTGCCGACGAGTATGTCCAAATAATCCTGCGAGTGAGAGAAATCCGGAACGATGTTTCGAGGCAGGCCTGCCAACTCTCATACATTGTGTAAGAATCAGCATTTCACGCATTTCTCACACTCTCACGCTGGTCACGGAATTTCTCATGCTGAAAAAAAAAAAAAATTATATATTTAAAAATAAAGAAAGTCACGAACAATTCAATTCACCCAAAGCTTCCAGATGTCCTGCACACTCACCAATGAGAATAGTTTTCTGTCAGTTGGTTTCCGGTAAAGAACGAGCAATTTGATTGTCTTAAGCCAACGCACACTATTTACAATGGCAATGTAACTGCAGCACTAATTATTCCATTTGACATTCATGGAACCAAAATCTGCAGGTGCTGGAAATTCAAAATAAAGCAAAAAAGCGAATATATAAGTCACCTTATATATTCCCCTCATGGCTTTTACTCAAAAAACCCTGAGGGGAATATATAGGGTGAATGCATAGCCTTTTTCCCAGGATATGTGATTCAAGAACTAGAGGGCATTGGTTTAAAGCAGCAGTGACAAACTACTGGCCTGTGAAGGGGTCCAATCCGTCCCGTGGGAAAAAAAACATTCCTGTGCAGGTGGTGTGATAGGTGAGACATGGCAGTGTGCTCTGCACCAACACCTGAGGCACCGCTCACTCCGCCCACCCTCAGCTCCAGTAGCTATGTGTCCATCGGCTGCTTTGTCCACACCCCATGGAGTTTTAACTCCGGCCCGGAGGAGTGGACCGGGTGAGTCGGGGCGTCAGTGCCGCCTCCAGAGCCGCGGGGATGAATCTCGGGCTAAGGCTCCGCTCCGATGCCCGACCCCCGGGTCACTGTCCATCACCTCCCCCGGACACCAGCTGGACACAGAGCACCTGGGCAGGCCTGCATCCCCGGGGGGGTGGGGTTGGGGAGAGGGAACTGATGTCTGGTAGATTGCTGGTCAGTGTGGACTTGGTGGGCGGAAGGGCCTGTTTCCATATATATATATACGTTTTACATATATATCTTCATTTCATTGAACCATATACTTGGTTGAATATGTGGCATTGTTTTCGTCTTGTTTCTATAGTCAAAGGGTAAGGTTGATTCATTTATTTGTGCAGAACAGTGATGGAAGTCCAACTCCTCTTATCTTGTTTCGGGGGGGGGGGGGGGGTGGGAGGGGAGGGTCCCTATATATACATAACAGCATGAATTATAATCTGATTTCCATACATGAATATACTAAGGTCATTCATGTGCTGCACCTGTTCTGCTGTGGAATGTAATTAGGAATGTAATTTAGCCACACATTCATACCTAATCCAATTTAAAGCATAATTGTTGCATTCAAGTGTTAGTTAAAAGACTTGCTACAGTATGCACCAGCTTGCGCTATTTCAATCTGAAAAATCCAAAAGCTCCCTACGGTAGTAGGGGAGGGGGGCACTCCCCTCCCACACCCTCCCCCCCTCGGTCGCTACACTCCCTCGCAATTTCTCACTCTCAACTCTCACCCAATGTTGGCAGCCTTGTGGAGGTAATATATGTCTGACATTAATGAGTACCTCTCTCATGAAAGTGATCCTTGTGGGATTTTCACAGGAGACAGAAATGAACAAACACATACAAATCAACAAGGAGCAGTACACCGTGACAGCTATCATCGGCACCAGCCGGACAAGCTACATTTTAATGTTATGTTATTTCCATATAAATCTGCTAATTTTGTAATAGGGAATATGAAGCTTCATTCTTAAATCTTGGATATTGGGCATCTTAACATAGCTTTAAAGCATATTTTTAGTTCTCCATGTTTTCAACAATGAATTAGTAGTCAATGAAATAAAAAATATATATTTTTGCACACTCAAAGTCAAAAGTTAATTTTATTGTTTCACATGCACCCGAAGGTACAGTGAAATGAATTTGCTACTCACACACCCTACAAACTCATTATGTGCCATACCCTACAAACTCATTATTAAGTCCTTAAACCTTGGCCTCTGTACCTCCCTTTGCAGCTGGATCGTCGACTTTCTCATCAGCAGAGTTCAATCTGTGTGGATCAGTAACAGCACCTCTTCCTCCCAGATCATTGACACAAATGCACCTTAACACTCAGATTCCTTAACAGATGCATCTTGACACTGTGTGCTTGCCCCCCCCCCCCCCCCCCCCCATGTTCTACTCTCTTTAGACCAATGACTGCAAGGCTAAGCAAAGCTCCAATACATCCTATAAATATTTACACCATTGTTGTTGGTCAAATCGCATGTGGTGATGAGTCAGGGTACAGGAGAGAGATAAAACAACTGTTTGAATGCTGCTGCAACAATTTCTCACTCAGCATCAACAACCTTCAGATAAAAGGTACTGTAATCAGCAGATATCTTCAGATAGGGGAAGTCGGGAGACCAGGAGTTAACATTGTAAGAATGATCAGTTTCACATTCCTGGGCATTAACATCTCAGATGATAGGGGACTCTCTTCTTGTCAAGAACTACAGGAGAAATATCACTTGATCGGCAACAATTTTTTTAGATACTTTCAAATCCGAGATTATGTGAAAACATATACACAAGACTGTACTCTTATGGGTCCAGATATATTAGACAATTGTTTGAATAGACATGCTGATACAAGTAAGTTGATATCTTACATTTATAACACTCTTCCAAATATTGATACCCCACCTTCTGAGATTTATAGATGAGCATGGGATGAGGAGCTGGGTTTACCCATTTCAAAAGATATATGGGAGGAAAGCCTACTATACATACATTACTGTTCTTTAAATGCCAGGCATTGCCTGATACAATTCAAAGTATTGCATAGGTTATACTACTCAAAGACCAAATTGAACAAGATCTCCCCTACTCTCCCCTCTCTGTGATAAATGTCACTTCCAAGAAACTACCTTAACGCATTCTTTTGTATCCTGTATAATAATACAAATTTTCTGGATGGGAATATTCAATACCATTTCTAAAAAACTCAAAATTCAATTGGATTCAGATTCAAAATTAATAATATTCGGAATGTCAGAGCGCTAACGATATTCCAAAGACGCTTCCTTGACTATGGTTTAATAACAGTGAAAAAACTTATACTTAAATTCTGTAAAAAGATAACAGTTCCCACAGTGAAGATGTGGATCACAAAAATGACCGAGACACTACATTTAAAAAAAATAAGACGTGACAAATCTGATCAATTTTCCAAAACATGGTCTCCTTTCATTGAATTTCTTCAACAACAGAATGGTTGAGCACAAATTCAAAACCGACGCTAGGGTCGGGTAAGCGGGTATAGGGAAGGGTAGTGGGATATATTTCCACTTATTTTTTCACTTCTTCGTTAGTTCAGGGGTCTTTTTTCTTTTTCATATCTTTTTCAAAATTATTTTCTTTTTCCTTTCTTCTTCCTTTCCCTTTCCTGTTTTCTTTTTTCCGATTCACTTATTAGTTTATAAAATGTTAAAACTGAAGCTGTACGAAAATTGTATAACTGTTATGTTGATTACTTTCTCCTTGTACAATTGCTTCTAATAAAATAAATAACACATCTCGGATGATTTGGCATAGATGTAATCACAAAGATGGTATGCCACTGCTATAATAAATGTAAAGAAATTTAGTAAGCCATCAAATATTCTAACAAACTTCAATTGCCTGTACTATTTGAAATTAAACATAAATAATTCAATGCAAAAATATATTCAGAAACTATGACAGGTTACAAAGATCAGCCAAGTTTCCCAGGTACTTTTGTGCTTGGAAAGTGCTGCACCTGTTCTGCAAAATGTCACTGCACTCTATTTTGGATCAGGCTCAAACCACCAGATTAGGTTCCTGAGCCAATCTACACAACCCGAATCCTACCTCAACAACAGAACAAATGGATTACTTCTTGCATTACAATTAACATGTTTTCTCATTGAATTTCTGCACTAATGACTTCTTGTGCAGTCTTTGCCTTGAATTATATGTTTTTGTGTGTTGTCTGAGTCTGTATGCCTCTGAGGCTGCTGCAAGATTTCCATCATACCTGTACCACACCGTACTTGTGTGTTGAAGTTCACTTCATTCGGATGGTAGAATAAACCTAAGAGTCAAAAATCTTTGTCAAATATCTTCACTACGTCACCAAGGCGAAATAGAAAAACAGCCAGTGATGTTTGCAGGGCGTCCACGCCCAAGGCTGGCGCTGTTCAGACTGGCGATACAGAGGATTTACACACATCTTTATACTAATAAAACAGCCATAAGTACATGGTTAACAACAAAGAAGCTTCAGTTAAACACAATGGAAACCTCAGTTACATTGGGGAAGAAACAAAGTATAAACTATTAGTCTGGGAAACAGACTGCAGCTGCAAAGGCAAGAAGAGGCCTTTTGTTCTTCTTACAGCTTGCTGGTATCAATGTTGGAGTTCCAGACGCCCGGGAACATCCCTTATCTCTATGCTCATTGAGACAGCGAAGGTCGTTTATTACAAGCTCTGTTCAGGATTCACAGGCTTTTGCAGCCTTCTAAATTGGCCAACATTTTAAACTGTTACCAGCATGCTGTGTACAAGATGGAGGTTAATAGCAAATACAACTAAATAAGCTCAATAAGATGGAGGATAACCGTACTAACTTTCACATGTGCACATGACAATAAACTTTTGTGACAATCAGGCCCTTGAATATAAACTGGTTCTCAAAGAAATTCTATTAATCCCACTCCTCATTTATTTCCCTGCAATCTATTCTCTCATCCTTGCCCAGTAATTTACAATTACCAATTAACATGCGAAACAGCATGCCTTTGGGAAGGGGAAGGAAACTAGAGAACCTGAGTGGAATTTTTGTGGTAAGGAGAACTTGCAAACTCTATACACACATTATCTGAGACAGAATCAAACCCAGATCACTGAAGGTCTGCACAGTAGCACTAATTGCTGGCCTAGCCATTGCTGATATGTTAATCGAGAAATATGTTATGGAAATTCCTGGTTTATGTTTAAATTTTGATTGGATTTGATAGAGTGTGTCATGTCAAGTCCTACCATTTTTGGAATTCATTATATTGGAGATATTTGCACAACCTAGCAATTCCTATGGAAATCAGAATTTACAAGAAGCATATTTCATGAAACTATACCCAATTAAAATCAATGGTAAGAAAATTGTGGCCAGTGTGCCATTGATTTCTTGAAATGCTGATCCACATTGGAAGCACTGATGTATTCAACTGATTTCTTCAATTTCTCAATTAAATTCAATTATTTGAGGCAAGTTATATAGAATAATAGGAAGATTAAATGATAACTTACCAGTTTGAAGTTTGATCTTTATTTTATGAGGAGTTGCGATGAGGGATTTCGTGAAGACCCCGCCAGCACGCATGCGCGACATTCTTCAAAGCAGTGGTGTGGAATCACAGAACCAACAACAAAGAAATTACTTGTTATAGTAAGATTGAAGAGACTCTAAATACCAGTTGACCTTATGATAGAGGGTTGGGAGCGGAGGGCACGAAATCCCTCATCGCAACTCCTCATAAAATAAAGATCAAACTTTGAACTGGTAAGTTCTCGTTTAATATTACTGTTTCATTTTGGAGTCACGTGAGTGACTTCATGAAGATTTCAAAGCTCTGTGATTTCATGCCCTGGATCACGTCCATGCTCTCACACATGCCACAATATGGATGGATAGGAGTATAAACATATTTCAGACTGGATGTACTGAAAAATAATAATGTTTATTAATTATAAACAAAGAAAAACCCCTCACTGGGGAATAGCTGTATGTTGCTGACCAGCACTCAGCATGGCCTCCGCGAACATAACAGGAGCGGTAACAGGTTTGTTATAAAACCGCTGAAAGGTGGCTTCACTAGCCCAGCCCGCTGTGGCAAGAATATGGTCCATGGGCACCTCCATGACCTTTGCCGCCGATGTGGATGCAGCCCTGGTGGAATGGGATTTAAAGACATTAATGTCAATATCTGCTGCATCCAACATGATTCTGAGCCACCTGGAGATCGTCTGTACCAACACTCTGTGATGTGGTTTCTTATGGCTTATCAGCAGATATTTCTCCATTCCCCTTAGGGTCCGCGTCACTTTAATATAATGACGAATATGGGTGGCTAAACATAGCCTCACATCAGCGGGGTATGCCGGAAAAACCAGCTGCAGCCCTGTAAACCCAGGTCTGTGCTGCTGTAGTAACTCGTCAATGTAAAACGTTACTTTCTCCGGGGTAGAAACCATTCTATCAATATTGATTTTTTGTAATGTCTGTACCTGTTGTGCTGATGTTAATGCCAATAAGATCACCAATTTCAAGGTGAGTTTGTCCAAAGAAAGTCCAACTATGGGTGACCATGTCCTGAGTAGGGTTAATACTACCCCAATGTCCCAGGTAACGTTGTAACGTGGTTGGGGTGGGTTTGAATTAAATATACCCCTCATCAATTTGGACACTAGTTTGTGAGATCCTACTTCAATGATAAGGTAGGATGATAGTGCACTTCTGGCACTATTAATGGCACTGTAGCTGAGGTGTTCATCATGGTGCAACCCCGCAAGGAATTCCAGCACATGTGGTATGGTTACGGAGTCATATGAGATGTTCATCCGGCTGCAGTAGGCTTCCCATTTTCTTATTTGGGTTAGGTATTGCCGTCTTGTAGACTCCCTGCATGATGCTCCGATGGTATCCATGGTCCTTGGTGTGAGACCATACTGCAGCAGGGATCTGTTCAAAACCTGCAAGCCAATAAGTTCAAGTGACTGTGGCAGGGATGGTATTCCCCTGTAACAGGGTTCGTCACCAATTGAGGGCATTTCTCCAAAAGAGCCCATGGTTCACTGATCATCCCAAGGACCACCGGATACCATGGTTGTGTAGGCCAGTCGGGTATAATTAGAATGCCTTTTGCAGAATCTAATTTGATTTTCCGCAAGACCCAACTGATGAGGCAAAATGGAGGAAATGCATAGAAAAACCATTTCCCCCAGTGCAGCGAGAAAGCGTCCATCGCTATTGCCCCAGGACCTGGTTCCCATGATACATATGTTGGTACCTGATGGTTTAACATTGACGCAAAAAGGTCAATATCCGGTTTCCCAAATTTGGCTGTGATTTTAGTAAATATTTGGGGATTTAACATCCATTCAATGTTATCATTGAATATATGTGACCTGGTGTCTGCCACTGTGTTGAGCTTACCTGGAAGATAGGCCAAATTGTGTTAGCCAATTCATCGCAAGAAATTGACCTGATACCGCCCATATGATTTAAATATGCCACCACAGTGGTATTGTCTATTTGGAGACGGACATGAGTATCAGTAAAGTTTGAACAATAAGCTCTTAGTCCGTAAAATGCTCCAAGCATCTCCAAATAATTTATCCCTCGTGCCAACAAAAGGGTAGATTCTTGTGAGTCCCATCTGCCACCACAACTACAGTTGTTGTCAGTAGCTCCCCAGCCATGGGAGCTTGCGTCAGTTTGTAAATACACCGACGGACGAGGCACAATGATGGGTTTGAATGAGTTACGAATATTGTCAATCCACCATTGTAACTCAATTTTCAGCTGCATAGGTCTATCAAAATGTCCAGCATTCAATTTCAATGCTGAAATCTTGGATCTTTGCAAATTTTGATAACATAAAGGTCCAAATTGGGCAGCTGGAAAAGTAGCTACCAATTTCCCAATTACCTTGGCAGCATGTCTAATTGTTGGTGTACTGGCGCAGACCAGATTATTACATGCCTCAATGATGTCCACAGCTTTGTTAATTGGTATAGAGGTAATCATTTGATTGGAATCAACTGTGAATCCCAAATAGTCCATAACCTGTGATGGGTAGAACTTTGATTTTTCTGGATGGATTATAAATCCCATTTTTTGAAATAATGAAACAGTGGCTGTGATCGCCAATTTTGTTGATTCCAGGGTATCTCCGATAATTAGGATGTCATCCAAATAAGCCATAACCAAATGGTTTTGTATTCACAGTGTTGCTATTACTGGTTTTAGTAATTTGGTAAACAATCTGGGAGCTGTGGTAAGCCCATTAAGCAATGCACTATATTGCCAAAGTTGATCCATCCAAATAAACTTCAAGAACTTCCTGTGATGTTTCCGAATGGGTACTGAATAGTATGCATCTTTTTATTTCAATGCATGCCATGAAGCAGCCCTTAGAAACCAATGATTTCGCTGTCTCAAACGTGTCCATTTTAAAATGGGTATATTTTACAAAAGTATTCAAATGGGTTAGATCAATGATGACCCGACATCCACCATCTTTCTTAGTTTTTGTGAAGATGTTGGATACGAACTCAACTGGTTCGTGAATCGTTCTTTCTATTACCCCTGTTTCTTGTAGTCTCAAAATTTCAGCATAGCCCTCCACTGCTTCCTTGTTGGAAAGTGCAAATTTGCGAACTGGCATATGCTGAGACGGGGGAAGTTGTTCATTTATGAACTCAATTTCGTAACCCTGAATACTTTGTAATATAAACACATCTGAAGTGATGGTATCCCATGCCTCCTTAAAGAACCGTAATCTCCCACCAACATGTGAGGTTAAACATGCAACTGCATGAAATCCAGACCGCCTTACCTCCATGGTTACCAGTGGTCCCTGACATGTTTGGTGGGACGTGGAGGTGCTGGGTTTTGCAGCTGCCACATTTTCCACGCCGGTCGCTGCGGGCCTTGCCCTAAAAAAGGCTTTGGCTGTTGATGCTGCTAAAAATGCGGTGGTGCCGGCGTGTAGGTCCTTGCTGATTTTTCGGGTGGTCCCCGCGGTCTGGAGTATGGTAATCTCCTAGCCGCCTGCCTGCTCGAAGGGTGTGACCTCATTAGTCCCACCGTCTTCGCATGGTCTCCTGCTTCGGTAGGTCTTCTCCGAACAACTGCCTCGGTGGTGGCATCGGGGATGCCCTACATAACCCTGCAAATTTTGGGTTTAATGTGGGCTTGATGGTGGCTTTGCGAAACGCATTTATTTCGTGCTGGGTGTTACATAGTAACGCAAGGGCATCTTCTTGCTCAGTACTTAAGTCCATGCCATCCACTGATCTCGCAAACGCAGTGATCCCCGATGTGAGCAACTTCAGAATCTTTTGTAGTTTGATTTCTTGTGCCCTGATACCTGGGCTGATATTCCCCCAAATGGGTGTATTCACTATAGGCACATTAAGTGAATTGCAATTGTTCGGTGCCTTATACCGACTCATGGCTTCAGCAAGGACCTGGTCCTGTAATTGATGATTGGTCAGGAAGTCAATGGTGGCAGCCAGTTTTGGTTTGAGGGGTTGACCCGAAGACTTGGGTTGTGCTAACTTGGATGCTACATCCAACAGTTCCTCCTGAGGAATTTCATGTGCCACAGATTCGCGAACCAGAATCTCTTCCTCTTCCCCTGGCTGCCTTGTACTTCCCATCGATGATGGGGATATATTTAAAAGTCTCCTGGAACTGGGAACGTCCTGCTGTTGTAGATTTTGTTGCAGGATGCGTTCCATCATTCGTTCCATGCGTTCCATACGACCTTCTTCACCAAATGCAGATGAAAGGTCAGAACCCTCAGGTCCGAAGGAACTCCTGAGGCTTCTATCACTGGCCCGTAACTCGTCGAGGTAAGAATCCCGGTGCCGTGATATGAAGTTGATACCTGCCGCAGTTGCGGGGCTATGCGACTCCCGCGCGGACCTGCCGCTCGTTCGCCATCTTTCGGACGAGAACAGTCCCCTAGCTTCAAAGGCCATATGCGGTGTGTAGTCGGTACCTGCCGCCGCAGCGTGGTGACCCGACGTCTGCGCGGGCTTGCCGCCTGTCCTTCTGGACAAAGGCGACGTACGGTCACGTCCTGCCACGGGGGGTGTGGTGACTGTGATGAGACTCCACCTGCCCGATTTTTACTGGCCTTGCTGGGTGGTGAGTCAATACTGGCCTGACTGGTATGCCAGTAGACCCTGGTCTCGATGATTCACCTGTCCGCGGTCTTGCGGTTTCCGGTGAATAATCAGCCCTGGCAGGGCTTGACTGTTGAGCAGCTCTTCCCCTGGCTCGTCCTCGAGTGGCCCGAGTGGCTGGGGAGAAGGACCATGCCATAGAACGGGTAACCCGTCTGCTCATCTCAGCCAAAGTCTCCCTTCCAGAGGGAGATAATGATATGGAGTCAGGATCTTGAATTACCTGCTCTGGCGCTGTGCTCCCACTTTGCTGTTCTGAAAACAGCTGTGTAGGTGGGTTGGGTCCTGTAGTCCCAGGGCTGCCCGACTTTCGCGCCATTTCCCCGACTAGTGGGTGTTGCCGTTGTAGAAATTAGCTCCAGGAAAAGTGGTCGTCGACTCCTCTCAGAAGTCCTGCGACCCGTATTTCTCCTATCCATGTTCCCTGTGAACAGAAAAAGTTCTAGAAAAGGGACAACCAGCTCAAGGTTGCCTAAAACTTACCTGAGCGGCTCTTATGAAGGGCTGGTTGTGAGACGCGCTCCACCTCCAGCCGTCGACTGCAAATGCGAGCGACGATATGTCGCGCATGCGTGCTGGCGGGGTCTTCACGAAGTCACTCACGTGACTCCAAAATGAAATTGAAATTTGGAGCACACTATAAATATGCCAGCCAATTGAATTTTCCTCCCCAACGGACCTCGACTAATCTCACTTTCCTGCTCATCCCCATGCTTGTTACTATTTGTCTTTGTAATGTGACTATCAAATACAATTTTAAGAAATTGTAGGCTCTCAGTTTTTGCAACAAGCCTTCAAATAAAAATTCTGTAATATGGATTATTTTTAATGGTTAATTTGTACGCCAATACCATTAACTTGTATTTACAGTGCCCTCCATAATGTTTGGGACAAATACCCATCATTTATTTATTTGCCTCTGTACTCCACAATTTGAGATGTGTATAAGAAAAAATCAAATGTGCACATTGTGAGATTTTATTAAAGGGTAATTTTATACATTTTGGTTTCACCATGTAGAAATTACAGCTGTGTTATACATAGTCTCCTCATTTCAGGGCACCATAATGTTTGGGACACATGGCTTCACAGGTGTTTGTAATTGCTCAGGTGTGTTCAAATGCTTCCTTTATGCTGGTATAAGAGAGCTCCCAGCACCTAGTCTTTCCTCCAGTCTTCCCATCAGCTTTGGAAACTTTTATTGCTGTTTATCAACATGAGGACCAAAATTATACAAATGACAGTCAAATAAGCCATTATGAGACTGAGAAACAAGAATAAAACTATTAGAGACATCAGCCAAACCTTTGGCTTACCAAAATGAACTGTTTGGAACATCAATAAGAAGAGAGCACTGGTGAGCTTACTAATCGCAAAGGGACTGGCAGGCCAAGAAAGACCTCCACAGCTGATGACAGAAGAATTCTCTCTATAATAAAGAAAAATCCCCAAACACCTGTCCGACAGATCAGAAACACTCTTCAGGAGTCAGGTGTGGGATTGGCAATGTCTGATGAAGATTCATGAACAAAAATACAGAGGTTACACTGCAAGATGCAAACCACTGGCTGGCCAGGTTATAGTTTGCCAAGAAGTACTTAAAAGAGCAACCACAGTTCTGGAAAAAGGTCTTGTGGGCAGATGAGACAAATATTAACTTTACCAGAGTGATGGCAAGAGCAAAGTATGGAGGAGAGAAGGAACTGCCCAAGATCCAAAGCATACCACCTCATCTGTGAAACATTCTGGTGGGGGTGTTATGGCCTGGGCATGTATGGCTGCTGAAGGTACTGGCTCACTTATCTTCATTGATGAAACAACTGCTGATGGTAGTAGCATAATTAATTTTGAAGTGTACAGACACATCCTATCTGCTCAAGTTTAAATAAATGCCTTAAAATTCATTGGCCATCGGTTCATTCTACAGCAAGATAATGATCCCAAACATTGCCTTAAGCAACAAAGGAGTTTTTCAAAGATAAAAAATTGTCAATTCTTGAGTGGCCAAGTCAATCACCCGATCTGAACCCAATTGAGCATGGCTTTTACATGCTGAAGAGAAAACTGAAGGGGACTAGCCCCCAAAACAAGCATAAGCTAAAGGTGGCTGCAATACAGGCTTGGCAGAGCATCACCAGAGAACTGGTGGTCCATGAATCACAAACTTCAAGCAGTCATTGTATGCAAAGGATATGCAACAAAATACTAAAGATAACTACTTTCATTTACATGACATTGCTGTGTTCCAAACATTATGGTGTCCTGAAATTGGGGGACTATGTATAAACACTGCTGTAATTTCTACATGGTGAAACCAAACTATAAAAATGGCCTTAATTAAAATCTGACAATGTGCACTTTAACCACATGTGATGTTTTATATTACAAATCGCAAACTGTGGAGTTCAGAGGCAAATAAATAAATTATGCGTCTGTTTTTTTTTAAACATTATGGAGGGCACTGTCTACCATATTCCTCATAACCTCAGCTGACAAATATATCTCTTGAGCAAACACAGCGTTTTATGGAGCAAATTGCACATCACCATGGAAAATATACTTCCTGATTCTCTGCTACAGTGCTAAGCCCTCAATTTGAGATTATATCCTTTTTGTTCTTTATTTTCACCACAGGTCTGAGTAGTTCCTCTGCATCTGTCCTTTTAAATCCTTTATTGTACTATGTGCAAGGTTTAATTGCCCCTCAACCCGGGGAAATCCAAATCAAGTTTATGTAACCTTTCTTCATAACCTAAACCTAGAATCACCCTATAATTCTGACGAGTGTTACTCCTGTAGACAAGATATACTTCATCAAAAAATTGCTCAAAGTCCAGGAGTAATTTAGCATCTCTGGAGAAGATGGATGTGACGTTTAGAATCAGGACCTTTCTTCAAACTGATTGTGGTGGGGGAGAAGAAATGTGAAAGATAGATGGGGCGGGACGAAGCCTGGCGTGTCTTCTTCTTCTTTCGTGCGCAGCCTAAAGTTGTTGGACAACTTGTTCTATTTGATCTTCCGTTTGTGCACTTTGAGTTGAATGCATTAGTCAAAACAGGGCAGACCACGTGAAGGTTGCAATCTTCCACCCCGCCTGGTGTGTGATAGGTAGTTACAAGTGAAGGGTGGATTTTAATAGGCAAATGGTTGGACAAAGGCCAAAGATGAAAAGAAAAAAAGTGTGAGATAAGTCCACAACTTAACAGTGTGAACACTGAATTTTCCAATTTTAGGTAAAGAGTGCACCCATTTCTTCCATTCCCCTCCCCTTCCACCTTTGTTCCTTACTCTGGCTTCACAATTCGCACTTCTTCCATCCTTATCACACACCTTTCTCTTACCATCCCCCCCACATGCAGCTCACCTTCCAGCTTCCACCCCACCCCCCTCCCCTACCTCATCAGCCTTAAGAAGGGTTCCTATTCGAAATATAAGCTATCCATTCCCTCCACATATGCTGCCTGACCTGCTCAGTTCCTCCAACTTTGTTTTTTACATAAGTTTCTAGCATTTGCAGTTTCTTGTGTCTCCAGTATATCTGCTTATTTAGGTTTAAGCTTCCCTCTATCAATATTTATTTTGAAAATGAAATCTTTAACAAGCAGCGGCAACAAAGCCTGGAAACCAACAGCAATTTCCACCCACTCATCCCTATTTGATAAAGGTGGGGAGTTTACCACACAAATACACATCTTGATTAGTGGAGAATGTGGGCTCAAAGTCTTAGCGTTTTATCATTGTATGCCGTGAAAGAACACTTAAGAACTTATTAAAAATAATAATATTTAACCCTATTAGTTAGTAGAAACAATGAACCATCTGAAGAAGGGCCCAGCCCCAAAACGTCACCTATCCATGTTCTACAGCAGATGTCGGCAACCTTGTTCTGCATACGGGCCAGGACCCATGTCTGTGAATGGATGGCGGGCCACATCTATTGCCATAGTTGAGGTAATATTAATACATACTAACTAAACTTTGGCTTAGACTAAGTGGGACCCATTGGGAGGGGAGGGAAAGGGGGTGAGCGACGAGGGGAGTGTGGTGTGGGAGGGGAGGGGGGGTGTGTGAGGGCGGGGGGGTTGTAGGAGGAGGGCTGTGGGTTTGGAGGGGAGGAGTGTGTGTTGGGGGGGAAGGGAAGGGGGGTGTGTGTGGGTGGGGGGGTATGGGGGCAAGGGGGAGTGGTGTGTTGGCGGGGGGTGTAGAGGGGAGAGGATGTGTGTGTGGGGAGGAGGGTGTGTGGGAGGAGGGTGTGTTGGCAGGGGGTGGGTTGGTGGGGGGTGTAGGACGGAGGGAGGGAGGGAGGGGGGTGTGTGTGGGGAGGAGGGGGTGAGTGTGGCCGGGGGAGTTTGTGGGGGTGGAAGGCGGAGGCGGTGTGTGGGCGGGGGGGGGAGGTGGGGTTGTGGCAGGGAGGGGGTGTGTGGACGGGGGAGGAGGGTGGGTGGGCAGGTGCAGTGGGTGTATGTGGGTGGTGGGAGGAGGATATGTTAGAGGGATGGGGGTGTGTGGGAGGGGTGGGGGATGGGGTGTGTGTGGGGGGTGGGGGGTGGGGGAGCACTCCTCCCCCCTTCCCTCCAGTGCCAATCACCCCCATCATCCCCTGCAACCAAAACTTGAGGAGCAGCCCCTTCAAATATTCATACAGCGGCAGCAACCTCACACACTTCATGTACACATGGAACACGGTCTCTACCTCGCAACAGAAAACACAGGAGACCGGTGCAACACTCTCCACCCCTCTCCCTCTTTCCTTTCCAATAACTTTTTTCAGCAATTGCACATTACAGCGTACCAAAAGTACATAAATGTTCAAAGGTTACAATATATCAAGCAGTAATTATAATACAACGGTGCAATCAATATTACCAATGCTCTCGACACCCAGCGGTGACCAGCATTCACGGAAGGCCTCCAGAGTTCCCATGGACACTGCTTGTTCCCTCTCCAGGGACATGCGAGCACGGACATAGGCCCTGAAGAGGGGCAGGCAGCCTACTCTGGTCCAACCATCGACCGCCCGCTACCTGGACCCACGAATGGCCATCTTGGCCAGGCCGAGGAGCAAACTGACAGGGAGATTCCTTCCCCCCAATCAGCCCTCCCCACTCCCTGCCTTATGCCCAAACACAAGAATCGTGGGACTAAACTGCAACCAGACATTTGTACAGGGGCAGCAACCTCACACACTCCATATACACGTGGAACACGGTCGCTACTTCGTCACAGAAAATACAGGCGAGCCCGTGAACCGACTCAAAAGTTTATTACACGCCACGGCTCTGTGCAACAATCTGCACCCCACATCCCCAACGTAAAAGGAGAAGACTCCCTTGTAGAGAGACCTCCACCGGGGACCGCCCCCACCTTCAGGTGGTAACACGGACTGCCAAGGCGTGTCCGGACGGAAGACAAAGGCAAGGAGGTGCAGAATGCGCAGAATTCTGTACGTTGTGCATCTCTGCATCATGGCACGCTGGACATCTCGGAAAGGTGGCTCATGTTGTGTGGAGCTGGCTCCCGGGAAATATCCCAGAGCCTGGGCCCGATGAGCAATTCCGACGGAGCGGGGGTAAGCTCAGCCAGAATCACTCCAAGCACACGCCTCTCCTCGACACCCGCCATGACAGGATGAGGACCGGCCACCCTCGCAGCCACAACACCCCCATCCCCCTGTGGAGCAACACGCTGGCTGAAAACAACCAAATTCCTCACACTTAACACATCGCGATAGAAACTAGGCAGACCACGTAAGGCAGGGCGACTGATGCCCGAAACCCACCTTAGGCAACAGCCCCAGTGGAAAAAATAGGTGGCCGGAGTGTTCCATCTTGGGGGGGGGTTCTCCGCATACATGTACCTCCGCGGAGTCCTGAGACAGAGAGCTGCCACCTGGGTACGCACGCATACCAAGGACTGGCCGCCCTCTAATGGGGGACTCAGGACCGCTGCGGAAACCCAGTGCTTCCTACCTCCCCAAAAATAATCCACCAGCTTTTTCTGTATTGCAATTGCAAAGATAGAGGGTGGGCCAAGTGTAGCCAGCTGGTATCATAACATGGAGGCCACCATCTGGTTTATGACTAGCACCCTACCCTGGAAAGAAAGAACTCTAGGCAGGCCTGACCAGTGCCCCAGCTGAGCCTACCAAAAGTCCAGAACAATTACTCCAGTTAATCCTGGCGGACGATACAGCCGAGAAAGCCTGCTGGCAATCATGCATCCTCCGAAGGTCAATAGGGTCAGTGATCATAAGAAGTATATTATCGGCATAGGCCAAGAGAACCACCACCCCCAGTCCTGGTAGAGCCAGGCCTGTCAACCGCCTCAGAAGAAGACACAGGAACAGCTTCACATCGACCGAGTACAACTGACCAGACATGGGACACCCCTGGCGTACCCCCCTCTGGAGCCATCGTCTGCGAGCAGCTCTACGAGCTGTTTGCAGGCTCCCCGCCCTTTCTCCAGAGAGAAAAAGAAAGGTGATGCATGGTCCAGATCGTGCAGCATCTGGACCCGCGACCTCATGTAAGCACCCCGGGACCACTCAAGGACCAGGTTCCTCAAAGCGACCCAGGCGAGACTCTGTGTCGAATAACTCCCTCTCGAGTCGCTCAACCGCCGCATCCCGCCTTCCGGTTGACCTCCACGTGTATTCCTGGCAAAAGAGAGCGGGGCCCCTCTCTCTTAGGAGCTTCAAAATGTCCCCGAATGACGTTTCTCACTCGGGAAGACCACAGTCTTTACTGCCAAGGATAGTATCGAGTAACCTTATAAGTCCCGGCAGGTCAGTCCACCGTCTTCCAGCTGACTCGAATCTGATCCTGGGTCCATGCGTGTTACCAGAAACTGCCGAATCTCCCAGATAACATCTGCTCGAGACACAGCATTGGAATCCAGGCAATCCGCCATCCCAATCACACCTGAAGCAACAACTTCCTCCTCATTACGTTAAGGGTCATCGTCTGAGTTCGGAGGACTGCAGCAAGCTGCCAGCTCAAACACCCCACTGCGCAAGCTGGCCACAACACGCTCCTCCTCCTCCTCCAGCATAATCCTACCCCCAGGATCAATGTCGAGGGAGGCCCCCGATACCTGCGACAACAATGAGCCGTCTCGTGAGAGGCCAGACTCCTGCACTCTCCCACCACCCTCTACATCCAGGCCTGGGGAATAAAAAACAAGAGGTGCCCAGGGCCCGCAGTGTACAGGCATCCCCGGAATCCAAATGAGGGTCACGACCCAAAACAGCCCCTTCCCCCTCCGCACCCAGGGTACCCGTTCCACGGAAACACCCAGAGAGTCTCCAGCCTCCGCCACCAGTGGCGCACAGAAGGAGCCATGGTTTCTGAAGTCTCCCCTACTACTTCAGCTGGTGGGGCAGCACAGTCCTCAGCAACCCTTGTGGCTCTAATTGGGAGCACAGGCTGGGAAACCATCCCTACTCCCGAGACTTCCCCTTCAAACTGTCTCTGCTCATCCTCCGTCCCAGAAGGCACATTTCCAGGGGAGCCATCCCCATTAACTGGTGCGAAAACAAACTCGAAAAGGCCCCTGAAACGAAGGAACGACCACCGGCTCAGAGGACACATCTCCAGGGGAGCCAACCCCAATAACTGGTGCGATAACACCCTCGGAAGGCCCTTGAAATGAAGAAACAACCTCCGACCCACAGGACACTAGTCCTGGGCCACCGGCCTCGACACGGGTTGTGGGTCTCAAAAGACAATAGATAATAGACAATAGGTGCTGGAGTAGGCCATTCGGCCCTTCAAGCCAGCAACGCCATTCAACGTGATCATGGCTGATCATCCACAATCAGTACCCCGTTCCTGCTTTCTCCCCATATCCCCTGACACCGCTCTCTTTAAGAGCCCTATCTAGCTCTCTCTTGAAAGTATCCAGAGAACCGGCCTCCACCGTCCTCTGGGATTTCCACAGAGAATTCTCGAGGTAGGCTGGCCCCTGACTTTGGGCCCAAGGCCTTCTTTTAGTCGCGCTGATATGCGTCGGTACAGTAACCTCCATAAAGAAAGGATCCTCCTCCTCCACACTACCAGCTATCTCTTTTCCACCACCGTTCTACCTCCCCAGCTCCCTTCTGAGCCTCCCCTGCCCCCTGAACCTCATTGCTGAATCCTGCCAGGTACCTCTTGGACCTCTCCAGGGCCAACAGGCACCCTTTGGGTGGGCTCAGGTCTGGGCATGGGCCCATCCACTTTCGAGTGACTGGCCTGGAGGTGATTATTCTTCCTCTTGATCTTCTTCTTCCCCTGCACCTGCCATTCCCCCTCCCCCCCCCCCCCTCGTTAATAGACAATAGACAATAGGTGGAGGAGTAGGCCATTTGGGCCAGCACCGCCATTCATTGTGATCACGGCTGAATGTCCCGAATCAGTACCCCATTCCTGCCTTCGCCCCATATCCCCTGACTCCACTATTTTTAAGAGCCCTATCTAGCTCTCTCCTCGATTGACTCCGAAGCCGCAGCCAAAACCCGCAACTGCTTAACTCCGAGTCCGAGACCGAGCCATCACCATTGTGACAGGGTACAAAACCAGCACCAGGGACACCAGCAGTCACAGATCAAGAGCAATCTCAGAGTCAGTCTCAGTCCAAAAAAGCAACAGAAGCAGTTCTCTCCAGCCGAGCAAGGAAATGACCGTGCTCAACTTCACTGCCGAGAGCAGCTCTTGGGAGGCTTTTTTTCAGCCCTTCCGAGCCTCTGGAAACTGCCGGAAGCAAAAAGTACCTTCTCTTCATTAAGCCCAGGCAGCCTGCTCTGGGCAAAATGATATGGGAGTGGGGATAAAGTGTTAGAAACAACAAAAACACCGCGACTTTCCTACTCCCAATCTCTGGGCACCCTTGGCAATCTGCCAGCTACTGCCGCTCCTACAATGCTCCAGTAGAACGTTGGAATTCCTCATTAAATGGAGAAATCCTTTAACAAAGAAAAGTTTCTGCAGTCCGACGTTAAGTCAAACTTTGAAATATCACTCCCTCTTCCTTCAACAAAAAACCTTGAAAGGTTGCTTAGAAACTTCTCAGCCGTCGGAGCAGAGAGAGACACCATCTCTCTCTCTCTCTCCCTCTTTCTCTATCTCCCTCTCTCCCTCGAACTCTCTCCCTCTAACTTTCTCCCTCTATGGCAGCTTTGGCCAGGCCGTCTCGTAGATGAACTAAGACCCAGGCCAATTTCAATTTTAGAGGCCCCCAAAAAAAATCAATCAGAGGCCCCTCAATTTTAAAGGCCCCCAAATCAAGATCCCTTTGAAACAGACAGGCATGAGGCTCATGCCAAATGGCACTCGTTGCACCCCCTCTGACAGGGCCTGCCTTTGGCAACCTTTCCTTCGGCCGTGGTTACCGTTGTCAACGTTCCATTGTGATGTAATTGTTGCACTTGACAGCTTTAGCACCAATTGTGATTAGTGCACTGTGAGTGGCATTGTGACACATCATTGTGACAAGCTGCTGGAAAAAGGCTCTCTGTGAGAAGCGGTTTTTGGCTTTTTTTTAAACTTTAATCGTGAATAACGTTTGAAATAGAGCATGAAATCTGAAGTGAATCTGATGAGGTCATGGAGGGAGAAAATGTGAGTAAGAATATGTAAAATTTTAAGCATTAGCGTTTAGTGTTTTGAGGAAGATACAATGACTACATACAGACACATACACAGGATCAGACTTTTATAGATATAGAGATAGATAGATAGAAGCAATATTATGTCTACTGAACATAGCAGTTAGTTTGAGACACGGGTATTGAAACTACCCTCACCACTCTCTGTTCATGCTTAAAATTTGACATGTTCTTACTCACATTTTCCCCCTCTATTACCTCATCTGGGGTGGGCTGTAGGTTGCTGAATCCTGTTCTACAGGATGCCTCTGAGTCACTTTCTTTCTCACCTTATTAATTGGGTTTGCTCGTCAATTTTCAGGCTGGAGTTGCCAAGAAAAGAACAGGTAAAACTGGTTACAAAAGGTTATGATAATAAGATTAAGTAACTATGTGTTTTGACATAAATCTAATGGAAGAGCCTAGCATTGCATTGTCTACTCGTTTCACAAGAAAGTTTCCAGGTGACTTTATAAGAGTTTTCAAAGATATAGGAATGCAGCTTGTTTAGCAATGCTCAGAATTATTCACCAATATGTTAAGCGCCCACTATGAAAAGTGAATAAGATTAAGTATGAAGATGGATAAGTCCACCATTCAACTTGATCAAATTAATCTACCCAATCAAGGTTCCATGATAATAACAACACAAATTATGCAAACAACAAAAGGCTAAAGGAATTCAACAAGCCAGGCAGCAGCTGTGGGGGGAATGGACAGATGATGTTTTGAATTGGGACCATTCTTTAGACTGAGAGTAGGGAGGAAGAAAACTGGAAAAGAGATGGGAAAGGGAAATATAGGACTCGGGATGGAATATGAAGGAGGGAATTAGGATGGTGGAAGATGGTGGGAGAAACATGTGCCCCCCATAGTGGCAGGGAGAGCAGGGAAATAGACAATAGACAATAGGTGTAAGAGTAGGCCATTTGGCCCTTCAAGCCAGCACCACCATTCAATGGGATCATGGTTGATCATCCCCAATCAGTACCCCGTTCCTGCCTTCGCATATCCCCTGACTGCTATTTTTAAGAGAGGGGACTTGAGGGAGGTATTACTTTAAATTGGAGAATTGAATGTTCATACTATTGGGTTGCAAGCACCCCATACCGAATATGAGGTGCTGTTCTTCTAGTTGGTCTCACTCTGGAAATAGAGATATCGAGGGCAAAAAATATGGGAATGGGAAGGGGAATTAAACTGTTTAGCATCCAAGAGCTCCAGCAGGCCTCGACGGATAGAGTCGAAATGTTTAGTGAAACAGTCATCTAGCCTACGTTTGAATCCGCCAAAATAAATTAGGGCACATTGGAAGCATCGAATGTAATAGATGAGGTTGGAATACATCTCTGTCTCACCTGGAAGGGCTGCTGAGGTGCATTTGGTGCTTCCTTTGCATTGGCAAGACCAAGCATAGACTAGGTTCTGTTTCACCAAACGCTTGCACTTTGTCAGACAATGCCTGCTGGAGCTCATGGATGCTAATGATTTTTACTTCCCTCCACATTTTAGTTCCTCCATTGCCATGGTGAGATCACACACAAATTGAAAGAACATCCGTTACATTCTGCTTCAATAGATTCCAACCCAATGGTATGAGCATTGAATTCTCCAATTTTAAGTAATATTCCCCCATGCCCCCACCCTTCCCCCCAACTTTCCCCTGGACCCTCTTTCCCTTAATATACATAAAATCTCTTTGGATTTTCCTTAATATTATTTGGCAGAGCTATTTCCTTCCCTCATTTTGCCCTCTTGATTTCCTTCTTCAGTATGCTCCTGAGTTCCTCCAAGGATACTCTTGAACCCAGCTGCCTATACATGTCCCATGCCTTCAAAATGTTTCTGACCAGAGCCTCAATTTCCCTTGTCATCCAAGTTTCCTTACCCCCACCTGCGTCCCCTATCACTCTAACAGGAACATGCACGCACTCAACTGTTGTCTGTACACTTTTATAAGAATCCTACTTTCCAGACGTTCCTTTGTCCGCTAACAACCTACTCCCATCAATTTAAGCAAGTTCCTTTCTAATACCATTAAGTTGGCCTTGACCCAATTCAGAATGTTAACTCAGAGTCTGCCATGTCTTCATCCATCTATTATAATATAAAACTCTGATCTTGGATATGGATGTATTTATTTGTGTGTGTATTTTTGTGTTTTTCTGTGATTCACATCTAGAAAACCCAAAGCACTAATGGTGAAATTTTTACATATTCCAGTAAAGATTTACTTCATGATCTCGATAATTGCCTCATCTGAAAATTTGATTCGTTATTTCCCGAGTTTTTTACTAAAATTGTTCACCAATCTGAGATCTTTTTAAAATCTAACGAGCTGATGACGTCACAATGGCTCTGCTCCTCGCAATCCAGCTCTGGATTGAAGCCACTAAACACGTGCTCAAGCATGCTGCGGGCTCCGCTGGGCTCCTTGAAGTACTACAACATGGCGGCGGCAGTCGTTATCGCAGCGCCGGAGCTGGGAAGCACAGTGGAAAAGTGGCCGTGGCAGCTGCACAGTGGACGACCTCCTCTCCATCTCCCCTGCCCGATGTCTGTCACGCTGGTGGGTGGACGTCCCCTGGCAGAAGCCATGATCGGTCGGCCCTCCGCTGCCTTGGACAGTCATCAGATTGCTCTGGGATGCTGCTGCCCCCCTGCGAGCTGCCGCCCCGCTCCCCTCCACTCTCCCTCTCCCCCTCCTATCTCTCTGTGCCCCCCTCCTCTCTCTCTCCCCGTCCTCTCTCTCTCCCCTTCCTCTCTCCCCCTCCTCTCTCTCTCCCCTCCTCTCTCTCTCTACCCCCACCCTCCCTCCCCTCCCCCACCCTCTCCCCTAAACCCCCCTCTCCCATCCCCTCCCCCCTCCCCTCCCTCTCTCTCTCCCCCCTCCCTCGCCCCCCTCCCTCTCCCCACCCCCCTTCCCGAGTTATTTTACTAAAATTATTTTAATATCTAACTACTGAAGCCAGCTGCATTACATCACAATGCCTTTGCTTCTCGCCCAGCAATGAGCTGCGAGTTACGTGGCCCAGCCGACCTCACCCCCCCCCCCCCCCAGGGCTCTGGATTGAAGCCCGTGAACACGTGATCAAGTCGTGCTGCGCGCTTCGCTGGGCTTCTTGAAGTTCAACAACATGGCGGCGGTCGTTATTACAGCGCGGCCGTAGACAAGCACAGTAGACAAAGTCGCCATCGCACCCGTCGCAGGTGATGACCTCCTCTCAGTCTCTCCCACCCGATCGCCTGTCACGCTGGTGAGTGCGCTTACCCTCGCGGAAGCCACGAACGGCAGGCCCTCCACTGTTTTTCACCTTTGTCAGTCTTCAAGGATCCAACTTTGGGTTTAACTAATTCTTTCCTCTTCACATACCTAATGAAGCTTTTATTATCTTCCTTTATATTCTTGGCCAGCTTACCTTCGTGCCTCATCTTTTCTCCCCATCTTGCCTTTTTAGTTATCTTCTGGTGCTCTTTAAAAGTTACCCAATCCTCCGGCTTCCAGCTCATCTAAGCTATGTTATACTTCTTCTCCTCTATTTTTATACTGTCCCTGACATCTCTTGTCAGCCACGGGTCCCATTAGGGTCTTTTTACCCTTACAATTCCTTAGTTCTATCCATACTGACTCCACATCTCCTGTTTCAATGTCACCCCTTGCGAGGGACTGAATTTCATTCCTCAACAACAGAGCTACCCCACCCCCTCAGCCCACCTGTCTGTCTTTTCGATAGGAGGTGTACCCTTGAATATTCAGTTCCCAGCCCTGGCCCTCTTGCAGCCATGTCTCTGTAATTCCCACAACATCATACTAACTCGTCCACTTTATTCCAATTTCAAGCCCATCCACTTTATTTCTTATACTTTACGCATTCATATACAACACTTTGACCTCGGTATTCACCTCCCTTCTCACACAGGTCACTATTAGCCCTGACCTTACTCTCTTATCCCTTCTCGAACTTTCCTTCCCATTAATTCAAGAGTCTTTTGTAATTTTCCTTGTGCTCACCCCCTTTAACTCCATCGTTATACTCCCAATTTGTCAACCCTCTCCCCCCCACTATTTAGTTCAAACCACACGTGTAGCACCAGCAAGCCTGCCTGCCAGAATGTTGGTCCCCCTCCAGTTAAAGTGTAACCCATCCCTTTTGTACGGGTCACCCCTACCCCAGAAGAGACCACAGTGGTCTATAAAACTAAATCCTTGCAGTCACACATTCAGATCCACTATCTCCCAGTTCCAGAGATAACCACCCTAGAAGTCCTGCTTTTCAGTCTTCTTCCTAACTCTCTAAACTAACGTTGCAGAACCTAACAATATTAGGCTGCAGTGTTTAAGAAGGAACTGCAGATGCTGGAAAATCAAAGGTAGACAAAAATGCTGGAGAAACTCAGCGGGTGAGGCAGCATCTATGGAGCGATATAGATGCTGTTTTGGGTTGAGACCCTTCTTCAGGTCTTTAGGCTGCAGCGTGGATGGAGATACGATAAGGAAAATGTTGCATCTCCGTCGGGGAAAGAGAAAATAGTTTCCCCTCCACATAATACAAAACAAAGATACATTCAAACATACATTTAACAACAGACTTAAAATAACAAAGAAGGGAAAATACGAGACAGACCGTTGACGAGGCAGCCATCATTCGTTGCTCATACTACCCATATCCACCTATCATTCACTGGGCCTCTTCCTGCCCCTCTCAGTTATCCCGGCCCGAATTTCACCTATGTTCACCTATCATGTTCTTCAAAGATGCTGCCTGACCTGCTGAGTTACTTGAGCACTTTGAGGCTCTTTTTATAAAGTAGTACCTGCAGTGATTTGTGACTTTGATGCTGAGTTTTTTCAGTACTATGTGGAGCAAAGACTTTTTGGAAGGATTTACATGTTTTTGTAGACACTCATACAGGATTAACAAGCAACAACACCCTAATGGAGTGGAAAGGAAGATTGTAGATGGGTACAAAGAAGTGTGACGTGGTGGTGGATATTTAGTTTATGAGAGAGTGGAACAAGATCTAAGGAGAAAAGCATATTAAAAATTCAGCTAACATTCACAAATGTCACAAAGTGAAGTTTTATGGTGAATTGGAGAGCATAACATTTAACAAGAAAGCAGAAAGGAGAGGGTGGGGGGGGGGGGGGGTGGGTCCAAGGATACAAATGAACTTGATACAACTAGAGTGACATAAAAAAGGGATGCATTCAAAGCTATGGCAAGAGAGAACTTTAGAAGAGCACATCCCTATAAGCTTGGGGAAGGAGGAAACTTATATGGGAATTGTGAGAATTTTTTGGGGGGATAGAAATAGCATGAAGCTATGTTTCAGTTTCAAAATTGCTATTCAAAGTAATTATTTTAAAGGCTTTCCACTCCTGGATGTTCAAGTTGCCGAACCAGGCCCCGATGCAACCGGTCAGTATGTTCGCAACTGTGCACCTCTTTGACATACCGAATCTCTGTAATCTTCTCAGGAAGTAGAGGCGCTGATGTGCTTTCTTTATGATTGCATCATTGTGCTGGGCCCAGGAAAGATCGTCAGAAATGTGCACGCCCATGAATATGAAGTTTTTGACTCTCTCCACCATCGTCCCATTGATGTAAACAGGATTGTGGGTCCTCAACCTTCCTCTTCCAAAGTCCACAATCTGGAGCAACTCTGGAGAACATAGACAGGCAATATTTCGGGTCAGGACCCTTCTTCGGATTGATTTTGGTGGGGTGAGAAGCAAGGTGGAAGGGAGGAAGGGTGGGACAAACCCTACTCTCTTCAAGCTTTCTCCCTCTCATCCCATATCACAATCACTCCGAAGAAGGATCCCAACCCAAAATGTCACCTATCACGTTCTCTATGGATGCTGTCTGACCTGTTGAGTTACTCCGACACTTTGTATCTTTTTAAAATAAATCAGCACCTGCAGTTTCCTGTGTCAATGATGATTCAAGTTTCTCCACAAGGGCCTCAACATTTCCCACAAGGTCCGAGGTTGTACTTGGTCAGACCCCAGGGATTTATTCACCTTAACTTGCTTTAAAAACACCAATGCCTCCTCTTGGTAATTCAAATAATTTCTAAAATTGTAATTAAAAATAAATCTATTCTCTGAAAGGGGAAATAATAAAACATATATTCTTGTACAGTTTCATCTGCTTCACTAATGTCCTGCAGAGTAAGGAAACAGAAACCCTTGATGTTATTCCAGCCACAGGAGAGTAGTGACTTTAACTATTTCCTCAGGTCCGGAACATCTATGGAAGGATGATAACTGTTGCCATTCCCGTGACTTCCACATCTCATAAAAAAATAAATTAATAAACTGTTCTCTACCTCAAAGAATGACTGACATTCCTAACATTTCCTGTTGTTCCTGCTTTTACTTCAAATATCCAGCATCTGTAATGCTTGAAAGATCAACAGTATAGAGCAGGGGTGAGGTACCTGCGGCCTTCTAGGCCATTAAGTGTGGCCTTTTGAATTAATCTAATTTTTTTTAACAAATCCTTATATTTTTATTAATATGTTTTTGTTCGTCTTTTATTATATTTATTTTAATCCTAAACTTAACATATTTAAAATACCAAAGAGTAAAAGAAGATTCAACAAAATAATCCGGCCGCATTTAAAACATTAGTAAAGAGCCTGTCCCACTTACGTGGCCTTGACACGCAAATTACGCAACCTTGTGGTCGCGTTGAGCCGCGATGCTCCAGCGAAGGTCGGGCGCGATTACATGTGTACGCACAGCCGTCTGGAATGCGTGACATAATTTGAAGATGGACACAAAGCTGGAGTAACTCAGCGGGACCGGCAGCATCTCTGGAGAGAAGCTATGGGTGACGTTTCATGTTGAAACTCTTCTTCAGTCTGAAAAGAAGGGTCTTGACCTGATACGTCACCGCTGAGTTACTCCTACATTTTGTGTCTATCTTCAATTTTCTTGGCCCCGCTCTGGGAGTAGAAGTGGGGGCGGACCCGGATCGCAATGGCCATGAGCCCCAGGCCGAGTTCAGCGATCGTATGCCTGCTTCTGCTGCTTTTGAAGGTGAGATGTTGCGTCACGCCAGGGTCTTGGGCCTGTCCCACTTTGGCCGTCAGCTCCGCGACAGGCCGTTGGTGCGCGAAGATTTCGTTCGTTACAAAAATTTCGGAGCCCCGCGCGATGTCGTGCACAACTACATACCCCTCCATGTTTCTTAGTGGGACAGGCCCCGCGCAGCCAAACGATGCCCGTGCGTAATTTGCGTACCAAGGACACATAAGTGGGACAGGCCCTTAAGTCATGAGGTGGTAGCAAAATTTTTATCATTGCAAGAACAGATAATTAAATTTCATGAAGAACAGAATCAGCAATGTGAATTATTAAGAGAAGATTTCTATAGAAACACTGCATTTCTGTGTGATATCATGTCAAAGCAAAATGACTTGAATGTTTCTTTGCAAGGTAAAACTATAAGTCTATAGTTGCAAGGTACGTCTATATATATGTGGCAAAAAATCCAAGTATTTCGAAAAAAGCTATCTTTTTTCAAAACTCTTCTTCTTCAAAATGAAATTTCGGATGAACATTTTCCCCAGTTAGCGAAGGTCATTGATGAGCAGGAGGATTCATGCGAATAATTTGAAGAATACGCAGCTGTTATAGACTTATTAAGTAAAGAATACAATGAAAGGTTCACTGACTTTGAGAATCATGACATCACACTCAAATTAGCATTTCAACCTCACCCAGTTGATGTCTCCAAGGCTCCTAAAGAACTACAGATGGAATTCAATGAGCTCTCAGAAGATAACATTTTAAAGTCTTATTTGGCCCTGAGAAAGACCCGATTGAAATATGGAAAAATACAATACCCATGTCTTCAGCAACATGCACGAGAAATGCTTTCTTGCTTTTCAACCACTTATTGCTGCAAGTCTACATTCTCCTACCTAACCCAAACACTTAAGGTCACAAATGACGGATACCCATCTAGGAGATCAGCTGAAACTGTGTACCTCCATGTTGCAACCAAATATTCAAATGCTTTCCCACAAAAAGCAGTCACAACAAAGTCATTAAAAGATTAGTTAACTTTAGAATTGACAAAATGTTTTCATTTTCTTGAAGTTAGTGTGAGAAAAGGGGTTAACAGACATGGTTGATTTAAACTAGGAATAGAAAAAATGTAGCTTAGAAAGAAATAAGGTTTCAACAAAGCCAGACTGTTAGTGGGATAGAAAGTCACGACAGATAGAGAGAACTTTGAGATAGAAAGTAACGACAGATAGAACAGAGCACAGAGAGAACTTTGAGATAAAAAGTAGCAGATAGAAACTTCAGTATAAGCCTTTGACGTCAGGAGATGTTCCGAGGCGTTCCTGGACTTTCTCGTGCGAATGTGGGCTTTATGTTATAATTAAAAAGAGGCAAAATGGTGAGAAAAGAGGGTGTGGCTATAATGTAATTAAATGTATAAAGATAGAATACATCCCGACCCTCGGTGTGCCTCTAGTGGACAGCAAAGGAGAGGCACCTATTCTGCAGAATATTATCTTAATAAAAGCTTCTTTGCTGACTTTGTCTCAAACAGCATTTGTGATTTTTTTATATCTCACAATTTGGGGGCTCGTCCGGGATTTAATTACTCCAGGCCAGCTGACGGGGGTACACGGAAGAAGAGAAGGTGCACCCCGCTGAGTTCAGCGGTCTCAGACTCCTTGCTTACCGTCAGAAGGTTTGAGCCAGTGATGCCCGGACCAAACAGAGACTCAGCAAAGAAGTGAAGGTGGTTGGAGCTTGGTTGGAAATCGCGAAAATCGAGTAATTCTGTGCACAGACCCCGGTAAGAAACTTTGACTATTATAGTATTACCTGGGCGATTTGATAAAAGATTGGAGAGGAATTCCGATAAAGAGAATGGGAAATGTAAGTGAAAAACCCATCCCAGCATTCTGCCTAATAGTCCGTTGGGGGCGAATGCTGAACCACTGGGGGGCAAGAAATACCCAGGGGTCGGAGAAGACAACAATGATAAGGTATTGTTATTTTGAATGGCCAAAACACGCGATAAAGGAGCTTTGGTCTGGTGGCCAGAGGATGAGTCAGATGAGGATTGGGTACAACAGGCATTGAATGAATATGTGAAAAATAAACCCAATCCAATAATAGAAGAGATCAAGTATGCCGCAGTATGGGAAGCGGGATATAATTATTAAAGGAGAGAGAGGCAGTTTAACTCCTCGTGGATACCACCCTGAGAGGTCAGGGGTCTGTTGGACGGGAATAGTCCGATAAGACAATGGAGGCAGTTTAACTCCTCGTGGATACCACCCTGAGAGGCCAGGGGTCTGTTGGACGGAAATAGTCCGATAAGACAATGGAGGCAGTTTAACTCCTCGTGGATACCACCCTGAGAGGTCAGGGGTCTGTTGGACGGGAATAGTTCGATAAGACAATGGATAACCGGAACGGGAAAAGTAAGAGTCCGGGGGAAAAAGAAAAAGGCTCAATGGTGAAGAGCCGCACATTCTGCCTGATAGTCCGTTGGGGCGAATGTGGCAATCTTGGGGAGAGGGAAGCCCCGGGGGTAAAGATAAGGAGACTATGATTAAGCTAAAAATAGTGGTGAGAATGGATTGAAATAATGGAAATAAGTTAATTGCTGAAACATGACCAGCTTTTGTGGTTTGTTTAGATAAACATTCTGGTTGGAGAAGGGTAATGATTGTTTGCTGAGATTTTCAGAAACAGTTGTGACGAAGTGGCCCAAAGAAGGCACTTTCAAGATATTAAAGAAGGAACTGCAGATGCTGGAAAATCGAGGGTACACAAAAAGCTGGAGAAACTCAGCGGGTGCAGCAGCATCTAAGGAGCGAAGGAGATAGGCGATGTTTCGGGTTGAGACCCTTCAAGATAAATGTGTGACAAGATGGAAGTGTTAATTACGAATTATATGTCACAGATAAGTTGGAAAGGTGGGAAAAGGGGAGAGGAAAGGAATTAGATATACTTAAGCAGTTTAGAGAGGAAAGGAGAGAGAGGCAGTGAGGAGGTAACAGAAGGAGGAAACGACAGGTGTGAACGTAATAAATCAGGAGGAGTCAGTGGAAGATTTTAAAAGAAAGGTGAATATATTTGCAAAGGAGGGTAAACTATCTGAGAAGTAAGAAATTGAGTTTAGAATGAGAAAGAAGGCATATCAGAAAGGATTAAAGTGGGGAACAAAGGGATAAATTGATGAGACTGCTTAAAAAAGATAAGAGCAGCCACAGAACAGATGGTAGAAATGAAGTCACTAATACCTTTAAGGGGACAAGAGGAAAAGATACCTATCTTTAGTGAGAAAGAGCAGGAACACATGCGAGAAATGGGGGCTCAACGTACTTCAAATGGGAAATGGTGGACACCGGGTGGAAAGCAGCTATTGAACAAAGAAATAATGAGAGAATTATTAGGGAGGTTGCATGGACAAAGCCATTGAGGAACACAAGCCCTCTGTGACACCCTCCTCAGAACCTACTCTTGCCGTGGAATGTATACCATGGCCGGACAAGTTATAGGGGGCTGTGTAATAGGTCAGCGATTTAACAAAAAAAAATCATGAGAGCAGTCCCAGGAGGAGGACAACCATTAGCAGTTAGACCCTTCCAGAGAATACAGATAGATTTCACCGAGCTGCCCCAGGTAAAAACCTGGAAGTACCTGTTAGTGATAGTGGACCATTTCACCAGGTGGGTAGAGGCATTCCCCACGGCAACTGCCACCTCACAGGCGGTAGCGAAGATATTACTAGAACAAATTATACCCAGATATGGGATTGTGGAAACAATAGACTCAGATAGAGGGACCCATTTTGCCTCCAAAACACATAAAATGATATGTGAAGCACTAGGAATAGAATGGAAATTGCATACACCGTGGCATCCCCAGAGCTCAGGAAAGGTGGAAAGAATGAATAGCACCTTGAAGACCCAAATCACCAAGTTGATAGAGGAAACAAGACTCCCCTGGACTAAGTGCCTCCCGATAGCCCTGTTAAGAATCCGAACGGCACCTCGAAAAGACATAGGGATATCACCATATGAGATGTTATTTGGGCTCCCATACTTAGGGAAGGTAGAAGGAGTTCCAACAATGCGAGGGCAGTGATGTATTCTTAAGGAACTATTTACTGGCAGTGTCCCAATCTGTTGCAGAACTAAAAATTAAAGGATTGCTGGCACAGAGCCCACCACTGGACTTCCCGATTCACTCAGTCAAGGCTGGAGACTGCGTATAAATAAAAAACGTGGAAAGAAGAAAAGCTGCAACCTGGTGTTACTAATCACCGAGACAGTAGTACGAACAAGAGAGAAAAGATGGACACACGCAAGGGTCCTGTGGAGGCCCCACCAGACAATATCAGCCCGTGGACTGTGCGCAAAGGAGAGGAATCATTGACTTTTATATTTACCAGGAACACGCAGGAAAAATGAAGATTTTATGTTGGTGGGTCGTGTGTTGGGAAATCACCCAACTTGTAAGTAATGTAACATGCATAAAAATCACAATACCACAGAATAGAAGGTCCACCACAATCCCATTTGATGTATGTAAAGGAAAATGGTGGTGCGGCTATAGAATGTATGTATGCACCCATCCCTGTAAAGATTGGCACGCGGTGTTCACTTCATCAAAATATGGGTGGCATCGGACCACCTATCAAACTGATAGGTGGAAAGTGTATCAAAACCCGAACGAGAAATTACCAGGACGCGTATATGTGAGCATACAGAGTGTTTAAATGCAGGAAAGTGGTAGATATTGGATATGTGCAGATAGAACAAGGAAGGATGCATGTCTGAAGTTTGAGATAGAAGTGAAGTGGGATGGCGAGATGGTAAGATATGAGGAGAAGGGAGAGGAGTTCAAGATAGATGACAGTCAGAATAGGGATCCCGGGGCAACACCAGCACCACCAGCAGTCAGCAATGTAAATAGGGAAAATGAGCCTAAGGATCTGAAGATAATGATAGTAGCAGGAGAAACATGATTAAGGCAGTTATATGAGAAGGGAATACCAACAGGGGGAACAGGAGCCAACACCTGGCTAGCCTGGATGATGTACACAGCTAGAAGTATACAACGAACCAAAAGGCCTCAGCTGGTCCTAGTACCATTTCCCCTGAATTGGGATAGAACACTTGGGGCTATGTCATGTATACTACAGCTATTCACAAATCCCCTCTTACCAAAGAATGCGATATGCCAGAGTTATCATTACCTATTTCCGACCAGCAACAACAATACGAAGGGCCGAAGGGTAGACCCTAGACCTCCTCCATTTACCATTCCTCTTGGGGAGCAGGGATTTGAGTGCTATACAAGAGATAACCCAGAGGGACAGGACATGGGGAAGGTGCTCAACTGCAATCAGACGTATAACATAACGGCTGAGGAACAGGGGCCACTGTTCAAAAGCTCCTGGCTGAGAAAGCAGATAGTCAGTAGAGTTGATGTCTGGTGGTGGTGCGGGGAGAATACCCTGTGACCCCGGTTACCAGGGTCATGGACGGGAACCTGTACCCTCATACAACTGATGATGCCCTTTACCATAGCAGTGGAACATGCTGTGGAACAAGGAAGGAAACCGACGACAAAAGAGAAAGGTGAAAGGATCATTCAACACCCACATCTATATAGATGCGATAGGAGTGCCAAGAGGGGTACCCAATGAATTCAAAGCCAGAAACCAGATAGCTGCAGGCTTTGAGTCCATGTTCTTCTGGTGGTCCACAATTAATAAAAATGTGGACTGGATCAACTACTTATACTACAATCAACAACGCTTTATAAATTACACTCGAGATGCAGTTGAAGGATTAGCGGAACAACTGACAGCTACCAGCCAAATGACCTGGCAAAATCGCATGGCCTTGGACATGCTACTGGCTGAGAAGGGAGGGGTGTGTGTAATGTTTGGAGAACAATGTTGCACATTCATCCGCAACAACACTGCTCCGGATGGGTCAGTGTCAAGAGCCCTAGCAGGTCTCACCTCTCAGTCTATCGAATTGGCTGAGAACTCTGGGGTAGACACCTCCTGGACAGGGTTTCTAGAATCCTGGTTTGGGAAATGGAAGCACATCTTTACATCAACCCTAACATCAGTGGTAGTCATGGTGGGGTTACTGTGTTTTGTTTGGATGCTGTATCATTCCCAGCGTACGGGGGTTGGCCCAGCGATTGATAGAAACAGCCCTGACAAAGAACAGCGCTGCCACCATAATGGCTTTCAGAACACAGTATGACCAACGAGAGGGGGATATGGAGGCGAAGAATCTGTTGATAGCATTAGAAAAGGAGGATGTAGTGTAAATCAAAAGTTGCGTGGCAAAAAGAAAAATGATGGATTGTGAGAAAAGGGGTTAACAGACATGGTTGATTTAAACTAGGAATAGAAAAAATGTAGCTTAGAAAGAAATAGGTTTCAACAAAGCCAGACTGTTAGTGGGATAGAAAGTCACGACAGATAGAGAGAACTTTGAGATAGAAAGTAACGACAGATAGAACAGAGCACAGAGAGAACTTTGAGATAAAAAGTAGCAGATAGAAACTTCAGTATAAGCCTTTGACGTCAGGAGATGTTCCGAGGCGTTCCTGGACTTTCTCGTGGGAATGTGGGCTTTATGTTATAATTAAAAATAGGCAAAATGGTGAGAAAAGAGGGTGTGGCTATAATGTAATTAAATGTATAAAGATAGAATACATCCCGACCCTCGGTGTGCCTCTAGTGGACAGCAAAGGAGAGGCCCTATTCTGCAGAATATTATCTTAATAAAAGCTTCTTTGCTGACTTTGTCTCAAACAGCATTTGTGATTTTTTTATATCTCACATTAGTATATAGTAGTCTTATTTTTACAAAATAATGTACATTTTGAAGTATATCTAATTGAAGTTTCTTGGATGCGGCCTTATTAGATTACAGCTAACTTAATGCAACATTCCAACATGAAAAGGTTCCCCACCCCTGGTATAGGGAGTAAGCTACTAAATCAGTGCGCTTCAACCTGGGCAGTACCGCCCACTAGTGGGCGATTTAAGCTTTCAGGTTGGCGGCAGAATAATTACATGTTGTATTAAAAACATCCAAAATATGCAAACTCAAATCTGTGAGTGCATGGATGTGAAAAGAAAAAGTTACTTTCATTGTAGAGAAAAGTATTTGAGTTATGTATTTTAAACTTTTATGCTGCATTACTTTTTACCACTGTAAAATTTAGTAATGTTTAACCACCACCAAACCCCTCAGGAGCTGAAGCAGAGCAGGGGTGGAGCCGATGCCGGCCCCCCCCCCCCCCCCCCCACGCCAGCTGCGAGCTGACACCTCCGGAGATGGGCGGATCAGCGGCGCCCACCCAGGGACTGTTGGTTGGCCCGGTGGGGAGGTGCTGCTTCTCCGCGTTGGCTTTGGGCCAACTGACAGCCTCCGGAGCGACAGGACAATAGAACTCTCCTGCAGACACCTGCCAATAAAAGCCCTTCTCCCATTCCAAAGTCCCTGCCTCCTCTCTCCTGCCAGCTATCCAGTTGACTGCCGCTCCTTTGTGGGAACCGCTGCTCAGCGATTCCTGTCGCTGCACCGACTGAGGTTGGAGCTCTGGGTCTGTGGAAAATCGCACCTTCACTTCCCCGCCACTGCTCCGGCGCCGAGGGGGCCAAATGACAGCCACTGCAAAAGGCAAGAGGCGCAGCGGACAGTCACCAGCCCGCCAAGGTTCCTCTGTGACCTGTGAAGATGCTGAGGGATTCGGGTCCCACTCAATGTGGGGGAGGGCAGGTGCAACTCTCCACAGACCCAGAGCTCCAGCCTCAGTCAGTGCAGCGACGGGAATCGCTGAGCAGCGGTTCCCGCAAAAGTGCGGCAGACAACGGGATAGATGGCAGGACAGAGGAGGCAGGGACTGGGGAACAGGAGAGGAACTTTCCCCCCACGCGGGCTGCAAGTCCGGGGCCACCACTGGACAGGGACGGGCATGTCCAGTCGCCCTTCTGCATGGACCAGTGGAGAAGAGAGAACTAATGTCGCTAACTCTAGTAGCAATCCAACAGTGGTTGCAGCGCGGAAGACCCAGTTCGATCCAATGTTTTTCTCAAGTGACCTTTGACTTGGGCATATGCAGTCAGAATACCGAACTCGCTTATACGAACATACATAAAACAAGATTGTGCCAAAATGTTTTCATTCAATGCACCATAATATTGGTTCACATGTAGATATGCAGGGATTTGGGTACTTGGGAAATGGTGTGTCTGTAAGAATGGGCTGATGACTTCACTTTGCAAGCTACTGGACCTGGCTCCACTAAGTGTGGAACTTTGCAGAAGTTTTAGGAAGCTTCTGCACCTGTGACCCACTGGTTGCCACGAAGTCTGGGCTTTTGCAGGAGCTTCAGAACATTGACGCTTAATGCATGCTTGTGATTGGTCCAGAAGACTGGCCTGCACCTGGAAGTTTCTTATTGCCCTAAAGATGTTTCTATTTTGTTTCTGTGTTTCCCCACCGTCACCCGTGATTGGTTGCCTTCAATGGTATGTTTCTCTATGTACTAAGATGTTTCTACTTTGTTGCTATGTATGAAGATGTTTGCAGGTACTATTATATGATTGGACGAAGGAGTTGTCAATCCATGTGTCTTCTCTCCGGTATCGGTGGTTGGGTGTGTCCCTGTATTTTAACACACCTGCTTAGTTGTGTGTCGTCCTTGTACACATTGTCGATGTGCACAATGTCACGGTCGGGTGTGCGATGAACTAGACTGAAGGCAGGTGACACACCAGGGGGTAATATGGAGCTTGGAACTGCACTGAACAGTGGATCATTCTCAGGCTCACAGATCTTGGAGAAAAAAATACTTTCAAATGCTGAAATAGTGACAAAATATTTTATAAAACATTTTTAGAAACAAATCTCTTAAAAATTAATGTGGGCCATCTTACCACATCTGCTTCCAAACAATGAAAACAAAGTTCTAAGACATTTTCTATATATTTTTACAGCTTTGGGAGAGTTTATTTCAATAAACTTTTTCCTTTTTTTGTTTTTAGTTTATTTCTTGCTCTGCTCTCCGTTCTGTTGGCTGGAGGCAGCTTAGGTGGGAGAGTTGTACCTCCCACCTAAGCTGCCTCCAGCCAACAGAGGCAACCTTTGTCAACATCTCCCACCAGCTTTCCCTCTATGACTGGAAACCTGTGGCCTTCAGTCAATATTAGTAAGGCTTTCATGGCAACAGTTTATTTTTTATAATCATAAACACATTAGTTTCAGATGTGTGCATTTAGATAGCATTAGCTACCTTCTGCTTTATCATATAACCAAGATAAACTCTCATCTGCTGCACATGATCCTTTGCATCCATTTCCCACTTATCCATGTGCCCACCAAAATGTCACTGGCATATTTGACTCCACCAGCATCCCTATCAACATGTGGAGTAATGAGACCTGATCGATCCATCGGTGGAAAGGGGTATTGGAGGCACTACAACAGCCTGGTGCTCGAGTGGATCAGGCGCCGCTCCAGGAGGCCGAGTGCGTTAATTTGATGCTGCCTTCAATTACATGGAGCACTTATGGAGGACACGGACAACATTGTCTGACCATGCCAACCCTGCAACTTCAACCCAGGGCCGTCGCTAGGACAATGAGCCTTTATGGCCAAGTTAAGACTACATTTTTATCAACTTTGGACTTCGTAGATGTCCTCATTCTTTAGGGAACGGGGGTTCCCTTCTTCGACTATAGATGAGGCTCTCCTCTATATCCCGTGGCTCTGCTCTCACTCCCCACCCCCCCCACCCGTAATAAGGACAGTCCCCCTTGTCCTCACCTTCCACCCTACCAGTCATCACATATAATATATAATCCTCCAACATTTTCTCCACCTCCAGCAGGATCCCACCACTGGCCACATCATCCCATCTCCTTCCCTTTCGGCTTTCCGCGGGGACCGTTCCCTCAGTAACTCCCTGGTCAATTCATCTCTTCCCACCCAAACTACCCCTTCCCCTGGTACTTTCCCTTGCAACCGCAGGAATTCTACACTTGTCGCTTTACCTCTCCCCTCGACTCCATCCAAGTACCCAAGCAGTCTTTCCAGGTGAGACAGAGGTTCATCTGCACCTACTGTATCGGCTGTTCCAGGTGTCAGCTGCTCTACGTGGGTGAGACCAAGCGCAGGCTTGGCTGCACTCAGTTCTTTTTTTTAATTTCAAAATAGACATTATTTAGGTAATAATTATATCCAATACATGAACCGTGCAAAAAATTAATCCAACATTTTCGGAGGCTATACAAAATATTCAATACAGTCTGTATACATTGCTCAAATTTCACAAATTTATCTCCCACCCTTGCAACTCATGTGGCCCACTGGTGTGGAACCCCTTCCCTTATTTTGAGGGGCGTCTCCACCATATCCTGCCCCCGATGTCCAGCAGCAGAAGGAACCTAGAATGTGGTCCTCCCCCACCGAGTCTTGGCGTTGGCGGCACCGAGCTTCAGTGCATCCCCCAGCATGTATTCCTGCAGTCTGCAGTGAGCCAGTCGGCAACATTCCCCGATGGACATCTTGCTCCGCTGGGAGGTGAACAACGCTCGGGTAGACCAAAAAGCATCTTTCACTGAGTTGATGACCTTGCAGCGGCACTCGATGTCAGTCTCTGAATGCGTCCCTGGGACAGTCCGTAAATCACAGAGTGACAGGACCCTTGCAGACCTCACCAGACTCTCTTTGTGAATCTACACTCTGCAAAGAGGTGGGCAACTGTCTCCTGTCCATAGCAGCTGTCCCAAAGGCAGCATGCGCTGGTAGTGAGGTTCTGACGGTGCAGGAAGGATCTGATTGGGAGGGCTCCCCTCACCGCCAGCCAAGTCAGGTCTTGGTGCTTGTTGGTGAGTTCTGGCGATGTGGCGTTTTGCCAGACAAACTAGGTAGTCTGCTCTTGGAACCTTGCCACAGGATCCATGGAGTCATTCCCCTGTAGTGCTTGCAGGACGTTCCATGCTGACCATTGCCCGATGGACTTGTGGTCAAAGGTATTGGTCCGGAAGAACCTTTTCATTAACGGCAGATGGTGCGGCAATGTCCAGCAGACCGGCACATTGCATGGCATCTGCGCCAGGCCCATCCTTCGCAACACCGGGGACAGGTAGAACCTCAGCAAGTATTGACACTTGGTGCCCACGTGCCTTGGCTCTACGCTCCGCCTGATGCAGCCACATACCAAGGTGGCCATCAGGGTGAGGGCGACATTCGGCAGGCTTTTACCCCGTTTGCTGACTTGTGCATTGTGGTCCGTCGCACCTGATCCATCCTCGACCCACAGATGAACTGGAAGACGGCCCGGGTGATCCTTGTGTCATAGGAAGGAGGGACAGGCCACACTTGAGCACCTTACACCTGATGGCCAAATTTTTCCCCAATATGGAGAGGGAGCATTGCCTCCACAGCTCCAGCTTCTTCCCCACCTTGGCTATCCGGTCCAGCCAATTCTTGGCACATGCCTCAGCCTCCCCGAACCAGATCCCCAGCACCATCAAGAAGTCAGGTTTGATGGTGAAGGGGACAGAAGATCGGTCGGGCCAGTTGCCAAAGAGCATGGCCTCACTATTCCTGCGCTTCACCCTGGCTCCCGTGGCCAACTCAAACTGGTCGCAGAAGCTGATCAATCTGCGGACCGACCCTGGATCCGAGCAGAAGACGGCGACATCGTCCATGTGGACGTTTTGGCCTGAGTGCCCCCACTGCCTAGCAATGTCACTCCTCTTATGCTCGCGTCCTTCCTGATGGACTCGGCAAAAAGGTTCAATACAACAGATGAACAAGACAGGGGAGAGAGGGAAAACCTGCCTGACTCCATACCTGACGGGGAAGCTGTCTGATTTTGACTGCACTACAGATATTGGTGTAGAGCAGTTGGATCCAATTTCTGATTCCCTCCCCAAAGCCCATTGTGGAGAGCACGTCACTCATGTATGTGTTCGATATCCTGTCAAAGGCCTTCTCCTGGTCCAAGCTGACTAGGCAGGCACCCGTCTCCACCCGTCCGCCCTGCACGTAGGCAATGGTATCTCTCAGCAGCGCCAGGCTGTCTGAGATTTTCCTGCCAGGTACAGGTCAGGTTTTGTCACCCGTTCCAGAGCAGCCTTGACATAGTTGGCGATGGCCTTAGACAGGATCTTATAATCAACATTCAACAATGTGATGGGTCTCCAATTTCTTATATACTTTATCTCCCCCTTCTGCTTGTAGATTAGGGTGATGCTGCCCTTCCTCATGGAGTCTAACATGCTGCCAGCTCAAAGCATGTCGTTGTACACTTTCAGCAGGTGCAGGCCCACCCTGTCCCACAGAGCTGAATGCAACTCGGCCGGTAAGCCATCGCTTCTGGGTGTCAGTCAGTCAGCTCTTCTAGGGTCAGTGGTTGGTCCAGACTCCCGCTTGCTGTCCTCCAAGACCTCCGTGATAAAGGACAGGAAGTTTTGGGAGGCGGAATTGTCTGTGGCTTTTCTGTCATAAAAATCCGTATAAAAGGATTGACAGTTCTTTAGCATATCCGTCTGCAAGGATGTTACCGAGCCGTCATCCTCCCTAAGACTGTTCATTGCAGAGCTTCCCCTGTGAACCTTATGGAAGGAGAAGCTGGCCCGTACGAAGCTTTTCAAAAAGGGGGGTGGCATAACAGGATTCCAAATATTTTACGTGAAATAATGTGCACGCAGCGCACATCACATGCGGGAAGCCCTTCACGTCAAGGTTCCAGGGCCCTGCAAGCTCTGGGGTTTTAGATGCTCTCTGGCGCATTCTGAGACTTATTTTGAAGTTTTGTGCACCAAATTTATGACCAATATTTCAGAAATAATTTTGGTTGAGTCAAGAGTAATGAGTGGGTGGAATGGGATGATTGGGGTCATTGTTGTATACATTTATTTTAATTAAGAATTGTTGTTTTAATAATCAAGTTGTACTGTTGTAAAATGTTATGTAAAATGGTATAAAGGAGCATGCAAAAACTGCAAATAAAATACTGTAGCTTTTTTGCAGTAAATAAAACCTTTTTTTAGAAAATGTTTTGTGTGTTGATTTGATTGCCTGTTATTGTTAGACTGTGTTAGTGTGTGCAGTGCACCTGTAATGGTCCTCCTGACCTAACAACTTCACATCACAACTTCATTTCACTTCAACATGAAATAGTTCAGTTTTCTGAGAATGTAACTGTGCAAACCTACTCACCACTTTGTCCAAGTCATAGTGAATGTGCATTAAGGCGAGTGCAGACAGCCTATCATTACTCATGGAAGTCCTGGTCTTTCCTTCTTTGAGGATGTGAAAACGTGTTTGTCCTCGTTGGCTGGATCAAAGTAAGATGCAGAGCGAGATTGCGCCCACTGCAAGCCCGAGGCGAGCTCTGACAATGCCAAGCACTTGAAGAGCCAGATGGCGAGGGGGTGCAAATGGTTTGGGCAGCTCTGCCTCTGAGGAAGGCAGTGGCAGTGGGGCCAGCAGCAGCATGAAGACTTACCTGGCCTCCGGCAACCCCCAGCAGAGCGGTCAGCTGGAGCTCCCGCCTGACATGGTGCGTCGCTCCAGCTCCAAGAGGCAGCTCAGGCCCGACTCGCTGGTCATATACCGTCAGAAGTGCGAGTTTGTGCGAGGAGCGGCGGCCACCAGCAACGCCCACAGTTTCAAGAGCACTGGCAGCCTGGTCCGTTGGCTGCTGTCCGGCTTTAGCGGCCGGGGCAGCAAACAGCAGGGGCTGGCAACGGGAGCAGCAACGTCGGAAGGGAGTGAATTAGCAGAGGGTACAGAGGCTGCAGCACCCCAGGGTGCACAAGTAACCCCACCAGCAGCATTCCAGGGTTCACATGTAACCACACGAGCAACACTCCAGGGAGAAACAGCAGCCTCGCCAGCAACACCCCCAGGTGCACAAGTAACTACACCAGCACTGCAGCACCCAAGGGTGCACAAGTAACTACACCAGCAGCACCCAAGGGTGCACAAGTAACCACGCCAGCAGTGCCACAAGAAGCAGCAGCAGGTCACTCTCAAGAGGCAGGTTGGTGAAGGCGGATTATGGCGCTCACACTCTGACCTCAGCTGCCGCTTCTATAGAGCCTGCTCGGGCTTGGACAGTTTCTTCGAGCACTGCGGACTCGAGCCTGAGGTGATCGAGAACCTGGCCAGGGAGAAGTTTGCCGCCGATGCCGCCTTCGAAAGCCTTGCCCTCAAGTTTCGCAGCATGAAAGGCCTGTCCCACTTGGATGACATTTTTGGCGATAGCCTGAAAAAAGGTTGTCGAGTCGTGGTCGGGTCGTGACGCGGCCTGATGCATGATGACGCATGTAGTGACCCGCGGTGACTCCCTGTCACCTCTGGATTTTGGAATGTTAAAAATCCAGGAGCAACATCTGGGTATCTCATCATGTCGTGCACCTTGTCATACGCTGATGTATGCTGTCCTGCAGGTGACGCCCGGTTAGGGTTAGCGTTGGTGTTACGGACCACGGATGGGCTGTAAAATATTCTTCCTTCAATGCATGGATTTTGATCATTAATATATTAAAATCAATACATTAAAATCAATTGTGCAAATGAAAAGATGTCTGTCCAGTTTTATTTACGGATGTATTGGTCCGCTTCCAGATCCAATCACCATCTCTAATTTTTCACAGGGATGGATTCAGTGAGTCAAGACTGAACTCCCCTCTCCCCTCCACCCCCCACTTCTTTCCTCCTGCCCCAATCCTTCTCCACTCCCCCCCCCTTCCCTTCCTCCAGCTCAACTCTTCTCCCCCTTCTCCATTCCCCAGGGCTCTCACTTTTTCCCCTGTTGCCAGGTTTTTAGTCAAATGGCAGTTTAGTTGGTCATTTAACACGGCTTGCATGACGCGTGCAATAATGTGCTTGGATGAAGTGCGTGGTTACCAGTCGGAATTATGCTCAATGAAGCATTCACATATTATTTCTGCTTCAAATAGTCACAAACTAAACATATTCACCAATCAAGACATGATATATACCACAATGACATGCAGCAAAATTATAATACAGAATCTCAACTCTTTTTACACGTTGCAATGAATGCAATTTCTATTATTTCTTTTCACTTCCAAACAAAAACGTGGTTGGATTATTCAGCATATGATCAACCAGTATTAATAAATGCTAGACCAAATGCTGTGAATCAGTGATGGATAGATGCCTGGGGGGGGGGGGGGGGGGGGGGGGTTTGAGAAGGCAATCGGTGCGGAATGGATTGATTGGCAGGGGAATTAGTGCGTGTTGGTTGGAGTAGATAAAATTGTGAGGGGAGAGCACGAGAGATGTCAGTGGGGGAATAGGGGATGGATGGGGGGGGAATCAGTACAGGATGAATGGGGGTGGGTCAGTACAGTGTGGATGAGGGGGTCTGTGCAGAATGAATGGGGGGGTTCAGTACAGGATGAACGGGGAGAGCAGTGCAGGATGGATAGGAAGGGGGTCAGTACAGGATGAATTGGGGGATCAGTGTAAGATAGATGTGGAGGTAGCAGGAGAATCAATGCAATGTGGATAGGGAGATCAGTGCGGGATGAACAGATGGGGAGCGGAACACAGGGGATGTCAGTGAGGACTGAATAGAGGGGGGAGTGGGGATCAGTGTGGGTGGAGAGGAGGGGTCCCAGGATAAGGGGGGAGTGGAGGAGGACGTACAAGAGAGAGAGAGAGAGAGAGAGAGAGAGAGAGAGACAGGAAGGGGCAGAGGAAGGAAGGTCATCGCTCTTCGGACAACATCGGCATCATCGCCCCGCAGCCTTGGCTGTCCCTGTACCCGGCCTGAGCAGTGCCTGGTGTCGGGTTCAGATTCAGTCCTTCCCGCTTCCCGCCCCACGACAGGAGATCGGTCTCCCTGTACCAACAGCCGGCAGCGAGGCTCTGACGCCATGGATGGAGCCTATGGACAAACACCACAACCCTCCCCCCCCCCCCCCCCCCCCCCCCCGGAGAAATGGGAACTTTTTTTTTCCAAACCATCAGATTGGACCCTTGGTAGTTTAATACCCCCGTTATAAAACAGATTACGCAATATTTCACGGTCCCACTCACCCAAACTAGGCTCAGAGCATCGATGCGATGCATTGAAAATGGCGGTGATCTGATCCCGCCCACTACGCACGCGCGGAGAGACGGCGTCATTTTGCGTCGCTTCTGCGTCTTTGGTCACCAACTTCCCCCCACTGCGCAGGAGCGGATGTTCGCAAATATATATATTTTTAAAATTTAATTGGAATTTTTTTCCTCTGGATAAAAAAGGGGTGTGTGGTCGCACCCAGTGCACCCCCCTTCGGACGGCCAAGAGAAGCGTGAGCACGTCTCATCCTGCTCTATGTGGCGGAACCTGGATTGGAAGATGATCTTGGAGGATTCAGAGGTAAAGAGCCGAGCTTGCTGGCCCTTCAACTCTCTAATTTTCTCCTTCACATCCACCCCTCTCGACTGCAGAAGGAGCAGTTGCTGCAAATCTGTCTGGAGGTGACACAATTCCCTCTGTCTTGCTCTCTGAACCCCTTTAAATATAAAGAACCTCTTAATGTTTTCCATGGTTGCTTCCCATCAGAGTGTCGGGGAGTCAAAGAAGGGCTTAACCTTTCTCCAACATGCGTAGTCCCTCTTTTGCTCCTCAATGTTCCCTGGGATCAACAGCTTCACATTTAACTTCCACGTCCCTCTGCCTGCCTTCTGATCCTCCTGTAGTTGACAGGAAGCCTGAAGGAGGCAGTGGTCAGAGAAGAACACCAGCGTAAGGTTGGTGTGTCTGACCGTGACAGCCTTCGATGTGAAGAGGAAGTCTATCCGGGACGGACTGCACCGTCCGACCTCGACCACGTGAACCGCGACTGGGACCCTCCTGCAGGGTCACTGAAGGCGTCGTGCAGCTTTGCATCTTTTACCGTCTCCATCAGGAGCTTGGAGGTGCTGTCCAGTCTATTGTCGGCACTGAAGGATCGTCCAACCACATCAATGATGCAGTTGAAGTCACCAGCCAGAACGAGCTGCCGCGACATGTCCAGCAGCGGTGGGAGCTCCTGGAGAACGGCCAACCGCTCGCTCCGCACAGGTGAGGCGTTCACATTAATCAGCCGGAGCAGAGAGCCATGGCACATTACATCCACCACAAGGAGACGTTCAGTTCGCAATAACCAACCTGATCTCTCGGTGGCTCAGCACTTCAACTCCCCTTCCCATTCCGAATCCAACCATTCTGTCCTGGCCTCCTCCATGGCCAGAGTGAGTCCCACCACAAATTGGAGGAGCAGCACCTCATATTTTGCTTGAGTAGTTTACACTCCGGCAGTATGAACATTGACTTCTTTCATTTCATGTAGTCCTTGCTTTCTCTCTCCTTCCCCCCCCCCCATTCCCCAGCTCTCCCTCAGCCTAATGTCTCCACCTCTTCATTTATTTTTCCCACACTCCCCCATTAGTCTGAAGAAGGGTCTCAAATCGAAAATCCGCCTCTTCCTTCGCTCCACAGATGCTGCCTCATCCGCTGCGTTTCTCCAGCATTTTTGTCTAAAAGTCGAAGTCAAAAGTCAAAAGTCAAAAGAGTTTATTGTCATGTGTCCCTGACAGGACAATGAAAATCTTTCTTTGCATAGCACAACAGAACATAGAAGGCATTGACTACAATTCTATACATAAATACACCCATGAATTAATAAATTAATAAAGTGCAAATAACAGATGGAGGGATATTAATGTTCAGAGTTCCGAGCCAGGTTTAATAGCCTGATGGCTGTGGGGAAGTAGCTATTCCTAAACCGGGTTGTTGCAGTCTTCGGGCTCCTGTACCTTCTACCCGAAGGTAGCAGGGAGATGCGTGTGTTGCCAGGATGGTGTGGGTTCTTGATGATGCTGCCAGCCTTTTTGAGGCAGCGACTATGATAAATCCCCTCGATGGAAGGAAGGTCAGAGCCGATGATGGACTGGGCAGTGTTTACTACTTTTTGTAGTCTTTTCCTCTCCAGGGCCCTCAAGTTGCCGAACCAAGCCACGATGCAACCAGTCAGCAAGCTCTCTACTGTACACCTGTAGAAGTTAGAGAGAGTCCTCCTTGACAGACCAACTCTCCGTAATCTTCTCAGGAAGTAGAGGCGCTGATGAGCTTTCTTAATAATTGCATCTGTTTCTCGGACCAGGAAAGATCTTCACAGATGTGCACACCTAAACTTAAATCGTCTACCAGTGGTATATACTATTCCTTTACACTTGCATTTACACTTCCAACACTTTCCTAAAAATAATTTATCCACTCCACCCTTGAAAACTATATTGAACTTCCCTTTCTTCTCCAGATTCCTTATTGTGCACATTTTACAGAACTTCATGTTTGAATCCGCCCAATCAAGTTCCTCCCTTGCCACACTACTCAAGTAAATCATGTGAAAGTGACTGGTCACATCCTGTATTATGGTGTCTATGTATAGTAAGAGTAAGATTGAAGAACCTGGTCAGGACCTGTGTTACACTATCGGAACCACCATGAATTGAATGTGTACCAACGAAGGATGATGTTGTCATCCTTTACGACAAAGGAAAGTCAAATTTGAAATTTGATTGTGACTGCAGCAAAGGAAGTCAAATGATGACACCACTTCATACATACTACTCACCCAGCTATGTTTTCTTCTGGCAGTCCAATATGATAATGCCCACCACAGCATATAATCCTAGATTTTCTAACCTCAAGTACTGTTACTCTTTCCTACAAATCTACCATCTTGGAATTATTTTAGTACAACAAGGAAGGAAGATATTCTTTCAATACTTTCAAGAGGGAGCTAGATAGGGCTCTTAAACATAGCGGAGTCAGGCGATATGGGGAGAAGGCAGGAATGGTGTACTGTTTGGGGAAGATTAGCCATGATCACATTAAATGGCGGTGCTGGTTCGAAGGGCTGAATGGCCTACTCCTGCACCTATTGTCTATTGTCTAATACTTTCCTTACAATAATTTATCCACTCCACCCGCGAAACCTATATTAAACTTAATTTTCTTCTGCAGTCCTTAATGTGCACATTTTAAAGAAATTAATGTTTGAATCCATCCAATCAAGTTCCTCTCATGCCATAATACTCAAGTAACTCGTATCAAAGTGATTGATCACATCCTGATTAGCTGTGGTATCATTCATTCATCACTCTCTATATTAGTCTTAATATGCCTCTTGCCTCTCAGACAGATGATTGCATATCTCCTTCAAAAGCAGCCTCTAATGTCAAGAAATCTGGTTGGACCACACTTACCCAGCTGTCTTCACCTTCACCCATCCCTCCCTGACATGGCTTCATCTGCCTTTTATTTTGTCTGTCTCATATATCATCCCTCCTCCTCTACTTGGCCCAATCTGCCCACCGTCCTTCACCCGTCCTTTATTCACCAATCACTCCTCTTCCCTTCTTTAGACAGGCAGGGTTTTAACTTGAAATGTTGACAAATCTTTTATACACTGACTTGCACTGTCACCAAGTTAAGCAATGTTGCTGTCTCAAATTTCTCATCGCTGTTTCTCATTCTGTGTCTGTTCTCCTCCAGCCTCTAACTATTCAAGATATCTGTGTTTCTTCAGTTTTGATATTCTGTTCATCACTGTGATTAATACGTCGACCATTCAGACTTTTTTTCAGATGCTGAAGTGTTTTGAATTGCAAAACCTTCAGATGCTGAAGGTTTTGCAATTTTTTCCCTAAACTTCCTTACATAGAAACATAGAAACATAGAAAATAGGTGCAGGAGTAGGCCATTCGGCCCTTCGAGCCTGCACCGCCATTCAATGTGATCATGGCTGATCATCCAACTCAGTATCCCGTACCTGCCTTCTCTCCATACCCCCTGATCCCTTTAGCCACAAGTGCCACATCTAACGCCCTCTTAAATATAGCCAATGAACTGGCCTCAACTACCTTCTGTGGCAGAGAATTCCAGAGACTCACCACTCTCTGTGTAAAGAATGTTTTCCTCATTTCGGTCCTAAAGGAATTCCCCCTTATCCTTAGACTGTGACCCTTACATCTCGTTCTTTCTTTGTGACACTTTCTGAAATGTACTCCTTTGACCAAACTCTTGGATGTCTGGGCAAAGGAATTTGTGTGGCTAAATGATAAAGTAACTTGCCTGTACGGTGTATAAGGATATATTGCAAAATATTTGTAGTTACATATAAGACTTTAGTGAGACCGCATTTAGAATATTGTGTTCAGTTCTGGGCACCATGTTATAGGAAAGATATTGTCAAGCTTGAAAGGGTTCAGACAATAGACAAAAGACAATAGAAAAGATTTACATGGATTTTTCCAGGACTAGAGGGTGTGAGCTAAAGGGAGAGGTTGAGTAGGCTGGGTCTCTATTCCATGGAGCACAGGAGGATGAGGGGATATCTTATAGAGGTATACAAAATCATGAGAGGAATAGGTCGGGTAGGTGCACAGAATCTTTTGCCCAGAGTAGGGGAATCGATGACCAGAGGACATAGGTTCAAGGTGAAGGGGAAAAATTTCATAGAAATTTCATAGGGTAACCTTTTCACACAAAGGGTGGTGGGTGTATGGAACAAGCTGCCAGAGGAGGTAGTTGAGGCTTAGACTATCCCATCATTTAAGAAACAGTTAGACAGGTAGATGGATCGGACAAGTTTTGAGTAAAGTGGATCAAGCGCAGGCAAGTGGGACTGGTAAAGCTGGGACATTGTTGGCTGGTGTGGGCGAGTTGGGCTGAAGAGGGCCTGTTTCCACACTATCATTCTATGACAATACATTCCAAAGTAATATTATAGCCAAATGGACTATTCCCACCCACTCTATAGAATTTATATGCTTATTAGTATTAGTAATTTTAATGTTGTTAATCTTCAGGGTTTTGCATTAGTAGCCAATTAATCCTTAACTTTTGTCACTGTTCTTAAAATATCTGACATACATTATCAGGAAGTTGGATGTGAGTGCTGTTCCAATTTTTTTCATCTTCTAAATGCTGTGCTGACAGTTTCTCAACTAGATATTAAATCTTTATGTGTGGGCCTATACAATGAATGTTTGCAACTTATTTACAGAGGCAAGCTGAAATGCATTAAAAAAGAAACTTTCTGATTACTGGATAATAATCAGGAGTAGGAAATCTACCCACTTCCATCTTTCTGCAGCCTGGAAACACTCTAATCATATAGACAAAGACCAGCTGGGATTGATTAACTGAAGTTTTACTGCTCTGCTTCCAGGTTAGCATGAGTTTCCCAGCACACCATTCTTATCAACCTGTAGAGAATATTGTGGAATGTTATTTTGAACTGTAAGTAATTCCTTACCTTTGTTCCTGGAGGACCTTGTCCTGTCTGTCCCTTTTCACCCTTCACACCAGGATCTCCTCTTGGCCCCTGTGAAATGTGGTAAAGGTAAATGTGGTGCAATATTTCAGGTTGCCAGTTGCCATTATGAGAAATAAGTGATAGGCAAATCAGAACACAAAACAACTTCAGTATTAGATCTTTAGAACCATATCTAGCCCATTCATTATTCTTTGGGCTGAAGCTTTTTCCACATTTTCCTGATTTAGTTACAGACCTGCATAATGTTTGTTCTGTTAATTGATCCTGATCAATGACAACGTATAATGAGGGAGTGGGTGAGGTGCTGCTTTTTCATCCCTCCAATACATAAGGAGGTTTAAAAAACTTAGAGAACATAAAACAGAATACCTCAGAAACAAACCCTTCAGCCCACAGTTGGTGGTGAACATGATGTCAAGTTAAACTAATTTTCTCCACTTGCCATGATCCATATCCGTCTATTCCCTGCATATCCATGTGTCAGGCTAAAAATCTCTTCAACGCTCCTATCACATCTGATACCATCGGAACTCCTGAGAGCATGTTCCCGGTACCCACCACTCTCTGTGTAAAAGAAACACTTGCTCTTCACATCTCCTTTGCCCCTCTCACTTTAAAGTTATGCCCTTTTGTCTTTGACATTTCCATCCCAGGACAAAGTTTCTGACTGTCCACCCTATCTTTGTCTCAAATTATATATGTCTATCAGGTCTTCCCTCAACCTCTGGCATTCCAGAGAAAACTATCCAAGTTTGTCCAACCTTTCCTTACGGTGAATATTTTCTAACCCAGGCAGTTTTCTGGTAAATTTATTCTGCACTCTCTCCAAAGTCTCCACAATGGAGTAATCAGGATACAATACTCCAAATGCAACCATACCATCTATATCTATATCTATATCTATATCTATATCTTTCTACTTATTAAAACTCTCATCTTGTATGTGTGTGCGCCCGTGTATGTGTGCGTGTGTATATGTGTTATTCTACCTTTGTCAAAACGCCACGTGCAAGCACAAAGATTTTCACAGATTATTAATCGGCAAAATAAACTGCTTCACTTCATGCTATATTTCACAAGTTATAGTATAGCTAAAACCAAATTTTTAAACAACAAACGTCACGGGGGGGGGGGGGGGGGGGTGGAGTGGGAGGCCACCAACTTCCAGTGACACCAGGGGGAGGGCCGCATTTAAATTAACGTTCCGCTTTTTCCAACCCAGGCTTATACCCGTGATGCCTCGGCTGAGGTTTTACGCTGCCATCAAGAAGGCATCAAGACCGAGGTGGTGAAGGAGACATTGACACCACAGCGGTGATGCCTCACGACGATGGGGCCACGGTGGCAGTGAGGCATCGCGATAGTTGGTCAACGCGGCGGCGGTGAGGCCTCGCGGAGATGGAGCAGCGGCGATGGTAGGGGAAAGGGGAGGGAGAACGGGGTTGCGTTGGAGGAAGGGGTGAGTGGTGGAATATGGCATTGGGGAGCAGACCCAATGGGCCTGCACTTGGTCTAGTAATCCTATAAAGTTGCAACATAACTTTATAACTCTCATGTTGACGGCTCTACCAATGAAAGCAAGTATACCATTGGCCTCTGTTACCACTCTCTCTACTTGTATTAGCAATGTTACAAAATTTTGAGATTTTAAAAATCTATTCTGCAATTTATCCCATCAGATAAAGCATAAAAAGAAGTTTAATTTGACACCTAATTCACTTTCATATCTTCAGTATTAAGAAAGTTATGGCCATTTTCATACTCAGAAATTAGCATCTTGTTCCCCATTGCCTTTCAATTGACTTAACTCAAAAGCTGTGATCTGGAACAGTTAAAAGCCCATAACTTTCTTAAAAATTAAGAGAACTCAATGAAATTTTCAGTTATTATAGATTGAAGCATTCTGAAATAAATATGAAACAATCTTACTTGGATGACCTGAAATTAAAGCATATAATTAGTTAGTTATCTAATTGTAGCTAATTACAAAATTCAATGAGTAGATCTAAACATCTATCCATTTCTTAAGAAAAGATAAACTTTTTTTAAATTGCCTAAGTGTCCAAATAACAGTCACACAATAATCCACAATATAACATAATTTTTAAATCTAATTTTCATGAATTTCTGGGCCAAATGGAAGGAATTTAGTGTTTTATGCCTGTAAATTAATGGCCATTTAAATCAACTAGCGAGTGGGTTTTAGTGGAATGCGGTGGATTGGAACGTTGCGGTTAGCGGTGAAGTCGGGAGGAAAAATACTGTTTGTTCATACATTTTTTGGGACCCCATTTCGCAACATGAAAATATTATTAAAACCTCCCGAAAAACCAACTTTTAATATAAAAATAAACTATTTACCTTTTTTTCTCCCCTACGCAAAATCCTTTTGGTTGTCGGTGCTCACGGCTTTTGAAGGTGATTTTTAAATTACTCTAGTTAATAAATAATTTAGAGTAATGTAAAAATACCTTCATTCATGAAATGTCGGAGCGATTTTTCTTCCGCAACGAAATCGCCCGACATTCATCGATTTTTCATGTCTGTTGAAAAACGGCACTTTAAGCCCGCCCCCCTCTGAAAGGCGCCAAAGTCGTGCACACGGGGAGCGGTAGAACTGCAGCGCTGCTCAAGGTAAGTTTTGTAACATACCTACTTGTATTGCCGCTTTCAGGGAGTTGTGGACTTAGATCCCAATATTCCTCTGTACACAAATGATATTAAGGGTATTGCCATTAACTGATACTTTCCACTTACATTTGACCTCCCAAAGTCCAGCTCCTCACACTTGCTCCAATCAAACTCCGTATACCATTTCTCTGTCCATCTTTGTAGCTGATTTATATGTTGCTGTATACTTTGACGCTTCCCTCGCTGTTCAGAACTCCATCAATTCTGGTGTAGACTGCTCCAGGTAGACTGATCCAGAAGATTTAGATGCACGGGATCCATGGTGACGCGATTGTTTGGACTCAGGACTAGCTTACTCATAGAAGACGGAGACTTGTGGTAGAAGGATATTATTCTGGCTGCAAGTTATCACCAACCCATCCAAAACGGTTTTACCTATATCACAAATAACAGAAGCCTAAGCACAGTAACCTGTGAAAGTCCACTGGTTACGGACTGATTCAATAATAACTGCTCCCAATTTACACTCCCAGAGTCCTACCATTCAATGTGAAGGTTTGATGTCCCGAAATGAAACACCTTGCATTTAGGTGCATTAAACTCCATTAACCATTCCTCAAAGTCAAAGTCAAAAGTCAAACAAACTTTATTGTCATTTAGAAATACATTGATACATGCAGTTCCAAACGAAATTACGTTGCATTTGGCTCCCTGTGCAACACAATAAATTAACAAAAGGATAGGCATGGATGAAAAGGATAAATAGACAATGGTGGCAGCCCATTACATGGCATTCAGGAGTCTGATGGCTCGTGGGAAGAAGCTGTGCAGAACCTTGATGTTCTGCTCCTTATGCTGCGATATCTCTTTTCCCGAGGGCAGCAGAGTGAACAGTCCGTGATGGAGATGTGTGGGGTCTTTTATAATACTGCTGGCCTTAGACACGCAACGTTTGGTCGCAATATCCCCGATTGAGGGGAGAGAGGTCCCGATGATTTTTTCCGCTGTCCTCACCACTCTCTGCACAGACTTCCAGTCGGAGGCTCTACAGTCCCCAAACCAGACAGAGATACAGCTGGTCAGAATACTCTCTATGGTGCCCCTGTAGAAAGTAGTGAGGATGGGATGGGGGAGATGAGCTCTTCTCATCCGGCGCAGAAAGTGCAACCGCTGCTGCGCTCTCTTAACTGTTGATGAGATGTTATTCGACCAGGTCAGACTGTTAGCGATCTGCACCCCCAGGAACTTTGTGCTACTGACCACCTCCACATCGCTGTCATTGATGTGAAGTGGTGTGGGACTGTGCCGGGTTTTCCTGAAGTCGACGATAACCTCCTTTGTTTTTTCGACATTCAGGATCAGGTTGTTCGTATTGCACCAGTCCACCAGTAAGCATCCTCCCTGTAAGCCAGCTCATTGTCGTCCCTGATGAGGCCCACCACTATTGTGTCATCTGCGTACTTCATGATGTGGTTTGTACTAAACCTGGCACAACAGTCGTGAGTCATCAGGGTGAACAGCAGTGGACTCAGGACACAGCCCTGAGGGGAGCCGGTGCTCAGAGAGATGGTGTTGGAGGTCTGTTGTTATTTCCAACCCTCACAGACTGGGGTCTGTCAGTGAGGAAGTCCAGTAGCCAGTTACACATGGGGGTGCCGAGGCCCAATGGAACCAGTTTGCTTATCAGGTGCTGGGGGATAATGGTGTTGAATGCTTAACTGAAATCCACGAACAGCATTCGCACATAGGTGTTTTTCTCCTCTAAATGTTCCAGGCTCAGATGGAGTACGGAGGATATGGGTCCTCAATCCAAATACTCAACTGATCAAGATCCTGTTGTAATTTTTGATAACTAACTTCACTAACCATGATATCATCCACTTTTGTGTCCTTGGCAAACTTACTAATCATGCTTTGTACATTCTCATCCAAATTGTTTATAACAGGTCAATAACAGAGGTAGGACAAAATGTGGAAATATGAGGAGTTATAGATGTATTCACTGGTACAATACTTAGTTTAAAGATATAAGATTGAAGTCTGATAAAGTCAGATTAAAATAAATTCAAAGGTCTCCAATGGGGTAGATGAGAGGTCAGGGCTGCACTCTAGCTGACGAGAGGACCGTTCAGTTGCCTGATAACAGCTGGGAAGAAACTGTTCCTGAATCAGGAGGTATGTGTTTTCAAACTTCTGTATCTCCTCATGGGTGAGGCTGTGTGAGACTGGTCATTCCCATAATCCCTTGATTATGCAGGTGGCCTTCCCGAGGCAGCATGAAGTGTAGATGGAGTATATGAAAGGGAGGTGGGTTTGTGTGATGGTCTGGCCGATGTACGCAACTCTCTGCAATATCTTGCGATCTTGGGTAGAGCTGTTCTCAAATCTGCCTATGATGCACCCGGATAAGATGCTTTCTACGGTGCATCTGTAGAAGTTGGTGGGGTTTGTTGAAGACATTCTGAACTTCCTAAGTTGTCTTAGGAAGTAGAGGCGTTCATGTGCTTTACTGTATGATTTGGTGTGTTTTGTTGCCTTTTGTCACATGAACTGATGTGGGGCCTGTCAAAGGTACCCTGAACATGGGTGGACTTGTTTTGCATGTGGTTTTCTCACGTGAATGAATGGAATGTACTTATCTATCTTGGAACAGGCACCTCCAGTGACCCATCTTATGCAACAAATAAAAGCAAGCTGCGAGAAACAATAAAAGCTGTTATTTGGCATGTGCCAGATTGGATTGTGCTGCTTTTAATCAAATATGTTAACTGATAGTTGATGCAGATGTTTCTTCAGAACTATCCCTTCATTGGTCAGTACAATGCCATGGTGCTGCCCTGCTCTCAGTCTACGTGTTTCATTTGAAATGCCACCTAATGGGGTGTGCTATTTTGTGAAGTGATGGACAACCAAACAGAACAAATATCTCCAGCTGCATGTTATTAAACCTAAGAAATGTTCTTCCACTGAGCTCTCTAGCAAAGTGGTCCTGGAATTCCAGCATCGAAGACACAGTTTTGGCTGGTGTCAGGTTTCAGTGAGGACATTTTTAACTAAATGCAGATGTGGTCATATACTATTCCTTGCCTTAAGTGTTTTCTTAAATACCATGTATTGATATGGTCTCCTTCTTGGAGCCTTCCTCTCCCTCTGAGCAGCGTGTCCTGGCTCTGAATGTTCTCTCGCTTAATCTTCTATTCAGATTGTACTTTGATAAATGCATTAATGTCTCATAACAACCGTTTTATGCAGAAGCCTTGAAGTCAGGAAAAAACCACAACCAGTCATTTAGCATGTCACACTTTGGCATGTCAGAAAACTGTAGAAAGCACTATAATTTGTTGAATTAGAAGAAATCACTCAGCAACCAACTTAAAAGAAGCACTGAAAGGATTTTGTGCCTGATCTTACACATTTATTCTGCTGTGTAACAATGAGATGCTTTTGGATGCAAGTTGGCAATACTACCATGAAGTAAGTACGACATTAATTGACATCATAATCTGCCTACTTTATAGCCTTTAGGTGGTATTTAGTGCATTCACACAGAGCACCCTCGCCATCAGCCTCACTAAAGTAGAAGCTAGAGTATGGCACTTAGGGTCTGCCCAGGCCATCTGATGAATTATTACAATATCAGTAACTTCAACCTCAGTAGGGAGCAGAAGAGATTCACCAGGATGTTGCCTGGATTGGTGTTATTAACTATAAGGAGAGGTTGGTTAAACTTAAATCGGGTTCTCTGGAGCATTGGAGGCTGATGGGTGACCTGCCAGGTATAAAATATTATAAGAGGTATAAATCAGGTAGATAGTCAGAGTCTTTCTCCTTTGTGGCCAGGCTCATTAAAGTCCTAATCCAAGCCCTCTAAAGATGAACTTATGTGATCTAATGCTTCAGAGAGCGAACATACGTGCAGAAAATGAATCAATTACACCTACATTCACTGGTGTTCAAAAATTCCAAGAGTATCATCCTATAAAATTCCAACAAGGTTATACAGAATAGATTAAGGGAAATGTTGCTGATAGCTGGAGATTCACAGGCTCAGGATGTGTCTTTAAGAATTTAGAACACCTAATCTCAGTTCTGTAAGGGTAAGCGTAAGTGTGATATGAGAACGAAGGTTAGGTATTAAGAAGCTATAATTTTGAATAGAATTGAACTCCTAGCCAAACCGAGCTATGATGATACAGGCTTGCCCCTCTTCAAGTTAAAGGTGTAGCAATGGGCATTCTCATGGACCCCTGCTATGCCTGCCTTTTTGTTGGTTACGTCACACAGTCCTTGTCCAAATGTACATTGGCATGATCCCTTAACCATTCTCCATTACATGGAAGATTGCATCAGGGCTACCTGCACCCACGCAGAACTCGTTGATTTCATTAACTTTACCACTAACTTCTACCCTAACCTCAAATTCACTTGGACTATCTCTGAAACCTCTCCCCCCCTTTCTTGATCTCTCTGTCTTCATCACAGGGGACAGAATATTGACTGATGTTTACTACAAACCCGACTCCCATAGTTATCTAGACTACACATCCTCCCAGCCTACCTCTCGCAAAAATGCAATGCCCTATATTCAATTTCTCCGTCTTTCATCGAGTGCTTGCACTCGGTCCACCAAGACTGACTGGATCTCTTGTTTCCTAACCATTTTAACTCCCCTTCCCATACTGGCCTTTCTGTCCTGGGCCTTGCCAGAGTGAGGACACACGTAAACTGGAGGAACAAAAAATAATCCGCCTGGGGCACTTACAACCCAATGGTATGAACATTGAATTCTCCAATTTTAGCTAACTACTTAAACCAACCCCCCCCCCCCTTTCTTGAGCCCTTTTTCCCCCTCTCTCCTGTGCCCCATCCTGTCCTCTCACTCCTTTTGGCAAGCCTTTTTTCCTTTCCACCACAATCAGTCTTAAGAAGAATCTCAACCCAAAACATTACATATCCATGTTCTCCTGAGATGCTGCCTGAGCCACTGTGTCTTTTCTTGCCTCTCTTCAATTGTTAAAGTTTGCAACTTTCATTTGGGTATTTTCACCCGCAGGAGAGAAGAAAGTTTGTAAGTGAGGTCATGTGCTTTATTAAAATGATATGCCAGTAGTGGAGAAAGAGCTGGGAATGTGTGCTAGTGCTGAGATGTCATTGGAATGTTACAATGAGACTAGGACCAAAATGGACCAGAACTGATGCAGGACAAGGGAGCTTTTTACCTGCAACTCCTGAGTGAACACTTGTTTACATTTCTGAACTCTCTATGGGGGTTGCAGTATATTTGTCTGTCTCACAGAACTGTATATGTGTGAGATCACATGACTTACTATTGTGCACAAATGACGTGAATTGGGTTTTAAATTTGACAGAGTATGAATATACCTGAATTTCCTTTACCATTGATAAGTGTTAAGGAATGTGGGAAAGCTTCCTTGCTGCAAATTTCAGTACGGAACATTTTATGAATCCTACAAAATGTTTTACTACATTATTAATGTTAATGCATAGAATGCTATTCTACAATGTTAAACCCAATTACTTATTTCAATCATATCATGATGCTTCATGTTTCAAAACCTTTCAAAAGAGGTTTGAATGTAATTTTGTTTCAGCAAAGTATTCAATGCCAGCCACTTTTTTGCTGATGAAGTTAACCCCTTCAATCTTTCTTGTGATATGTTTAAAAAGTGGAATATATTAGTAGAAACATCACTACTAAATCTGTAATTTTACAGCCTCTAAAGGGTAATAAACTGCGTCATTAATCTTGAAAATTACTACAATGGCAGTTTCTATACCTTCTTGAAGTCCATCCGATAGCCACTACTTCTCCAGAATGTTATGGAGCTATAGTTTACACATTCACCGCACTCTTATGATAGCAAAAATGTATCCTCCAGACGTTGTTTCTTGATTAATTGGTCTTTATTGAAGTAGTACATAACAAAGAAAAAACTCCATTCTCAATAGTTGTTCCATTTGTGGCATATAAATCATATAAGAGTGTCTTCTTATAAAAGTGTGGTGTCTCGTGGTAAAAACTGTTAGCCTTCACATCCCTCGAGACAAACTAAAAATTCAAATATATCAGTCTGTGTTAGTCTCCTCCAAAGTAGACACACCCCTTTACATATCAAATCCCACCTACAAAGGTACAGACAAATAAAAACTAAAAATATTAGACATGGCCATAATATACTGACTTAAGCTTAATGGCCCCTACAATTACATTAAGGTCACCTTAATAGTAATGTGTAACAGTGCAAATTCAGCTTTTGGGTCAATAAAAGTTAATTTGATAATCGCGGTATCAATATTGGACAGTGAGACAGACTTTGGAGCACTTTGAACAACTTTGTGCGAGAAGAGTGTTCAGAGTTAATGGATCATAATCTATATGGATCCTGAATAAGTAATCAGACTGTAAAGCCCTTCTTGGTTGAATAAAGAAGCAGTCATATTGTTGGCTTCAAGAACCTTTTCTCATCCATCAGCTTTTGAATAAAAAAGAGATTGCTCAAGCTGCAGCAGGTTTTTTGCTTCCAATTTCATCCCACCTAAAGTTCAAGCTTGAACTATTGGTCACACCTGGAGCCTCACAGAACTCCTGAAAGTGACCAGCAACTGCTACTCCCCAACAATCTGATCAACCTTCATTATCATGTGCCCAATTAACTCCCCTGATCCCATCTTTAAACGCCCAACAATCCACTTCCCACACGCCACTCCACATTCAAGTTTCTGTTTCTCCCTTTGTATGATGTACAGCCATTGGAATAGTGATTATGTTGGGTTGTGGCAACAACAAAATACTTAATTATTTCTACACTTGCCTTATTAAATCTCGCAGAGACTCATTGATTTTTCCCAACCAATTTTACCACCACTTAAGCAAATATTAAGGCACCTCCTTTAATGACACTGCATCCTTCCTCTCTGATTTTCCTCTGGTTATCTCATTTGGTCAATAATGTGTTATCAATGCGAAGCTGTGTTTGAGGTAGCCAAGCCTTAACATGCACTGGAGCAAAAGTATTTTTGATAGCTAATTGTTTTTGAATAGGTTACATTTGATCCCCATTTTAGAGCCAGCCTTTTAAAATGTAACCACTTTGCTACAACAAAGAAAGGATTGTTTTCATTTAGTCTTTAAAACACATGAGAAAACATCTGGTTTCTTTATCTTTTATTTTTCAAGATGCAACATTTGTTACATTTTCTATCATACTTGGCCTTGTGGTATAATTCTCAAGGTGATAAGTGATAGAAGTAGAATTAGGCCATTTGGCCCATCATGTATACTCCGCCATTCAATCATGGCTGATACAAGAATAAAGTGCAGCTTGAATATGATGTACAAAGGGTAACTAGGTCCCCTTAAAGATCAATGTGGTCATATATGAGTAGAGGCACAAGAGATGAGCAAGGTGTGAAATTAATATTTCAATACTTAATAGTCAGGAAACTATGGACAAGTGGGTATTTACATCAGTTTACTGTAAATGATTCTAAGGGCCAGGGAAACACCAGCAGTTTACAAGGATGAGGTATTACCAAATAGTGAAAGTTCTGGATAGAGTGCATGTGTGAGGATGTTTCCACCAGTGGGAGAGTTTAGGACCAGATGCCATAGCCTCAGTATAAAAGGACATACCTTTAGAAAGGTGACGAGGTGGAATTTCTTTAATCTGTGGAATTCATTGCCACAGAAGGTTGTGGAGGCTAAGTCAATGGATATTTTTAAGGTGAACATTGATACAGTAGATTCTTGATTAGTACGGGTGTTAGAGAAGACAGGTGAATGGAGTTAGGAAGGAAAGATAGATCAGCCATGATTGAACGGGAGAGAAGACACGATGGGCCAAATGGCCTAATTCTGTTCCTATAACTTATGCACTTATTTGGAAAGGCAAGAATCAATTAGAGTCTAGATGAATTGGAAAAGCGTCATAAAAATGGAAGATGGAATTTATCACAGTGGAGGTGTTTTGTTTTGCGAGGTGTTAAAGCAGGATTTACTCTGTAAATGACTGTGTTCTGGAGAGTGTTGTAGAAGTGACACCCAGGGGTACAGGTACATAGTTTCCGGAAAGTGGCCACACAAATAGTCAGGGCGATGAAGGCGACCCTTTGGCACACTTGCCCTCATTCGTCAAGGCACTGAACGTAGGCTGGGGAATGTCATGTTACAACTGTACAATCCGTCAAAATTCATTTTGGCACTTGGAAAGTATTGGAGGAACGGATGCTGCCTGACCTGCCGAATTCTTGCAGCGCTTCATGTTTCACACAAGATTCGAGCATCTGTAGTTCCTTGTGTCTCTGTGGTAAAATATTGAGTCATTGAGTGAAAGTGTGGAAACAGGCCCTTCGGCCCAACTTCCCCACACTGGCCAATATGTCCCAGCTACACTAGTCCCACAAGCCTGCGTTTGGTCCATATCCCCCCAAACCTGTCTTATCTGTGTTAAGTTTCAAAAATACTGGGTAGAATCCGAGGTAATTATATCTATGGTAGGAATGCAAGTTTTTCTGCCAAAGGTGCAGGGCATTGATGAGCAGTTTTCAGAGCTCCGCAAGGCGGTGTGACTCTTTAACAAAAAATGCTGGAGCGACTCAGCATCTCTGGATAATGTCACAAACATACACAGAGCAAATGTGAGCAAGTACTATGGTATGCAGTGTATTTTGGACAGCCCACATTTTTGAGATCCGTCACATTGGTGCATTCTGAATCAACAATTCAATAAAAATTTGATGTATAAATATGCTTGCAATTGGCCTGATGATGGACCTGAGCATACATACAGCGCCCACACGGAGCTTTCTGTCGCCCCGACTCATCCTCCTCCATCATCGGGTGCGGCGCACCAACCGTCACGTCACGTGAACAAACACGGCCACAGGCGCGCGGGTGAGGCTGCGCATGCGCGGCAGTGCGAACGGCGTTCCGGTCGAAGCCGTTATTGACGCTCGAGCTGCCAGGTGAGTGCTGCCGTTTGGCCGGTAACTCGCGTCGGACACCAAGCGATGGTCGGTCGTGGCAGGTATCGGACCTGCATGTTCACGCCTCGTTAATGGCCGCCATGATGGTGCTGCTCCTGCCGCCGCATATGATGCGGCTTGCGGCCCGAAGAAATAAATGTAAAATGTATGTCGGCCGGGCCTCGGAGGCAGCCGGTCCCTGTCCGTTGTGTGGGAGCGGCTGCTGAATTGCGACGTGGAGGCGAAGGGAGTTGGATGGTGGCCCTGCATAGCGTGGGGGAGGGGCGGTCACGTGCGCCGCAGCGAGAGATCATTGCAACATGAATGGAGACAAGGAATGGGTGGCGTTTCGGGTCGAGACGGTCTGAAGCAGAGTCTCGATCCGAAACGTCACCCGTTCTTTCTCTCCAGAGATGCCACCTGTCCCGCTGAGTTACTCTAGCGTATTGTGTCTACCGTTTAAACCAACATCTACAGCTCCTTCCCTACACATTGACACACGTTATTCATGTTTCAATCATTACGACCAGGGGCGGGGCTTGAAGTATTTGGTCCCCTCCCCTTTAGCACGGCCACTTTAAGCCGTTCGGTATTCCGAAAAACGCAAGGAATCATGGGATTTGTCAAAGGTCATTCAACACAAAAAAAAGCGAACTGGGTGCCAGGTAGCGGGAGAGTGGGGATGTAACAGCGAGAGGGGGCAGATGCTAGTGAGAGACGGGGTTTGCATGTTGGTTGCAGAAGTGGGCAATGTCCCCCAGTTCCTATCTCCAGTCCCTATCTCCAGTCCAGGGTGGAGGGATTGTCCTAGCGTCAGGGAGTTCTTGTGGAGACGCAGTGTCTGGAATCTGCAGTGAAGCCACAATAGCGAGTGTCTCTCTCCCCGCCATCTCGCTTTTATCCGTGGACAGGCGTCGCTCTGTAGGAAGGAACTGCAGATGCTGGTTTACACCGAAGGTGGACACAACTTGCGGGAGTAACTCAGCGAGAGGCAGCATCTTTGGAGAAAAGGAATAGGTGACGTTTTGGGTCAAGACCCTTCTCCAGAGATGTTGCCTGATGCTGCTGCAGCATTTTGTGTGTTTCCCCGTTTATGACTGGTCCTCGACTTTCGCCGGCACAGAGGGGGTTGACCGACAGCGATAAGGCGGGAGGTGCAGCTGACGGTCCCTGGCCCGTCGGGGAACGGGTTCCTCGGGAGATGAGCAGGCGTTAACTCTTCTTCTCTGCGCTGGCTGTAAGCCTGCGGCTGCCACTGTTCCAAGCCGGTGTCCCGTCAGTCCAGGGTCACTCTGGACATCTTCGGCCGCGCACGGACAGGGATGGGACACGGGAGGGAGACGGTAGTGAGACTCCGCTCACAGATCTGCCTCCTGGGGTTATGCAGGGGAGGGATGCGTGGTTTGCCCCTGTATAATAACCCTGTATAATCTGGGAGGGCAGTCCGAGTGAGAATGAAACCCATACTCCCAGGTTGTGGGGGACTGGACTGTGATTCATTAAATGATCACTTCTGAGATTTCTGCATGGACCAGTGGAGAAGGAAGAACTAGTGTTGCTAACTCCAGTAGCAATTCAACAGCACTTGCAGCGCTGGAGACCCGATTCGAACTTGACTACGGATGAAACGCAGGTTTGTATACATGCGGCAGCTCAGCTGCCGAGAATGTTTATCTCCAGTGACCTATGACCTGGGCATGCGCCGTCGGAATCCTGAACTCGCTTATTTGGAGGAAGGAACTGTAGATGTGTAGGAAAGAACTGCAGATGCTGGTTTAAATCGAAGATAGACATAAAAAGCTGGAGGCCGCTGTTCCTCCAATTTGCGCTGGGCTTCACTCTGACAATGGAAGAGGCCTAGGACAGGAAGGTCAGTGTGGGAATGGGAGGGGGAGTTAAAGTGTTGAGCAACCGGGAGATCAAGTAGGTTTAGGCGGACTGAGCAGAGTTGTTCAGCGAAATGATCGCCGAGCCTGCGCATGGTCTTGCTGATATGCAGGAGTCCACACCTGGTAGATACAGTAGATGAGGTTGGAGGAGGTGCAAGCGAACTTCTGCCTAAGATGAAAAGATTATCAGGGTCCTTAGACGGAGTAGAGGGGGGATGTATAGGGACATGTGTTGTATCTTCTGTGGAGGATTTGAGCGGAGGTGTTCAGCGAAGCGATTGCCGAGCCTGCTCTTGGTTTCGCTGATATACAGGAATCCACACCTGGAACAGAGTATACATTGGATGAGATTGGAGGAGGTGGAAGTGTACCTCTGCCTCACCTGAAAAGACTGTCAGGGTCCTTGGACAGAGTAGATGGGGGGGTGGGGAGAGGTATAGGGACAGGTGTTGCATCTCCTGCAGATGCTGGTTTAGGCAACAGATAGACACAACATGCTGGAGTAACCCAGTGGGTCAAGCAGCATCTCTGGAGAAAAGGAATAGGTGACATTTCGGGTCGAGACCCCTCCGTAGATTGGACTGGACCCATTCTGTCTTTCCAGAGATGCTGCCTGACCCTGCATTGAAAATCTATGGCCATTTTTCTGTTTTTTTTGCAAGTCTTATGAGCTGCTGTGATAATCACTTTCTATGGTATCGATTCAGGGTCACAGCGAACTAGTGGTGGAGGCTAAGACAAGGATGGATGTGTATTGATGAATGGTGGAGCAGTATAGCGGTGGCCCTCAACACATGGTCCACTCCGGCTGCTATTTTGTATTTTGGTTCTGTGGGGTTGACCAAGAAACAAACTACAGGAGGAACTCGGCGGGTAAGGCAGCATCTATGGAGAAAATGTTTAAATTTGAAGTGGAAATACTGGAAGTTCATATAGCATTTGGGGCGATACAGTTAAATTCAATGGAAGTTTTGACATTCGCTATAGCGTTTCTCTCCATATAATGTTGCTTTAGCGATTGAATATTTCAAATATCTATAGTATTTGGCTTATTGGATGAATATTAAATAATTCCAGTGTGGACATAGTCCTGAATGTGCATTGTCTGCTCTATTGAGCATGTGAATTCATAATTTGTTTAGAGATATAGCATCCTTTGGCCCACTGAATCCACACCAACCAGATAGACACAAGATGCTAGAGGTCAGTGGACAGGCAGCATCTCTGGGTAGAAGGAATGGGTGATATTTCGGCTCGAGACCCTTCTTCAAACTTCAGTCATGTGAGAGGGAGGCACTGAGATATGGAGGAGTAAGGTGTGAATATGAGATCAAAGAGGATGAATATCAAGGAGAATGTAGAATAGATTATTGTTAGCTAGGGGAATGTGACCATGAGACATAAAGAGTTAAAAATGTAATCAGGAGACAACATAGTCAGACTGGTTGGAGAACTAGGATGGGGGAGGTATGGAGCGAGAGGGAAAGCAAAGGTTACTTGAAGTTGGATAAATCTATATTCATACCACTTGGGCAACTTCCTGAATCTGCTGGCATGTGCTTTCAAACTTTTGTATTTTCTGCCCAGAGGGGGGAAGAGGGATTGACAGCAGTGTAAAATGGTTCTTGATAATGTTACCTGCTATCCCGAGACAGTATGGAGTGTAGATGGTGTGGAGTTGGGGGAGTGGTGTGGTTAGACTTGATCATATGATGGACTTGGCTACATACACCTTTTTTTTACAGAGCTGTTGCCAAACCAAGCTGTAATGCAATTCAACAGTATGTTTTCTATGGTATATCTGTAGAAATTGTTAACAATTATTGGAGACATGCCAAACTTCCTTAATTATTTGAGGAACTAGACGTGTCTGCAATCTCCCCTTAGTCACCATTGATGCTGACTGCAATGTTATCCTACTTTTTCAGAAAGGTGGGAGAGATAAAACGGAATTATAGACCAGTTAGCCGGACATCGGTAGTGGGAGAGATGCTGGAGTCAATCATGAAAGATGAAATAGCGGCACATTTGGATAGCAGTAACAGGGTAGGTCCGAGTCGGCATGGATTTACAATGAGGACATCATGCTTGACTAATCGAGGGTTACACAAAAAGCTGGAGAAACTCAGCAGGTGCAGCAGCATCTAAGGAGCGAAGGAGATAGGCGACGTTTCGGGTCGAGACCCTTCTTCAGACCCGAAACGTCGCCTATCTCCTTCGCTCCTTAGATGCTGCTGCACCCGCTGAGTTTCTCCAGCTTTTTGTGTAACCCTCGATTCTCCAGCATCTGCAGTTCCTTCTTTAACACAAATGCTTGACTAATCTTCTGGAGTTTTTTGAGGATGTAACGAAAAATGGACAAGGGAGAGCCAGTGGATGAAGTGTACTTGGAGTTTCAGAAAGCATTTGGTAAGGTCCCACATCGGAGATTAGTGGGCAAAATTAGAGCACATGGTATTGGGGCTAGGGTGCTGACATGGATAGAAAATTGGTTGGCAGACAGGAAACAGAGAGTAGGGATTAACAGGTCCCTTTCAGAATGGCAGGCAGTGACTAGTGGGGTACCGCAAGGCTCGGTGCTGGAACCGCAGCTATTTACAATATATATTAATGATTTCAATTAAGGAATTACAAGTAACATTAGCAAATTTGCAGATGACACAAATCTGGGTGGCAGTGTGAACTGTGAGGAGGATGCTATGAGAATGCAGGGTCACTTATTGTCATGTGACTTATGGAAGATTATTATCTAAATGGTGTCAAGTTTGGGAAAGGGGATGTACAACGGGATCTGGGGGTCCTTGTTCATCAGTCAATGAAAGTAAGCATGCAGGTACAGCAGGCAGTAAAGAAAGCTAATGGCATGTTGGCCTTCATAACTAGGAGTTAAGTATGGGAGCAAAGAGGTCCTTCTGCAGTTGTACAGTGCCCTAGTGAGACTGCACCTGGAGTATTGTGTGCAGTTTTGGTCTCCAAATTTGAGGAGGAACATTCTTGCTATTGGGGGAGTGCAACGTAGGTTCGCAAGGTTAAATCCTATGATGGCGGGACCGTCATATGCTGAGAGAATGGAGCGGCTGGGCTTGTATAATCTGGAAGTTGGAAGGATGAGAGGATATCTTATTGAAACATATAAGATTAGACACGCTAGAGGCAGGAAACGTGTTCCCGATGTAGGCGGAGTCCAGAACGAGGGGCCACAGTTTAAGAATAAGGAGTAAGCCATTTAGAATGGAAGTAAGGAAACACTTTTTCACACAGAGAGTTGTGAGTCTGTGGAATTCTCTGCCTCAGAGGGCAGTGGAGGCTGGTTCGCTGGATGTTTTCAAGAGAGCTAGACAGAGCTCTTAAAGATAGCGGAGTCAAGGGATATGGGGAGAAGGCAGGAACGGGATACTAATTGTGGATAATCAGCCATGATCACATTGAATGGCGGGGCTGCCTAGAAGGGCCAAACGGCCTAATCGTGCACCTATTGTCTATGGACACCATGTTATTAAACACTCTATCTTCTTCCTGTACTTTGTCTCATTATTGATTGAGATATAGACCACTACAGTGGTATTATCTGTAAATTTGTAAATAGAGTTGTAGCTGAATTTGGCCATCACTTGTGAGTGTGTAGGGAGTATAGTATGGTGCAGAAAAAGTATATGTTTAGGACATGTTAATAATTATTGTGCAAGTCGATATTTCAGGTCAGAACTGAACAGGAAAGATTGCCAGTATATAGTTGTACAAGAGATGGTGGGACAGAACCTGGCCGGTGATTGGTGGAACCAGTTGGCAGAATGATGGGCAGGTGGGGGAAGGGGATGGGAGAGATGAATAAAAGGATAAGAAAGGTAGGTGAAAGAATGTGTGTTGGAGGAGAGCTCAAGGTGTGGTTTACCTGAAATAAGAAAATGTAATCGCAATTGGGTGTAATATGAGATGTTGTTCTTCCTATTTATATTTGGTCTCTGTAGCAATGGGGAAGGCTGAAGGCATACAGAACTATGCGAGTCTTCAATACCTCAACTCTATTCTATTCCCCATTCCAGTCCCTTCCCACCTACATCCAGGACACCTCACATGCTCTTCACCACTTTAATAATTACCAATTCCTTAGCCCCTGCTGACTCATCCCTACCATGGATGCAGGCACGTGCCGTGAGTAATTACTCAGGGTAGGCACTCGTCCGCTTTAAAAAAAAATTAAACTGCGCATGCGCAGTTTGTTCTCCCCAATAAATAAATAAATAAAAACAGTGACATTTCAATTTGCCCAAGGCTTCCTAGTCCTAGACCAATTGGGGAACAGTTCCTTTCACAGCGTGTGGAGAGTCTGTGCCAGGGGTAAAGTTGTGGGGAGGGCACGAGTGTTGAGAAGGAGGGTGTCGGAGATACTGCCAGTAACTCACTCACCGCTACCGCAGCTCTCCGGGCGCGAAGCCACGCACTGTAGCTGGGGATAGAAGCAGCTCGGGGAGCTACGAGCGACCACCGGGACCTGACAGCAGAACTGGCCGCCACTTCAGCGCCTTCTGCCGGCCCGCTCACCTTTGGCAGTGCTCTCCGTCGGAACACCTGTCACCTGCCGTTCGCCGACTTCGCTCATGTCAGCGGCTTCCTGCAAATCCTTAAATTCGCACAGCCCAGTAACCTCAATCGCGCTGTCGGAATTTAAGGACATGAGTGAGGCCAGCGAGCGGCAGGAGAGAGGTTTTTAGACGGAGAGCTGCCTGAGGTGAGCGACCGGCAGAAGGAGCTAAGGTGGCGGCTGGTTCCGCTGTCCGGCCCGGCGGCCGCTCAGCCACCCGAGCTACTTCTCTCTCTTCCCCCCCCCCCCCCCCCCCCCCCCCCCGGCCTCAGAGCGGTGGCATCCCACGCCTCCCTGCAAGGAGCATCGCAAGTGGATGCTCCCGACCCCTCATTCATAACATTCGTGCCCTCCCCGCAACTTTACCCCGGGCCAGACTCCCCAAACGCTGTGAAAGGAGCGCTCCCCCCACCCACATACCCCGGGAAATACGGTATTTAAAAACATAAACACAAAATGTACTTACCACATTATTGGTACACGACAAACCATAGATGAAAACCCCGCCAAGAAACTTGCGCTGCGCATGCGCAGTAGACTGATGCGCATGCGCAGTGCAGCAAAGGCAGAAGTTCTGCTGCCTTCAGCCCCGCTTGAAACTGACGGCTTCAGGCAGCGCTGACGGCACGTGGGCTGCACAGAGCTTCCCGTGTTACAAGCGCTGCGGATGAAAGGCACGGAGAATTATGCCTACCTAAGAGATCGATCTTTTACATAGGCATAATTCTCCCATGCCTTTATTATTTATATTTAGTTATTACTATGTTATAATTTTAGTCAGGGTAGGCAGTGCCTACCTTGCCTACCCTGACGGCACGTGCCTGCATGGATGTCCAGTCCTTTAAACTTCAATTCTGCACCAGGAAAGCTGCAAGGAATTGCGTTTCTTCCTTGAACAGAGATCCAATCAATTCCCCATAACTGATTCCATTCTTCTGCTTGCAGAATTTGTCCTTGCCCATAACAACTTTTTTGATTTTTCTTGCTTTCTTCAAGTTTGAGGTGTAGCCATGGGGCCCCAGCAATGCCTTACTTTGTTGATTACGTTGAACATTCTTTGATCCAATGATACCCCCAACTCTTTCTCTGCTACATTGATGACTGCATTGGGCTGCCTTCTGCACCCATGTAGAACTTGTGGATTTCTTTAACTGCCACCCTGCCTTCAAATTTAGTTAGACTCTCTGACAACTCTGTACACTTTCATGTTCTTTGTGTCTATTATAGTGGACAAACTGACTCCCACATTTCTTTGGCTACACCTCCTCCCACTCTGCCTCGTGCAAGGATGCCATCCCTTACTCCTAATTTCCCCATCTTTTTAGTTCCTCCCCTGCCCCCTTCTGCTGTAAGAGATGGAGCCTTCATCCGTGTGTCCTCTGTTTCCTGCAGTTCTACTCTCCCAACCTCTTCCAAGACAGAACATGGATAGTCATAGTCATTCAGCATGGAAACAGGTTATTCAGCCTAACTTACCCATGTGGATCAAGATGCCTCATCTATGCTAGTCCCGCCTACCTGCGTTAGGCACATATCCCTTTTAACCCTTTCCTATGTGTCCACCTGTCCAAATGTCTTCTAAAATGTTCACATAATTCACATTAAAATTGGTGTTTAATCAAAAATAAAGGTCTTGAATTTCAGTTGCACTTTAAAAGCATGCAGTAAATTTTCTGTTTCTGATGCCAGATTTATCTATTTACCTTGTAACATGTGAAAATCCGACTATGGGTTGCTGGGTTAACATAATAGCACATGTTAAGTTGGAAGTGTGTCCACTTAAGACGATGCCTGTCCTTGTACAAATTTAGGATTTATTTTTCTCCTCTCTTCACCTTGAGTTCTTCTGCCATTTTGTATTGGATCGCTGCCTTAAAATCAAAGTAGAACACCACAGAAACAAACCATTTGGCCTACCATGTCTGTGCTAGCCAGCAAACAATCATTCACACTAATGGCCCTGTCTCACGGTGCGTGTCCACCCAAGAGTGACCCCAAGTGAAAGAAAAAAAACGGACTCGTGGTTATGCACGAGATTCAAAGTTTATGGTCAAGTGTTTAACCGAGTTCCCACGGGCATGTTATTTATGCGATGTTCCAAGGTGCTCTCCCGAGTTACCAAGTTCCTCTCCCGTTACACTTGAGCCAACCGTGAATGAAGGTATGTTTTAATAAAGCAACAATGTTAAAGAAAACATCTCCATCCTGTGGCTTTGAGTTAAAGATAGAAATCAGCGCGGCTGCATCTATTAATGTGACCTACAGAGGGAAAATGCACATCAGATTGTTGGGAGACGGAGGTTCGACTCCTGAGCTGCTTTGGAGCCCAGTCGTGAGGGGGGGGGGGGGGGGGGGGGGGGGTCATTAATTTGTCTTGGGTCTTGGGTTAGGAGTGGTGTGCAAGGGAAGCTTAATTCTCTCCGATCTCTCTGAAGCCCCGGATGAGAACAAAGGAAACCTATCTTGCCAGCACGTACAAGCCCGTTGTATATAAGGGTCTCGACCCGAAACGTCACCTATCTCCTTAGATGCTGCTGCACCCGCTGAGTTTCTCCAGCCTTTTGTATACCCCCGTTGTATATAACTTTGCTGCTCTCTCCCCCTCCCCCTCCCCCTCCCCCTCCCCCTCCCCCTCCCCCTCCCCCTCCCCCTCCCCCTCCCCCTCCCCCTCCCCCTCCCCCTCCCCCTCCCCCTCCCCTCGCCATTCCTATAGTGGTAACATTCACATCGGGTCCCCTCCACACCCACACCCCCTCTCTCCGACACGCACCCCCCACAAGGCAACAGGTAGCGTGAGAGACAGAGAGTTTGTAGGCTGTTGGTTTTGTATAAGGATTTAATTTTAAATTATTAGCCAAGATTGGATTTTCTTATTTTAAACGAAGTTTGGAGCGCTTGACAATACTTTTTTTTCTCTTTGCACTCGTTTTCAGAAAGGGTTCAGACCCTGCTTGGCTTGTTGCCCCCTTTGAACCAAGCCCTGCGAGAGGGAGGGAGGGCCGGGCCGCAACACCAAATCTACGCGTCGGGAAAATCCAATGTTCATTGATTCATCTCCATGGTTTTTATAGCTAATTTTCCAATAAATAACTGCAGCAATCACCCCCCGAAAGGGTAGGATAGGCGTGAAGCCTACAAACACTGAAGCCCAGTGTTTACACATTCGAATGTTTTTTTTTAATCATTCTAATAGAATGATTTTCCAACTCCTGTGGTAATTAAACTTTTTTTTCACTCCTAGTTTTTTTAACATATTTTTAGGATGTTAAAGCTGAATAAAATAAACACTTACGAAATGAGTTCATTCATGTATTTTGCTCATGTGACACAAATACATTATATATAAAATTGTACACATGGGGAAAATAAGACGAAAATGACCAAAAAAAACAAAGAATATTTAGTCGAGGGTGAATTAAATTTTGTGATTAAGACTCGAGCGTGAATGGCACTGAAATAATTTAAAGAGTTCCCACGGTAGACTCACGAATCACTAAGTTAAACGCACGGGCCCTACGTTCTTACAACGAGTCTAAATGTTTCAATTTTAAACTTGAACACTAAATTTGACTCGTGGAAAAAGTCAAACATGTTTAACTTTTTTCACGAGTTTACAAGTTTCGCGGGTACCTGCCGTTAGGGCCACGAGTGGACAAGTTGATCGCGTGAGGTCTGACGTTCCCGCTACGTTGGCTGTACGTGATCACCACGAGTGAAAACTCGGGGTCACTCGTGGGTCAACTCGCACCGTGAGACAGGGGTTTAAGACTACTTCTAAGACCGCTTGCATCCTCATCACCTCCCCCACCTCTAATTTTGTTACCACTTCCCTACATTACGGATGTCTTGCAAGAAACCACAAGTATGTCTTTGGCATGAGGAAGGAAATTGGAGAACTCAGGAAAACAACATGGGGGAATGTGCAAATTTCACAGACAGCATTCAAGGTCAGCATTGCCTGGGTCTCTCGAGCTGTGAGGCTGCAGTGCTAACTGCTACACCACTGTGTTGTCTTGATTCTTGATTGTTTCTGATAATAGAACCTCAGTTTGTACTTCCTCTTTGAAACCATGTTGAGTGCCGTTGTTTAATATCCTTTTAACTTACCATGTTCTGAAAAGTACTGCCTTGGCTTCTCAATTTCTGCATAACTGAAAATGCACATCCTTTGGAACCATTTTAAGGAAATAGTCTTGTGCCTTTTTTAAAATAAGGGTATTGGTACTCCTGAACAATGTAATGTGATCTGCTATTGTTTATTAATGACATTAAAAGATAGAGGGGACTTAATAATGTTAAAGTTACATTTTGAATAGTTTTAAATGTTTCTGTTAAATTCAATGACATGTATGACCCAGAGGTTATTTGGATATCGCAGTTATACACAAATCTAGGTGAAGTAACTCTCCACATCTCACCTGTGTAAGCTCAGGGTCTGTAGCTTCCAGACAGTGGGGCTCTATCCAGTGTAACTGTTCCAATTTTGTTAACACCAAAGTTTAAAAAACTGAGTGGAAAGGTAACTAAAATATTGATTATTTCCATTTTTGTTATAGGTGAACATGATATTATAAATTTTGAGCTGGTTGTAGCTAAAAAAATATTTACTGTTTAGTAAACTTTTTTTTTCTTCTTGCAGTTTTGCAACGATACATTGAAGAATATGTCTTTGTGTCTCTTCAAGCCAACAATAAACTGAAGGGCTGAAGTATTTGGAATGAATCGTCTTGGAATTTAGTGGGGGGGGAAAATGAGTGGTTCAAAACCTGATATCCTGTGGGCTCCACATCATGTGGACAGATTTGTTGTTTGTGACTCTGAACTTTGTCTTTATCGAACTGAATCAGTTGGAAATTTTGAAGTTAAGGCTGGTTCTTTGAGGCTATCAGAAGACACCACAGCCACGTTGCTGGCAATTAACTCTGACACGCCTTATATGAAATGTGCGGCTTGGTATCCTAAATATGATCCTGAATGTCTACTTGCTGTTGGACAAGCCAATGGGCGAGTTGTGCTTACTAGCCTTGGTCAAGATCGCAATTCTAAATTCAGAGATTTGATAGGAAAAGAATTTGTTCCTAAGCATGCTCGTCAGTGTAATACACTAGCTTGGAATCCTGTGGACAGCAACTGGCTTGCCGCTGGACTGGATAAACACAGGGCAGATTTCTCCGTACTCATCTGGGATATCAGCAGCAAATACACACCAGAAATTGCTGTACCAGCAGAGAAAGTTCGACTTTCTGCTGGTGATACAGATGCTGGACTTGTTGTGACAAAGCCATTGTATGAACTAGGCCAGAATGATGCAAGTCTTTCCCTTTGTTGGCTCCCAAGAGATCAAAAGCTGCTTTTGGCAGGTATGCACCGGAATCTTGCAATCTTTGATTTGAGAAACACCAGCCAAAAGATGTTTGTCAATACAAAAGCTGTTCAAGGTGTAACAGTTGACCCTCACTTCCATGACCGCGTGGCATCTTTTTTTGAAGGACAGGTGGCAATCTGGGACCTGCGGAAGTTTGAAAAGCCAGTGCTGACATTGACTGAACAACCCAAACCACTAACAAAAGTAGCTTGGTGTCCAACCAGAACTGGTTTGCTGGCCACATTGACTAGAGATACTAATATCATTCGCCTGTATGACATGCAACATACGCCAGCACCCATTGGGGATGAAACTGAGCCTACCATAATAGAAAGGAGTGTTCAGCCCTGTGAAAACTGCATTGCCTCATTTGCTTGGCATCCAACAAATCAGAACCGCATGGTTGTTGTAACGTCGAACAGGCTGATGTCAGATTTCACTGTCTTTGAAAGAATATCGTTGGCGTGGAATCCAACTACTACTTTGATGTGGGCATGTGGCAGACATTTGTATAACTGCAGTGAAGAGGGAGAAAGTAGTTCTGGGGAGAAGGATGTTGCCACAAAAATGAGACAGCGTGCACTGTCAAGATATGGTCTTGATATGGAGCAAGTGTGGAGAAATCATTTGTTGGCCGGAGATGATGACCCTCAGCTAAAATCATTATGGTACACTCTGCATTATATCCTTTTGATCAAGATTCTTATTAGTACAAGAATGGTTTAATCAAAGATTAAAATATAAATTAATGTTCTAAATCTTGCAATAATATTTAAGGGCAAACCTGCAGTACTGACTTACAGTCTCCCATCTGCTTCATTACTGCATTGGATCCCATCCCCCTGCCAATCTCGTTTAAGCTGAGCTAGATAGCATGCCTGCCATGATATTGTTTTCCCTCTAGTTCAGGTGCAACCAGCTGCATCTTGTATAGGGCACTTCTGTGCCAGAAGAGGTCTATAAATCTAAATCCTTGCCCCCTGCACCAATGGCAAAGTAACCTGTCCCATCTTCCTATTCCTACCCTCACCTGCATTTGGAGATTGCTACCCTTTGAGGTCCTATTTAAAGTTTTGCATAATATTCTTTACTCTATAGGATCTTACCCCCTTTCCTACCCATGTAATTTGCGCCAACATGCAACTACTTCTGGCTGATCACCCTCTTCATTGAAAATGTTCAGCAGCCACTTTGATTCATCCTGGGCTCCTGGGCAGTAACCATCCAGGAGTTCCGTTTGCTACCACAGAATGTCTGTCTGCCCCCCTAGCTAATGAGCCTCCTATCACTCTGACTCTGACTACCCTGCTGTGCCTGACATGGTTGCTGCTGCTGCTCTCCTCTGGTCATTCTCTTCCTCACCCCCGTCAATATTATCCAACAGTATTGTTTTTTGAGGGGAATGGGATGGGGATTCCGGCACGCTCTGCCTACTCCCTTTCCTGGTAGTCACCCATCTACTTTTTGCATGGACCTTGCGTGTGACCACCTAACTCCTTTAACTCCTAGCTATGATGCTCTTGTCCTCCCTGACGATACTGAGGTTGTCCAGCTGCTGTCCCAGTTCCCTCATCTGGTCAGTTAGGAGCTGCAGTGAATGCACTTCCCACAGGTTTAGTCCCAAGGGACACTGACAGTCTCTCTGATTTTTCACACCCCGCAAGAGGAGTATACCAATTCCCTAACTGCCATTACGACTGGTGATAAAAAATATGAAAATAGTTAAACTAGTAGCATAATTTTTACATCATCCATCAGGAAAAGAGAAATTGTGTTTTCTGGTGGAGCACTGAGAACAATTTCTCCATCGCAGTATTAACTTTCACTATTAAATCATAGAGAATAATTTTCACTTGTTGAAACAGTTCCCAACAGCATGTATATCTGCATCTAGTTATTGTAAAAATACTTCAACGTTTAATTAATCTTTGATTAACTTTGATTATGATCATGTAATGGTGATCATGTATCACCACCGGGTGGCGCCCGTCATGGCCGTATCGCCAACAGTCTGTCTCGTTCCTTCTCTGTTTATATTTTAAGTATGTCTTAAATGTGTGTTTCAATGTTTCTTGGTATGTTTTATGTGGGGGAGGGGGGGGATCACGGGAAACTTTTTCCAGTCACTTACCTCGACGGAAATGCAATTTTTCTCCATGTCGCATCTCCGTCCACCCTGTGGCCTAACAACGTGGAGTGGTGCGGCCTTTCCTGAAGACCGGCCTGCAGCTTCAAGCTGCTGGCGTCGACTTTCCATTTCGGAGCCTGCGATCCTTTGCCGAGGATCGCCAGCGAAAGTGCTCCGACCGCGGGGACTGTGGACTTTTAACACTTCCGGTAAGAAGAGGCCGACTCGGCAGCTCCATGCTGCGGAGTGTTCCGATCCGTCCTGAAGCTGGAGTTTTGATCATCCCGATGCAAGGGCTTGAACATCGCACTGTCGTCAGCGGCAAGTGCGTCGGGTTCGGCCCCGACCATGGGTGAACAAAGATGATTAAACTTTGTTGCATTCCATCACAGTGAGGAATGTTCATTCCTGGTGGATGTTTATGTTAAATTTTATTTTATGGGACTGTGTATTGTTGCTTTTCACGTAGTATGGCTGTATGGTAACTGAAATATTACTGTACCGTAATTGGTGCATGTGACGATAAATGCGAACTTGAAATGATTATTTTATATTACAACATTTTTGTAGTTAATAAGTTCAAAAAGAAAGATAAATAAATTCAGTTTGTACTGCCTTCTACAAACTTGACCCCTTGTCCTGGACCTCCCCAACATCGGGAACAATCTTCCTGCATCGGGAACAATCTTCCTGCATCTAGCCTGTCCAACCCCTTAAGAATTTTGTAAGTTTCTATAAGATCCCCTCTCGGTCTCCTAAATTCTAGAGAGTATAAACCGAGTCTATGCAGTCTTTGTTCATAAGACAGTCCTGTCTTATAACATGAGACATGACATAAGTGTTGATCATAGGTTTGGTTAAGGGAATGCTATGCTCAAATTGTGGGAAATGTTACTCATAGTTGCTGAAGGGCATAGATTTTTAAATGGATGTTTACTATTGATACATGCAAAACAAATTTGTAGCCATTTTTTTCCTTCATGTTGCTTTCCTAAACTTGTGATCACTCATGAAACAATATGCTGAAGATGCAGAACAGAAATCACCTGTGAACAAAGTGCCTCTTGTGTACTCTGGCATTAAAACTATTTTAAAATCAAGTGCAGGTGAGTATGAATGAATCCATTTACAACTTTTAATTCTATGCAAATAGTTGTGGTCTCATGTTCCAAGTTATTTTCCATGTTCTTTGAGATCTGACAATAACAATGAATGATAAAGAATTGTATATTATTTATATTGGATGAGGTATTTAAGCACAATTAGTCAGAAGAAGAGTCCTGACCAGAAATGTCACCTATATGTTCTCTAAAGATGCTGCCGAACCTGCTGAGTAACTCCAACACTTTGTATATTTTTTTTGTAGGCCAATAACTGCAGTTCCATGTTTCTGCAAGGTATTTAAGCAGTCAGCCATCCCAGAGACTGTTTGAAACAATTTCTATTTGCATGTTTCAATGTCCTTTCTTTCAAAACCTGTTTTCCAAGGAAAGGACATTGCAATAGTCAGATTCTATTACAAAAGCATGAATGTATTCATTTTGTATGAGGCATTTAGAGCATTGTGAAGCACCTTTATTTTATTCATTTGCGATTACTCCATTACCAGAGAGAAAAACAGAGAGTTATAAACACAGCTGGCTTGGATCCGATCGGCAGACAGGTGTTATCAGATACCAGAGTGAGGAACGATGTTTGGCTCTGCAACTTTGTGGCTGGATTCAGAAAGGTCCGGATATTGATGTAGATCCTTTCCTGAACTCATTGGAACAAGGAGAAGAATGGGAAAGAGCTGCTGCTGTTGCACTTTTTAACCTTGACATCCGAAGAGCAATAGAGATTCTTAATAAGGGAGCTGCTTTAGGGAAAGGTATACTATTAAAAAAAATATTGTTTGAAGTACTTTAATCACTAAAATGTTGGTATTAGATATGTTATGCTTTCCTCTCATTCGGTGAGAAGAAAATGAGAATTATTATTTGTTTGTTTCGAGTAAACAAATGAGATAAATGCAGAGTAAACACTCCTTTTGTGTATGAAGAGCTTTAAATTACAAAACTTCATAAACTTTTGGCTTACTATTTTCATAGGTTTTTCATTGTAATTGACCAAGTTATATGTATTCAGTAATTTTATGTCCACGTTCCATGGAATCTAAATTGAGCTTCATATAATGGGTTCTAAATATTGTACTGGGGAAAAAAGATTTACCCACAAATCTGGCCCCAATTCAAAATAATGGGAATGTTTTGGGTTTTGCCATTTGTCACTGAAGAAAATCTACAAATTAAATTGATGTTTGTAAGTTGCCAAGAGACACTGATGGCTGCCTAGATAAAGCATTTAATGTAATATGAAACTACTGGACTAATGCAGACTTGCAAAAGGTTAGAAATGTATGTCCTTTTCATTCATTCCAATTCAGTTTGCTTGTGGATGTTGGACTATTTGGGGGATAAATGGATTTTGGGGTGTATTCATAAAATGGCACCAGATTACCTTCGGTACAACAGTTAGTATTTAGAATGCACATTATAAACAGCACATTTTGTCCCATTATGTGGCATAATTGGACTGCTTCATATGGGGTCAAAAAAACGAGTTGTGATTATGTGTAAACCTTTAACTATAACTTCGTTTTGCACAATAGTGCACTGATCAACCCAGTTTGGTCGTGCCTAATTCAGAAACTGATAATATGTATCAGTAATATGCTCCCCATATTAAATTATTTACATTCAAATCAAATGTAGATTTGTGATATAGATTTTTAATGTGGGATTTAAACCCTATGATCTTCTGACTAAACGAAGACTAATACACATTTTCATTAAAAAATAATCTAATATGAAAATATTAATTCCCATTAATCTGAAAATATGCCATTTTTAAAACAAAAGTTTGTATCTTGAGAAGTTGAAAGTAGACAAATCTCCAGGGCCTAATGAGATATATCCGAGGAAATTGTGGGACACGAGAGAGGAGATTGCAGGAACCCTGGTTGAAATTTACGAGTCATCTTTAAATACAGGCGAGGTGCTGAAAGACTGCAGGGTGGCAAATGTTGTGCCTCCATTCAAGAAGGGCTGCAGGGAAAATGCTGGGGACTATTGTAATTCCAGTTCCTAAACTTACCCCCTTAGTCTGGTTCAATCAAACACCGAATACAAGCACTGGAAATCCAACTCTCTTTTATTACACAATACCAATATTATAATTTCTTGCATAAGCACCTTGATAACAATAGCCGCTTTGTTATCAAGTGTTGGATCAGCCTCAATCCATTTGCTGAATACATCGACAATTACAAGTACATACCTATATCCTTGGCACTTCTCTAGCTCGATGTAATCCATTTGAAGAGTTTCAAAGGGACCCATGGGCTAAGGTGTTCTTCCATCCTCACAACCCACTCCTTTCCCAGAATTATATTTCTGACAAATAATACAGCAGCTACTCACTTTCTGGGCCAAAGTTTATAATCTTGGATGTTACCAAGTAGCCGAAAGAGCATCACCAATTGCTCTCGCACCACGGTGAGTCGCAAAATGCGTACACTCCACAACCCAAAGTGCAAGAGGAGCTTCTTCCTGCAACTGAATAATTTCCTGGATGGTTGGCATTGGCTTTTCCGGGGAGACTTGTTACATGAACTTTTTATCTGCCTCATCATTCTTGGCACCACCACCTTTTGTTCCTGGGATACCACCTTTGCTGCTTTGGTCAGCACAATGATTCCCTATGTCTATTGGTGTCTGGTCCTTTGTGTGAGCGCTACACTACACTACCCTGGGTAGCAGCAGAGCCTGTAATAAATCAGTCACCAATTGCTTATGAGATATTTGAGTTCCTGCTGAGGTTAGGCATCCTCTATTCCTCCACAGCTGTCCAAAGTCATGTACCAGTACGAATGCATATCTAGAATCTGCATATATGTTTACTTTCAGATCTCCTCCAACAATACATGCTCTGATTAAAGCGAACAGCTCAGCCTGTTGGGCTGAAACGGGTAACTCAAAGGCAGCTGCCTCTACACTGTTCCCATCCTGGTCTACAATAGTGTATCCAGAACGTCTCTCTCCCTGGGGCCCAATGGATGCACTTCCATCTACGTATAGTGTCATATCAGGGTCTGCTATAGGAGCGTCCTTTAAATCTTCCCTTACGGATGTCTCTTCTTGTATTACGAATAAATAGTCATGTCCTGATTCTGACTGTTCCTCTCGAGGTGAAATGAGGAAAGATGCCGGATTAACAGTTATACAGTGCCTGAATTGGAGTTTTGGATTATTCAATAGATGCATTTCATATTTTTGACGAGCCATTGTCAGATGCTGAGTTTGCAGTTGTTCCAACAAGGCTGCCACCAAATGGGAACTGTACACTACTATCTCCTGCTATTAAGTCAGATTTGCTGTAGACTATTATAGATTACTGTTAAGATCTGGGTGCATATTGGGTGTCCTCTCGCTACTGGATCAAGTTTTGAAGAATAATAAACCACTGGTCTCTGCTTATGCCCAGGTTTTTGGGTGAGGATTGCAGTTGAACATTCGTAAAGGATGGTACAGTAAAGTTAGAAGGGTCTATCATAGAGTGACCTTCCTAGTGCTGGAGCCTGCATTAAAGATCACTTTAAATTCTTGAAAGCTTTCTGAGTTTCTTTGGACAACTGAAATTCGCCCTCTAAGGAGTCAATTCCTTGGTGTCTAGTGCACTATTAGGGATCCATGGTCAGCAGTAGTTCACCATACCAAGCCACTATCTCATCTGCTTTGCCTCTTTTGGTACAGGAAATTCGCAAATTGGTTCAAGTCTTCTGCTTTCTAGACTTCTTTCCGCGGCTAAAATTATCATTCCCAGAAATTTTACTTTTTGTTGAGCCATTGATACTTTGGACTGAGAGACCACATATCCTAAGGTTGCCAAGTGGTTCAATAATTAAAGAGTATCCTCATGATTGCTCTGCTCATCTAAACTAGCCACCACATATTGAACTAGAGTGGATTTTCTTTTAAAACTTAAGGTGCTTAACTGTCCTTGAAGACATTGAGAAAACATGGTAGGCGAATTAATGAATCCCTGAGGTAGTCTTGTCCGCGTATATTGTTGTCCCCTGTAAGTAAAGTCAAATAAATACTGGCTGTTTCTGTGCAGAGGTAATGAGAAGAAGGCATGTTGCAGGTCTACAATTGGAAAAAATCTTCGCTTCAGCTGGAATCAAAGCTAGAATATGAGCTGGGTTTGGCACCAAGGCATGGAGCAGTTCTACCACTGCATTGACAGATCATAAGTCCTGAACCAGTCTGTACTGGCCCTCTTTCCCTGCCTTGGGCACTGCAAGGATTGGTGTGCTGCAAATAGACTGGCACTTTACTAAGATGTCTTGTTCCAGCAATCCCCAAATCAGCTTCTCTATACTGGGAATTGCATGTTGTTTCAATGGGTACTGCTGTATCGAAGGCAGTGTTACTACCCCTTTCTGGAGAGCTACCTGGATGGGATCAATGCAAACACATCCTACCTGAGTTGCGTCTTCTGCCCACACTTGCGTGTCCACATACTCGCATCCCTCACTCCCCAAATAATGGCGTAGCTGGGCAACAGCTGTCCTCAGGGTCTGGTAAAACTCAACAGCACAGTAGTTACACAAGCTCTGTTCTTCATATATATTTGGATCTGCCTGATCAATTGCTTTCTTTACCATTGCTCCCAAGTCATTCGCACTTGCTGGACAATTCACCTTCCTCGTTAGGTGTGGAGCAACCTCTGAAGCTCGTTTCCATAAATCTAGGGTATCTTAACGTACTCTGCAGTTCCTTCAAGTCCTGTTACCTGTGCCAACATTCACATTCCATTTTCTTTCCTTCTTGAGGTCTGAAAAAGGTTTCTAATTCTTTATTTTTGCCACTTCGATCATAGGCCAATGTGAAATGAAGCGGAAGCTCATCGTCTAAGGACCAGCATTGGGGTGTCACTGTTGAACAGCACTGCCTTTCGGGAGCCCATGGGGTTACTATTATTCCACCGTCACTGCTTTTAATTGAAATGCACAGAGCAAATATCTAGCCGTTAAATTGCAATCCAATCCAGTAGTTATTACGAATCTGTTTTATTGCCTTTCTTCAATACACCAATTGACTTGGAGATGGCTACTGGCAAACTTGTCCCTGAAACCCAGACAGGCTCTGAACTTCACTTGACTTGGGAAGGTTATAAATTAATTGAAGGGATGACATGGATGCCCCTATATCTACCAAGAAGGTGCATATCCTTCTACTCGCAATGATAGTACAGGTTTTTCATGAAATTTGCATCTGTTCACCACTAAGTTACCTAATCAGGAACGCGAGAATGGATTACTTTGAGTGAAGGGTGTTTGTCTTCTCTGTCCCTGATTTGTTTGCCAGTTCCTTTTCTGCTCTCCCTGTTGGCCTCCTCTTTCCTGTCATTTTTGTGTTGGGCGCTCCCTACTCCTTGTCCTTGTCCACCGCAAGTATAACATTGGTCTGGTTCCCTGGTCCCAATACTCAATTCCCTTTCCAGTGTCTTGGGGATATTGATTCTAAGGGAGGTGGTTCATCAGGGTAACCTGGATATTCTGGTTCTGGCACCCTTGCCAGTCTGGCGCATCATGCCTTGCTCTTGTCTGAGGACTATTCCATTAGTCAAAATTAGATCTTGGCGCCTCCTTTTTCATTACATATTCAGTTTTTGCCTTAATGACTGGCTGGTTCTTTTGTTTTCTAATATCTTTGTAGTGATACCTAACTGCACAGGCCATTTGACTTGCACTATTCTCTGACTAATCCATGTCTTGATTGCTTCTATTACATTAGTTGGCAGACGGTTTAACAAGATTGTGCAGTACTGGGGAGAATTCACCCCATCCGAAAATGTTAATCTCCCGACTGATCCATATATAGTTCCTAGAACCTTTCTAGAAACTCATCTGCTTCCTCACCTTTCTTTGGTCTAATATCCAGAATCCTAGTGATGCCTATTGGCTTTTGGAGGGTAGTGGCATGGGCTGTTAAAACTGTATCTTCTCTTGCATTGTTATTGGCGATTACATTAGCCAGGTTGGGTGTTCTAAAGTGGCTAGGAACCTGGTATGCTCTGTAGGAGTTATGATCTGTCGTATTACAGCCCACACATCTCTCAAATCCACGTCATATACACGCATAGTGGTCCGGAGATAGTCCACAAAGGAAGCAGGTGATTTATTTCTGTTGGGTATTTGGGTACACATCAATAGTTCGAAGATTGTTGGCAACTGCATTAGCCTTTTCAAAGGCTCGGTTAGGCATCTCCCTAACTGGGAACGAGATAATTGCTCTGCGGGCATGATTATACCTATGTCTAACTCACTCTCAATGTCTCCAGAGACTACTTCACCCTCCGATGTATCATCCTCATCACTAGGTCGGTACCGTTTAAAGGCATGTCTTTTCTCACTGGGTGGTCGTTTTATTCTCCTAGATTTAGGTTTGTAAACTGGTTCTGGTGATCGCTCTTGTTCTTGAACTAAGGGTGCTGTTTTCTTTGTCTTGCTCCTTGTATTGAGCGGTACTAGAATATTTGATAGTGCTGGAGGTGTTCGGGTCAAGGCAGGTGCTGCTGTCTGGGGAGCAGGTGATACTACAGGATCACCATCGACAGGGGGTGTCAGTGGTGCTGCAGGCACAGGAGTCTGTGAGGCACATGAGGTGCTGGAGGTGGCATATAGGGAGCACAAGGGGAATAAGATGGAGGCTGCAAACTTCTCTTAATACAAATACTCTCCCAATCTTCCAAATATTCTTCCAAACCAAAGCCAACCAACAAGTCCCTCGACTCTAATTCTCCGTGCCACTTTTCCTTCAGGAATCCTCGGTCTCCCATTCCCTATGTTCTTTTTAAGCACATCCACATTCCTTATTCAATGTATCCAGAGGTTTATTCCCTTCGTCATCTTTTAATTCTATTCCAAGTTTCAAAGCTGTCTCCTGCCATTATTGCAGCCTCTCTGCGTTCTCTGAATCCTTCATAATATTCTCTACACAGCCCAATAAGTTCCTTTGCGGTCTCACTTTGACCATATTGCCAAATAATCCTTCAATATATCTCGCGTCCTTCAGGGTTCCAACCCCTTTTTCGGGCCACAACTCATCTCCTAATTTTTTATTCAGTTCCTGAGAAATGCTTTCATCTTTCTGCCTTTTTAGGGAACTTACTGCAAACCATTTGTAATGGGCTTTTGGGATCTGTCGCTGTGTCAATTTCAATCTGGTATCTCATTGTCTCTTATAAAGGAAACAATAGCTCAAGCTATTCACACTTCACCAACAAAATTCCTAAAGGGCCTGTCCTACCAGCATCCAACTCCATGCGGTGACCGCAATCAAACTAGAAGTGGGGGCCGCGTGGAGGTCGGGATGATCCCTGTACAGGGCCGTTCCCAACAGCATGTGTCTGCATGCAGCAAGCACGACCAAACCGGCAGCGAGGGCCGCGCGGAGGTCGGGTGAGTGCAAAGTGAGGCAAACTTGGAGCGAAGTCTTAATGGTAAGTTCGCCAGGACCGAGAGGGGCACAGAGCCACACACCGAGGGGGCCACGGAGGCACCTACAGAGAGGGTCACGGAGGCACCTACGGAGAGGGTCACGGAGGCACGACGTCGAGGCGACTGCAAGCCGACAAGCCGTTGCTACGCGGAATTTTTGAACATGGTCAGTTTTTCGGAGCCCCGCGCGATGTAGGGTCGAACTCCGCAATTATTCCGCACGGCTCCGGCAATCGAAGTGGGACCGGCCCCGCGATGCCCGACGGCTCAAGCAACCACGTTAGGTCGCGCTCATCGCATAGAGTTGCATGCTGGTGGGACAGGCCCTTAAGATTCCAAAACAATGGCCAAATATTTTCTACTGCACTACTAAGTCTCTCACAAGACAAGGACATAAATTCCTAACACCTAACAAATCTCTCACACGATCTATGGCCTTTCAACCGGGTACCCAAGAATCTTTCACACAAATCTTACACACACAGATCACAGAAATCACACAAGCTTTTAAACCGGTAAATTAAAGCGGTAAACACTCTCAGCTCACGGTGGGGACCACCTTCTCAACAGAACAATCAAACACACTTCAGCAGCAAATCTCCTGCACTTAAACACTTGAATCTAAACAAAAGCAGCTAAGGTTGCAACACGCAAGCATAATCACACTTAAACAAGAAAAAATATAATTAAAGACTGTGATACACAGCCACATAAAATATAAGCATACAATTACAGTACAATTCTAAAGTAAATCACACTAAATTACCTTAGATCACGCTATATTAATATGTCATGATTCAAACTACGTTTGCAGCATTAATCATACAATCACTATTACAATTAGGGTGTTATACAGAGCTATATATAATTACGGTGCTATCTTACAATTTTACAAGATCAAAACGGATCTCTCTACAATAACCAGTAGCCTTTAATATGAACGTCCTGAATTTGGTAAAATTTAAATTGAAAAATTTAGATCATTGTCCAGATAATAGACGCATCTCACCCCTCTCAGTGTTGATTTTAAAGCATTTTCAGCCAATTTTACTACAACCCTGAGTTCCCAGTACTGTTTGGGACTTAATCACACACAGGCGCAGCCTCGAACCTCCTAGGCCTCAAACCCTTCTACCTGCTAAATACTGGTCTTCAGCACCTACCCGCTTCATGCTGGTTCTCGATGCTGATCTTTAAAGTGTCGTCTGTCCAATCGCACTCTCAGTGCTGATTCAGTACATTGCCTCTTAGTACTGACCCTACCAGACCTGTCTTTGAGGATATCTTGAAAACTATATTCCAGGCTGAGTGGGGCCATAAACCCCAGGATCTACCAACCCTCAAACCTCGGGCCAGTTTCAGTGGTATCCCAATTGCAACTGCTGAAGCCTTACCAATGGTGTGGGGCCTTTAACCCACGAGAGAAGAGCCTTTAGAGCTCCCTAGGCGGGGACTTAAACCCCCAGTCAGACTACTAATCATCCATCGATCTCTTCAGGAATCCAAACACAAGTACGCGAATGTCCGTCATCAGATCAGCGGAGGGGGGAAAACCGATGAGAAAGCCACACTGTGACGCCGATTTCTCCTCCCGCAATTCGATAAGGCTCAATTCCCTGACTGCAAATTTATGTTTGGCAATCTATTGAGATCCCGGTCGAGCCCCCAATGTAATTCTGGTTCCTAAACTTACCCCAATTAATCTGGTTCAGTCAAACACTGAATATGGGCACTGGAAATTCAACTCTTTTATTACACAATACCAATACCTCATCCAATACCGCGGGTCCGATCCTTGTCTCTGCTAATCCATAAACTGAATGGATAGAGCATTGGCTTCATGGAAGAAAGCAGAGGGTGATGGTGGAAGATTGCGTCTTGGACTGGAGTCCTGTGACAAGTGGTGTGCCTCAGGGTTCGGTACTGGGCCTGTTACTGTTTGTCATCTGCATCATTTATTTGAATGAGAACATGCATAGCAAGATTAGCAAGTTTGCTGATGATACAAAAGTGAATGGTTTTGCAGATGGCGAAGATGGTTGTGAAAAATTACAGCAGGATCTTGATCGATTGGCCAGGTGGGCTGAGGAATAGTTGATGAAATTTATCACAGAGAAATGTGAGGTGTTGCATGTTGGGAAGCCTAACATGGGCAGGACCTACACAGTGAATGGTCGGGGTCTGGGGAGTGTTGTAGAGCAGAGGGATCTAGGAGTGCAGGTGTATAGTTCCTTGAAGGTGGAGTCGCTAGTAGATAAGGTGGTCAAAAAGACTTTTGGCACATTGGCCTTCATCAGTCAGAGTATTGAGTATAGAAGTTGGGAGGTCACGTTGCAGTGGTATAATATGTTCATGAGCTGCATTTAGAGTATTGTGTTCAGTTCTGGGCATCAGTTTAACGAAATATGTTGTCAAGCTGGAAAGGGTACAGGAAAGATTTACGAGGATGTGGGCTATAGGGAGAGGTTGAGTAGGCTGGGATTCTATTCCTTGGAGCACAGTAGGATGAGCGGGTGATCTTATAAAGGTAAAACCATGAGAGGAATAGATTGGGTAGATGCACAGAGTTTCTTGCCCAGATTGGGTGAATTGAGGACTAGAAGACATAGGTTTAAGGTGAAGGTGAAAGATTTAATGGGAATCTGAAGGGTAACTTTTTCACACAAAGTAGTGGGTGTATGGGACAAGCTGCCATAGGAGGTAGTTGATGCTCAGGCTATTCCATTGTTTAAGAAACTGTTAGACAGGTACATGGATAGGACAGGTTTGGAGGGATATGGACCAAACGCAGGTAGGGGGACTAGTGTAGCTGGGATATGTTGGCCGGTGTGGGCAGGTTGGGCAGAAAGGCCTGTTTCCACACTTTATCACTCTATGACTGTAATTTAATCTTGCACTTGCGTAATGCCAATCCAAAGAGATCTGCCAGTATGGATCAGGTCAAATGTATGCAGAATTAGGGGAATCTGACCTGGTGCACTTCGCGCAAATCAAATTAACAGCAATCCCTAGGCAGTCCCAAGAGAAGGTCATTGTATAATGGTGAACCTTCAACCATCTTTAGACGAATAAAACATTTGCTTCAATCTTTATGATCTCAGATTCAATTTTAATTGTCATTGTCAGTGTACAGTACAGAGACAACGAAATGCATCTGGACTGCAGTTTAATCTAAAAATCCCCATTTTGGATTCTATCTGCTGGATGATATTCTCACACACAATTTGTGCTTGCCAGTCCCTGGCTCATAATAAAGTCATCTTGTTTGAACAAATAGATGCCATACAAGCTTAGACCTTCACATCAAGGCTGCATTGTGGTGCAATGGATTTTTGACAAACATATTTGTTCCTAACATTAAATATTTAATAGTGGCAGAAATTGCAATCCTTATTTGGGTCAGGTTGCTAATATTGGAAATGGGGTGGGGCTGCACAGGCGGCAGGGAATCACATTTTCATATTTGTTTTTAGCCATGTTTATAGTTCATATTTTTGAATACATTAAAATTTTAAATGATTTATAATGAACACTTTGATTTGCAGGAGATTTGAACCTGAACGTTGTAGCAATGGCATTGTCTGGTTACACCGATGAAAAGGATTCTTTGTGGCGAGAAATGTGTAGTACTCTAAGATTGCAGCTAAATAATCCTTATCTCTGTGTCATGTTTGCCTTTCTGACGAGTGAACCAGGATCATATGATGGTGTACTGGTAAGGTCTTCTATCATTGAATATTTATTATTTTGATCACTGGAATATTTATTATTTTGCAAATCAATTATTTTGTAATTTTCATTACTCACTTTAGTATGAGAGCAGCGTTGCCGTGCGTGACAGAGTGGCCTTTGCCAATATGTTTCTAAATGACACCCAGGTGAGTGCAATAATTAATAAGTATACACCCAAAATATACCTTATCTGAATATTTTGCATTTTTATTCCAGGCGGTGCAACAAATTCCTACATTATGTTGTCGTTGATGGATATCAAGTACTTACAGTGCCCTCCATAATGTTTCAGGCAAAGACCCATCATTTATTTATTTGTCTCTGTACTCCTCAATTTGAGATTTCATCATGTAGAAATTACAGCCGTGTTCATACATAGTCCCCCTATTTTAGGGCACCATAATGTTTGGGACACATGGCTTCACATGTGTTTGTAATTGCTCAGGTGTGTTCAAATGCCTCCTTGATGCAGGTATAAGAGATCTCTCGGCACCTAGTCTTTCCTCCAGTCTTTCCATCACCTTTGGAAACTTTTATTGCTGTTTATCAACATGAGGACCAAAGTTGTGCCAATGAAAGTCAAAGAGGCCATTATGAGGTTGAGAAACAAGATTAAAACTGTTAGAGACATCAACCAAACCTTAGGCTGTCCAAAATCAGTTGAAAGAAGAAAGAGTGCTGTTGAGCTTTAATGTCCGACAGAGCAGAAACAGTCTTCAGGTGTGGTTTTGTCAATGACTAATGTCCCTAGAAGACTTCATGAACAGAAATCCAGAGGCTACACTGCAAGATGCAAACCACTGGCTAGCTGCAAAAATAGGATGGCCAGGTTACAGTTTGCCAAGAAGTACTTAAAAGAGCAACCACAGTTCTGGAAAAAGGTCTTATGGACAGATGAGACGAAGATTAACTTATATCAGAGTGATGGCAAGAGCAAAGAATGGAGGAGAGAAGGAACTGCCCAAGACCCAAAGCATACCACCTCATCTGTGAAACACAGTGGTGGGGGTGTTATGGCCCGGGCATGTATGGCTGCTGAAGGTACTGGCTCACTTATCTTCATTGATGATACAACTGCTGATGGTGGTAGCATAATGTATTCTGAAGTTTATAGACTCATCCTATCTGCTCAAGTTCAAACAAATGCCTCAAACCTCATTGGCTGGTGGTTCATTCTACAGCAAGACAATGATCCCAAACATACTGCTAAAGCAAGAAAGTTGTTCAAAGCTGAAAAATCGTCAATTCTTGAGTGGCCAAGTCAATCACCTGAGCATGCCTTTTATATGCTGAAGAGAAAACTGAAGGGGACTAGCCTCCAAAACAAACATAAGCTTGGACAGGTTGGAGGAGTGGGCAGATGCATGGCAGATGAAGTTTAATGCAGATAAATGTGAGGTTATCTACTTTGGTAGCAAAAACAGGAAAGCAGATTACTATCTAAATGGTGTCATTGGGAAAAGGGGAAGTACAATGGGATCTGGTGGTCCTTGTACATCAGTGTATGAAAGTAAGCATGCAGGTACAGCAGGCAGTGAAGAAAGCGAATGGCATGTTGGCCTTTATAACGAGGAATTGAATATAGGAGCAAAGAGGTCCTTCTGCAGTTGTACAGAGCCCTAGTGAGACCACACCTGTGTGCAGTTTTGGTCCCCTAATTTCAGGAAAGACATTCTTGCTATTGAGGGAGTGCACCGTAGGTTTACAAGGTTAATTCCAGGGATGGCAGGACTGTTAAATGCTGAGAGAATGGAGCAGCTGGGCTTGTACACTCTGGAGCTTAGAAGGATGAGAGGGCATCTCATTAAAACATATAAGATTGTTAAGGGTTTGGACATGCTAGAGGCAGGAAACATGTTCCCGATGTTGCGGGAGTCCAGAACCAGGGGCCACAGTTTAAGACTAAGGAGTAAGCAATTTAGAACGGAGACGAGGAAACACTTTTTCTCACAGAGAGTGGTGAGTCTGTGGAATTCTCTGCCTCAAAGGGCAGTGAAGGCAGGTTCTCTGGATGCTTTCAAGAGAGAGCTAGATAGGACTCTTAAAAAAATAGCGGAGTCAGGGGATATGGGGAGAAGGCAGGAACGGGGTACTGAAATGATCAGCCATGATCACATTGAATGGCGGTGCTGGCTCGAAGGGCCGAATGGCCTACTCCTACACCTACTGTCTATTGTCTATAAGCTAAAGATGGTTGCAATACAGGCCTGGCAGAGCATCACCAGAAAAAACACCCAGCAACTGGTGATGTCCATGAATCGCAGACTTCAACCCATCGTTGCATGCAAAGGATATGCAGCAAAATACTAAACATGACTACTTTCATTTAAATGACATTGCTGTGTCCCAAACATTATGGTGCCCTGAAATTGGGGGTGGGGGGCTATGCATAAACACTGCTGAAACCAAAATATATAAAAATTGCCTTTATTAAAATCTGACATTGCTCTTTAACATTGTGATTATTTTCTATTACAAATCTCAAATTGTGAAGTACAGAGGCAAATAAATAAATGATGGGTCTTTGTCTCAAACATTATGGAGGGCACTGTAAATGTGTCCTTTGTTGGGTTTTGGAATTTTGCAAGCAATTAGCTCTATTGTAATTCAATCACGTTGATAAAATATGCCTAAGATGACGACGTGCTTCCCACATTGACCTCATAAGCCACCTCGGGACCTACAAGATGGGAGTGAAGTAAGTCATCCTTGCTCTTGGGAACAACAGATGTAATTTGGTGAAACAGCACTTCTTCTTGTACTCTCTATTGAGCCAGAATCAATCTGACATAATTTGTTTCGTTTGTGCTGTGTGAGGAGGACCTAGACCTGGGAAGGCAGATTTATCCTTAGTTTGTCATAGTTAATGGGGTAAACTGTTCAATATAAGAGATTTGAAAAAGGTGCCTCCAAAGATAGTAGATGCACTAATCATTTTTCCAAAATTCCTTCGACTTTAATGATTCTGCAGACCAGGGGGTAGCAAATGTGACTGTTTATCTAGTGAGGGAAAGCAAATGTGCAACTGTAACATAGTAGCTGTGGAGATGCTGATATTTGTACAAAATATATACAGGCACTTAGTAAATAATAAATTGATGAGCAGAGCCCATTATTGGCTACACAGACAGAAAACCAATGGATGACCACTAGGCGGAGCAGTAGGTGCAGGTAGCGCAGGAGGGCCCTTTTTTTTAAAATAACTGAAAAATATATATTGGTTTGAATGCTGTTGAGCTGTTTGAAGGGTAATCTCTGGAGAGGGTGGTGGCTGCAGCGGTCAAATGTGTGGCAGAGGACGGGAGGAAAATGATTAGGAGAGGTCGTGGGAGATTCAGCTGAAAGGGAAATTAACCTTTGAGTGATTATAAATGAGATTTCTGAATGGTATGCCCACATTTGCACTGACAGCATGGGTAAAAATTGGTTGGTGTTCTGCAGCACAAATTTAGAGAGTTGGGTTATGGATTAAAAAACAGAACATCTTGGGTTGTAATCTCTGGACTACTTTCTGTGCTGCATGCTAGTTTTTGAGCCTTGAGCCTCAGCCATTTGTAATTTACTAGACCAAGTTGGACCCATTGGGTCCCTGTCACAGGGGAGGCCTGGTCCCACAACGCAATTACCTCGCCATCCCACCTACCCCAATCCTCCACTATTACCCCTCATCCCGCAGAACTCCCCCACCTCCCCCGTTCTTCACCCTCCCTCTTCTTTCCCCTCTCCTCCTTCCCTCCTCCACTGCCTCCCTTACCTCTCCCCCCTTCTCCTTTCCCCTACCCTCCCTCCCTCCATAACCCCTCTCCCCTCCCTTTCCCCTTGACGTCATTGTGAGGTGGAAGCTGCTGTGTTTTTTTAAACTTTTTTTTAATGTAAGTGAGATCCCATTGTGATGTAATTGTGGGGTGGAGCACTGCTGACGGACAGTTTATGTAAATGAGATCCCATTGTGATGTCATACGACCAGTGCAGATGAACATAATTTTTGTCAAAGTGGTTTTTGTAAAGTTTAAAATGTGAATAAATATACCATCAATCTGAACGAAACTTGCCTCAGCGTGCGTACACACACACACACACACACACACACACACACACACACACACACACACATATTTTATTAGACTAAGTGGGGCCCGTTGGGTCCTATTCTCACACGAGAGGCCTGATCCCCCAACGCAATATTCCACCACTCACCCATAGCCCCCGACAGCGCAGGCGCAGCTGACACTGCTTTCTGACACTCATGGACACACGACTCTGGACACTCACTCATGGCTCTCTGGACACTCACACGGCTCTCTGAACACTCACACGGCTTTCTGGATACTCGCAGCTTTCTGGACACTCACTGTTTCACGGCTTTCTGGACACTCATTCACTGACACGGCTTACTGGACACTCACTGACACGACTTTCTGGACACTCATTCACTGACTAACGGCCAAGGCCGGCCTTAAGCCAATTGGACCAATTGCTCCCAATTGGGCCCTGTGCCTAAGGGGGGCCCCACGCTAGGCTGATGGGCAACACACTCTATAACACAGGATGTGTTATATCTAGACTTTCAGAAGGCTTTCGACAAGGTCCCACATAAGAGATTAGTATACAAACTTAAAGCACACGGTATTGGGGGTTTAGTATTGATGTGGATAGAAAACTGGCTGGCAGACAGGAAGCAAAGGGTAGGAGTAAACGGGTCCTTTTCAGAATGGCAGGCAGTGACTAGTGGGGTACCGCAAGGCTCAGTGCTGGGACCTTGATAGTGGGCTACCGCAAGGCTGAGTGCTGGAACCATTATTAATGATTTGGACGAGGGAATTGAATGCAACATCTCCAAGTTTGCGGATGACACTAAGCTGGGGGGTAGTGTTAGGTATGAGGAGGATGCTAGGAGGCTGCAAGGTGACTTGGATAGGCTGGGTGAGTGGGCAAATGCATGACAGATGCAGTATAATGTGGATAAATGTGAGGTTATCCACTTTGGTGGCAAAAACAGGAGGGTAGACTATTATCTTAATGGTGGCAAATTAGGAAAAGGGGAGATGCAACGAGACCTGGGTGTCATGGTACACCAATCATTGAGAGTAGGTACAGCAGGCAGTGAAGAAAGCAAATGGTATGTTAGCATTCATAGCAAAAGGATTTCAGTATAGGAGCAGGGAGATTCTACTGCAGTTGTACAGGGTTTTGGTGAGACCACATCTGGAGTTGCGTACAGTTTTGGTCTCCAAATCTGAGAAAAGCCATTCTTGCCATAGAGGGGGTACAGAGAAGGTTCACCAGACTGATTCCTGGGATGTCAGGAGTTTCATATGAGGAAAGACTGGATAGACTTGGCTTGTGCTTGCTGGAATTTAGAAGACTGAGGGGGGATCTTATAGAAACTTACAACGTTCTTAAAGGGTTGGATAGGCTAGATGCAGGAAGATTGTTCCCGATGTTGGGGAGGTCCAGAACACGGGGTCGCAGTCTAAGGGTAAGGGGGAATTCCTTTAGGACCGAGATGAGGAAAACATTTTTCACACAGAGAGTGGTGAGTCTCTGGAATTATCTGCCACAAAAGGTAGTTGAGGCCAGTTCATTGGCTATATTTAAGAGGGAGTTAGATGTGGCCCTTGTGGCTCAAGGGATCAGGGGGTATGGAGAGAAGGCAGATACAGGATACTGAGTTGGATGATCAACCATGATCATATTGAATGGCGGTGCAGGCTCGAAGGGCCGAATGGCCTACTCCTGCACCTATTTCCTATGTTTCTGTCCCCTCAGCAGCGACCCCTATAGGTGAAATTCCTCACCGACACCAACACAGCCTCGTGGTTAACTCTCAATACTGTCACCGGCACCAATGATGGAAATCGGTGGGGTATGCAGGGGAACGGCGTTCCTCTAATTTTCAGTTTCCAGCTTGGGCTTAATGTAGGTATGTTACAAAACGTACCTTTACCGGCGCTGCACTTCTGCCGCTCCCCGTGTGCGTGACTTTCGCGCCTTGCAGAGGGGGGCGGGCTTAAAGTGCTGTTTTTCAACAGGCAGGACAAATCGATCAATGTCGGGCGATTTGGTTGCTGAAGAAAAATCACTCCGACATTTCATGAATGGTGGTATTTTTAAATTACTCTACATTATTTATTAACTAGAGTAATTTAAAAATCACCTTCAAAAGCCGTGAGCGCAGACAACCGGAAGCATTTTCCGTAGGGGAGAAAAAAAGGTAAATACTTTATTTTTATATTAAAAGTTGGTTTTTCGGGAGGCATTAATAATATTTTTATGTTGCGAAATGGGGTCCCCAAAAAATGTATGAACCCCCAGTATTTTTCCCCCCGACTTCACCGCTAACCGCAACGTTCCAATCCACCGCATTCCACTAAAACCCACTCACTAGTTGATTTAAATGGCCATTAATTTACAGGCATAAAACACTAAATTCCTTCCATTTGGCCCAGAAATTCATGAAAATGAGATTTAAAAATTATGTTATATTGTGGATTATTGTGTGAATGTTATTTGGACACTTAGGCAATTTTAAAAAGTTTATCTTTTCTTAAGAAATTGATAGATGTTTAGATCTACTTATTGAATTTTGTAATTAGCTACAATTAGATAACTAACTAATTATATACTTTAATTTCAGGTAATCCAAGTAAGATTGTTTAATATTTGTTTCAGAATGCTTCAATCTATAATAACTGAAAATTTCATTGAGTTCTCTTAATTTTTAAGAATGTTATGGACTTTTAACTTTTCCAGATCACAGCTTTTGAGTTAAGTCAATTGAAAGGCAATGGGAAGCAAGATGCTCATTTCCGAGTATGAAAATGGCCATAACTTTCTTAATACTGAAGATATGAAAGTAAATTAGGTGTCAAATTAAACTTCTTTTTATGCTTTATCTGATGGGATAAATTGCAGACTTGATTTTTTAAATCTCAAAATGTTGTAACATTGCTACTTAATGAGTACTCCAGAAAGACTGGAGTCATTTATCACTTGATTCAACTGAGACGAAAACGATTTGTTAGCTGCCATTGTTAGCACTTGTTAACAGCCAGTAGTCAACACGTAGTTATACAATGTGTCACCAATACATCGATCTGCATTCCTCAGTCAATATAATTGTGTTTTGACCAAGTATTAATGAAGAATAAAATTCATGGGAGAATTTCTTAAAACTTTCTGTCATTAAAGGCTCCGGACCACGAGCACGGGCTTCTTTCTGGTGTGCAGATACAGTCATTCACCCACGTTATTTTAAGAAGGAACTGCAAATGCTGGAACAATCAAAGGTAGACAAAAATGCTGGAAAACTCAGCAGGTGAGGCAGCATCTCACCCGCTGAGTTTCTCATGCATTTTTGTCCACCCACATTATTTAGTAATTTGTACCCGTCATTTAGGGATGTTATATGAATTTTAACAAAATAAGTTTGTGTGTTGTTTTCTCTCTCCTTCAAGGTTAGTTCTTCCGTTTGCCTTTATTTGCTCCAGTTTTATTTAGTGTTATCACGTTGTGGTTGTAGCTTTTGAACTATTTAAACGTATCGGATTTTTAAAATTCATATAAATTCATAGCGTCGCCCGAGTGCCAAATCCCTTCAGCTGTACCTGCAACCAACGTTTGATTGGTACAAGGAGACGACAAAGCTTGTAATGTCAATTTTTTTTTACACACTGTAACTTTCTACATTTCTACTTTTGGGTATGTATGTGGCAATTATGGCTCATGGAATTTTCTCCCACACTACTAGTTATATTCGTAACAACATATTTAAATACTTGAAATTTTCGATTTTTCCCAACCCCTTAAAAGATGCCTGAAGAAGGGACCCAACCCTAAACGGCGCCTAGCCATTCCCTCCATAGATAGACACAAATTGCTGGAGTAATTCAGCGGGTGAGGCAGCATCTCTGGAGAGGAGGAATAGGTGATGTTTTGAGTCAAGACCCTTCTTCGAGCCCTCCATAGATCCAGCCTGACCCGAGTTCTCCAGCACTTTATGTTTTGCTCTTAAAATAAATCCGTAGTCTGCTGAAGAAACAACAGGATAGACCACTCTGGAAGTGCAAGTTTTGCTGTACAATTCATACTGTAGAAAACATCATAATACACCCTGAGTGAATTAATGGGGTTAGATTATTTTTTTAAATCTGTTGTCTGGAATTAATCGATACCCACCTTTATGTACCTTATATCAGATTTAAATCTGAATTCCGATTTTTTTGTTTTCTTACTTGTCAATTTTTTGTGCCCGATTATTTGGCAGCCAATCAACCGCTGTCTCTAAGGGAGTTGCGTCCAATCACCGACCAGCTTCCCTTAAAATTCCCATCCAATCAACAAATCGGTCTCCTCCTGTCCAATCAGCCGCTGGCTCCAAGGGCATTGTGTCCAATCACATAATGCGTTGGTCACTCGGTGGCCAATCAGACGCAGTCTATGAGGGGAATTGCCACCAATCACTGACCAGCTTCCCTTACAGAGAGAGAGAGAGAGATGCAAGAAAGCAGCTATGACCTATAATACACAATAAACTGTATTACAAATACATAATAAACAAGTTATGCATTCTTGTACTCTTACATTTTTCAGGTTTCACATTTTTCACACAGAGTGGTGAATCTAATAATAATAATAATAATAATAGCAATGTTACAAAATTTTGAGATTTAAAAAATCAAGTCTGCAATTTATCCCATCAGATAAAGCATAGAAAGAAGTTTAATTTGACACCTAATTCACTTTCATATCTTCAGTATTAAGAAAGTTATGGCCATGTTCATACTCGGAAATAAGCATCTTGTTCCCCATTGCCTTTCAATTGACTTAACTCAAAAGCTGTGATCTGGATCAGTTAAAAGCCCATAACTTTCTTAAAAATTAATAGAACTCAATGAAATTTTCACTTATTATAGATTGAAGCATTCTGAAATAAATATGAAGCAATCTTACTTGGATGACCTGAAATTAAAGCATATAATTAGTTAGTTATCTAATTGTAGCTAATTACAAAATTCAATGAGTAGATCTAAACATCTATCCATTTCTTAAGAAAAGATATACTTTTTTAAAATTGCTTAAGTGTCCAAATAACATTCACACAATAATCCACAATATACCATAATTTTTAAATCTAATTTTCATGAATTTCTGGGCCAAATGGAAGGAATTTAGTGTTTAATGCCTGTAAATTAATGGCCATTTAAATCAACTAGCGAGTGGGTCTTAGTGGAATGCGGTGGATTGGAACGTTGCGGTTAGCGGTGAAGTCGGGAGGAAAAATACTGTTTGTTCATACATTTTTTTAGACCCCATTTCGCAACATGAAAATATTATTAAAGCCTCCCGAAAAACCAACTTTTAATATAAAAATAAACTACCTTTTTTTCTCCGCTACGCAAAATCCTTCCGGTTGTCGGTTCTCACGGCTTTTGAAGGTGATTTTTAAATTACTCTAGTTAACAAATAATTTAGAGTAATTTAAAAATACCTTCATTCTTGAAATGTCGGAGCGATTTTTCTTCCGCAACGAAATCACCCGACATTCATCGATTTTTCCTGCCTGTGGAAAAACGGCACTTTAAGCCCGCCCCCCCCTCTGAAAGGCGCCAAAGTCGCGCACACGGGGAGCGGCAAAACTGCAGCGCTGGTCAAGGTAAGTTTTGTAACATACCTAATAATAATATATTTTATTGTCATTACACATAAGTGCAACGAAATTTGGTTTGCAACTCCATCCAATGTCATAACTTAAACGACTAATAAAATTTAGGTTTAGATACCCCGGGAACAAGGTTTGTGAATAGAACATTAGAACAGTAAAACAGTCAAAACCAAAACAGACTAAAGTGCAGATGTGTTTGTGCGATGTGACCATCCGAGGGAGACAGTCCATGGGGGTGGGGGGCACTCAGCAGGGCCGGTTCAGAGCCGCTCTAGCTCTGGGAATGAAGCTGTTCCTGAGTCTGGAGGTGCGGGCGTAGAAGGCCTTGTAGCGTCTGCCAGAACGGAGTAGTTCGAACAGTCCATTACAAGGGTGAGAGGAGTCTTTATGGATACTGAGGCCTTCCTAAGGCACCGTGTGTGGTAGATACCCTCTAAGGCTGGTAGCTGTGTCCCAATACTCTTTTGCGCTCTGCGGACGACGCGCTGAAGAGCTCTCCTCTCCGCCTCCGTGCAGCTGAGATACCACACAGTGATGCCATACGTTAGTATGCTCTCTGTCGTGCTGCGGTAGAAGGTTGTCAGCAGCTGTTGGGGCAGACCAGTTTGTTTCAATAGTCTTAGGAAGAACAGTCGTTGCTGTGCCTTTTTGACCAGCGCAGCAGTGTTGGTGGACCATGTGAGTCCTCTGAGATGTGAGTCCCAGAAACTTAAAGCTGGCCACTCTCTCCACACTGTCCCCATAGATGGAGATTGGGGCGTATTCCCCATTCTGCGACCTCCTGAAGTCAATAAAGCTCCTTGGTCTTGGAGGTGTTTAGTGACATGTTGTTCTTTGAACGCCAGTCCGCCAGGTTCTGCAGCTCCGCTCTGTAGTTTGTTTCATCACCGTTGGTGATCAGCCCGATCACCATTGTGTCGTCTGCAAATTTGACAATGGTGTTGGTGTCGAATGCAGGAACACAGTCGTGAGTGAAGAGGGAGTAGAGCATGGGGCTCAGTACACAGCCCTGTGGTGCGCCAGTGCTCTGGGTGATAGTAGAGGACAGGTGCGGCCCCAGTCTCACTGCCTGCGGTCCTCCGTCAGAAAATTCAGTATCCAATCGCATATCAGTGAGCTGAGGCCTAGCTGGTGGAGTTTGGTGGTGAGCTTGGTAGGGATGACCGTATTGAAGGCAGAGCTATAGTCAATGAAGAGCATCCTCATGTAGGTGCCCTGTCTATCCAGGTGGGTCAGGACAATGTGAAGAGCCACAGAGATGGCATCCACTGTGGATCTATTTGCCCTGTATGCAAATTGATGAAAGTCCAATGAGGCGGGGATGCTGGATTTGATGTGGGAGAGGAGCAGCCTTTCAAAGCACTTCATTGGTATTGGAGTTAGGGCGACCAGGCGGTAGTCATTATGGTTGGTGACTTTAGACTTTTTCACCCTGTGGCACTATGGTAGCAGTTTTCAGGCACTTGGGGTCCATTGCCAGAGATAGAGACAGGTTAAAGATCCTCGTAAATACCTCCACCAGTTGTACAACACAGTCCTTTAGTACCCTGCCCTGAACTCCATCTGGGCCTGCAGCCTTGCGTGGATTGATCGCATGCAGAGCGCACTGTACCTCCTGGGTGCTCAATGTCAAGGCCTGTCCCTCCGCCATGGCCGGGGTTATTCCTCTCCTGGTGGTGCTGCCAGTTTCGAAGCGTGCAAAGAAGGTGTTTAATTCATTGGCCAGTGTGATATCACTGTGGGGACAGGCAGGGCTGCTCTTGTAGTCAGTGATGTCCCTGACACCCTGCCACGTGCTTCTGGTGTCTGCGGTGTTGAAGTGGTCTTCCACCCTTTGCCTGTGGATGTCTTTGGCCTTTTTTATGCCTTTGTTCAAGTTCGACCTGGCAGCACTGTAGGCAGAAGTGCCCCTGGATTTAAAAGCAATGTTGCGTGCCCTTAGCAGATTCTGAACCTCGTTCATCCACGGTTTCCAGTTTGGGAACATCTTTATTTGCTTGTCCACTGTGGCAGTCTCCACACAGCAGTTGATGTAGGAGAGCACAGTGGATGTGTACTCCTCCAAGTCTACCTCTGTACCACTGGTAACCTGTTGTGCAAACAGGTCCCAGTCGGTGCGATCAAAGCAGTCCTGGAGTTGTAGGGTGGCGTCCTCGGGCCATATTTTGACCGTCTTTATTGCAGGTTTGGTCTTGCGGATGAGGGGTTTGTTTGCAGGCAGTAGAAACAGTGAGAGGTGATCGGATTTTCCCAGGGATGGGCAGGGGAGAGCTCTGTATGCATCCTTGATGTTGGTGTACACTTTATCCAGCGTGTTTGAACCCCTGGTAGGGCACTGCACATGCTGGTGGAATTTGCGGAGTGCAGCTTGTAGGTCGACCTGGTTAAAGTCCCCTGCAACAATGAAGGCACCGTCGGGGTGAAGATCCTGCTGCTTGCTGATGGCCAAGTGCAGCTGTGCTAGCGCTAGGTTAGCATTAGCCTGTGGTAGGATGTATATGGTCATGATGTTAGCCACAGTAAAATCTGTGGAATTCTCTGCCACAGAAGGCGGTTAAGGCCAGTATAGGATACTGAGTTGGATGATCAGCCATGCTCTTATTGAATGGCCAAATGGCTCAAAGGGCTGAATGGCCTACCCCTGCACCTATTTTCTATGTTTCTACATGGGTATGACCGCACATTTAAAATAAAAAAAAATTCAAGCAAAATGGCACTGCGTACAAATACTGATTTCCTCAGCAAAATACTGATTTTCAGGTACTAGAATACCGAAATGCTCTGACAACTTGGCAGCTCTGCGTACGGTAATTTGCATATCACTGTACCTTAATTGGTACACGTGACAATAAAAGACCTCTGATACCTTTGAAAATAAGTTATGTGATAAGGAACTCGTGGGATGAAGTGGAAAGAAGGTGGTTTGATAGATGCCCAGAGTAGATGAAGGTAGGGAGAAAAGGATAGAAGGTGATTTGAAATTGAACAATTCAATGTTCATGCCGTAGGTTTGTAGTCTATTTGGGTAGAAATAAGATGTGCTGATCCTCTAGTTTGCCTTTGGCTTTGCCCTGGCTATGGAGAAAGCTAAGAACAGACTGGTTAGTCTGGGAATGGGAAGGGGAATTAAAATGGATGGCAGCCAGGGAATTCAGATAGCCACAACAGAGTGCACATGAAAACCGGTCTACTGATCTGCATTTCATTTCACCGATGTAGAGGTTGAGAGCACCGAATGTAACCGCTGCGGCGACTGCGGAGGCCTCAAATAGGCCCCGACCGTGGGTGAACACAGAGGAGCAGGACTGAACTTTTTACTGCCTTCCCTCACAGTGGAAAATGTTGATTCTGCTGTAGGGGGATGTTCATGTTAAATTCTATAGTGTGTTGTGTCTTTTCTTTCTTGTTTTGCATGGATGTCTGGAAACCCAATTTTTTCTATATACAGCACTTTGGTTTCAACGCGAGTTGATTTAAATGTGCTATATAAATAAAAATTACTTACTTAATTGGGGACAATCTCGGAATATATGTATTTTTGGCTGACCAGGAGACTGGGGTCAGAAGTGACGGTAAAACATTTAGGACCAAAAAGAGGAGAAATTACTTACCGTATTTCCCGGCAATGAAGACGCTATTTTGTTACCCTAAAAGAAGGCCCGAAAATTTACCTGCTTCTTGGAGGGCGAAGGTTAGGTTGTTAGCCAAGGTTAGATTGTTAGATTTGGCTGTCCGTCAGTACAGTGGCTATAAAAGGACAGCACCACTGGGGTGGAAGAGTTCCTTCCACAGCGTGTGGGGATTCTGGCCTGGGTCAGCATGACTGGGCCATCAGGGGTAAAATTGCAGGGAGGGAAGGAGCATTGAGAAGGAGAGGGTCGGGGATCATGCCAGCAACTCACTCAGTAGCTCGGGTGGCTGCAAGCGGCCGCCGGGACCGGACAGCGAGAACTATAGCTAGCCCGGGGATTGCAGGCGGCCAGGGCGCTGCAGCCAGTCCTGGGGCAGGCGACCAGGGTGCTGCAGCCAGTCCTGGGGCAGGCGACCAGGGCGCTGCAGCCAGCCCTGGGGCAGGTGACCTGGGAACTGCAGCTAGTCCCGGGGCTCACAGGCGACCAGGGCGCTGCAGCCAGTCCCGGAGCAGGCGACCTGGGAACTGCAGCTAGTCCCGGGGCTCACAGGCGAACTGGGAGCTACAGCCAGTCCTGGGGCAGGCGACCTGGGAACTGCAGCTAGTCCCGGGCTCGCACGGAAATAATGGGTTATTGGGGCTATATGTTGTGACAGACAGCCTGACACCTTGCATGTCATTTTAATATTACATTTATTCCATCCCCCTGGATAATCCGAATTAATAAATTAAGGCTTTGTCAACTAATTAATCAGGACATCATGGACAACTGTCCGCAGTTCCCGCTCTGGCAATGCTCCCCGTCTGAGCACCTCTCTCCTGCTGCTCGCCGGCCTCGCTCATGTCAGCTGCATCCCGCAAATCCTTAAATTCCGACTGCTGCCGGGAGCAGGACATGGCCTCACTTACTGCGCTGGGTGACACGGCATGACATTCACTGCCCGGCCCGTGTCTTTTTATGTACATGCTTTGGAGGTGTGTGGCAGTTGTTGGTCAAGTGAGAATAACAGAGAGAATAAGAACGCTGCTGCCTTGTCAACAGACGTACACCAAAGCAGTTGGTATTAGTTTGAAATTCTCGTTATCCCTATTTTTGACCTGGCTCGGAGACCGAACAGTGAGGGGACCAGTTCGAGCAAAGATCATAGAGCAGATCGGGTCAGCGGGCGATGGATAACAGGACAGCGGGCAGTGGAGCTTACTGTGTCAGTGCGAGTAACCTCAATTGGTCCCTTGAACTAGTATTGTCATTCAATAAGATCACAACTGATTCAATGTCCGGTGTGTTCTCGTTTTTCCCACCATCTCTCCACCTGCCGTCACCCTCCATCCCCCACCCACCACCCATTCAGTGATTCAGACTGTTGAAGATCTGGAAGCCTTGGGAAAATTTAATTGTTACTTTTTTTTTTGAGCATGAGAAATTCTATGTTCCACCAGCCTTTTTTCAAAATTTATCAAAATGGGGGTGCGTCGTCGATGCAGGTGCCAGGAAATACGGTATTCAGAGTGTGTTGAAACTGGAATTCCATTCCAAATATAGGTGTAGAGACCAAGCAAAGAATATATTTAAGAACAAAAAATATATTTCAAGATGCAAAATGCACTAACTATGTGAAGGGAATGAAAGGTGAAGTGGCAATCAAGTTTGTGGATATGAACTTTTATCCAAATATGCGTATGAATTTCACAACCTTGCATTTGCTTAATTGTAATTGGTGTTTTTATGCAAAATCATAGGTACGTTTTATTTTCTTTCCCCAGATGTTAATATGTTTCAAATGTTGCTTGAATTTAGCTGCCTAATGTAAGGAATTTAAATGATTTTATTTTTCACTGTTTTACTAAATTAATAATTGACTGTCTTTTAGATTCTTCGGTATATTGATAAACTAACCAATGAAATGAAAGAAGCTGGAAACCTAGAGGGAATTCTATTAACAGGCTTGACAAAAGATGGCATTGACCTCATGGAGAGTTATGTAGATAGGACCGGTGATGTACAGACAGCAAGTTTCTGTATGTTGAGGGTAAGTAAAATAAAATTAGAACATACATTTCTATGTTTCGTGTACAGAAAGAAAAGATTTCGCATTTAATGTGCCTTTCACAACCGTGAGACATCTAAGCGCAATATTGTCAATTAAGTACAGGTAATTCCAATATATCACGGTAGTTGCGTTCCTAAGAAACCTTACCTTATAGAAAATATTGTTATAAAAACAACTGTTACAATTGGGGAAAGGGGTTCAGGAACAAGTATTTCAGACTCAAAATAATAAATTTTATTTTTCCTATGGGAATAAAAAAAAATAGAGGTCTTCAATAGCAATAAGTTTCAGCTGTATGTTATATTGGTAAGCAGACCTGTTGCACAAGCATAACATTGTTTGTGTAACTCTCTCTTGGACTTTAGTGCTGTAGAGATAGCAGTTAGGACACTGGCATCCTTCTGACGGTGGGTGGGGGAAGGTCGGGCCAGCAGCAGGCCTGGTTCTGAGGCACAGCATGGCAGTGTGAAGTCAGGCAGGGCTATTATGATAGCAGTTGCATTAGATAGGGGAACAGACAGGAGATTCTGTAGCAGCAAACTCCAGGATGGTCTGTGCCACTATAGTGGCCGGCTCTAGGATACAAAATATTCTCAATGGGCAGGGTAAGCAGCCAGAGATTGTGGTTCACAGTGGTACAAATGAGGTGGGTAGGAAAACAACATGGAACAGTACAACACAAGAATAGGCCCTTCAGCCCACAATGTCTGTACTGAACGTCTGCACCATCTCTCATTTACCTGTACATAATCCATATCCCACCATTCCCTGCACGTCTATATGCCTATCCAAAAGTCTTTTTAAAAGTCACTAACATTTCTGCCTCAACCACCAACCTTGGAAGCATGTTCCAGACACTCACCACTACGTATATAAAGAAAACTTGCCCTTCACATCTCCTTTAAACTTTGTCCGGCTCACCATAAAGCTCTGCCCTCAATTATTTGTTTTTTGTTTTCTATCCTGGGAAGAGGGTTCTGTGAGTCTTCCTTACCTATCTCAGAATTTTACTTTCTGTTACAGGTCTCCCCACAACTTCTTGCGTTTAAGAGAAAGCAATCCAAGTCTGTCCAACCCCTCCATGTAGCTAATGCCCCTGATTCCAGGCACCATTCTGGTAAACCTCTTCTACTTCCTTTCCAAAGCTACTTCCTTCCTGTAATGGGGTGGCCAGAACTGCAGACAATATTCCAAATGCAGAATAACCAAAGTTCCATTTGCTTAATTGTAATTGGTGTTTTTATGCAAAATCATAGGTACATCGTGATGCTTCATGAATCAAAGATGCATCATGACTTCCTTATTTTTATATTCAATGCCCTGACCCATACCATATGCCGCCTTTGCCACTCTACTTGTGTTGCCACTTTCAGGGAGTTATGGACTTGCACCCCACGATCCCTCATCACATCAATATTGTTAATAGCCTTGCCATTAATTATATATTTACCCCTTGCATTTGACCTTCCAACATGCAACACCTCACACCTGATCAGATTAAACGCTATCTGCATTTCTCTACCCTTTTCTGTAGCAATGTTACACAATTTTGAGATTTAAAAAATCAAGTCTGCAATTTGTCCCATCGGATAAAGCATAAGAAGAAGTTTAATTTGACACCTAATTCACTTTCATATCTTCAGTATTAAAAAGGTTATGGCCATTTGCATACTCGGAAATTAGCAACTTGTTTCCTATTGATTTTCTATTGACTTAACACAAAAACTGTGATCGAGGACAGTCACAAGCCCATAACTTTCTTAAAAATTAAGAGAACTGAAATAATTTTCAGTTATTATAGATTGAAGTATTCTAAAACGATTATGAAACAATCTTACTTGGATGACCTGCATTTAAAGCATATAATTAGTTAGTTACCCAATTGTAGCGAATTACAAAATTCAATTACTAGATCTATCCATCTATCCATTTCTTAAGAAAAAATTAAAAAAAAATTTAAGCCTGTGTCCAATTAACATTCACACAATAATTCACAATATAACATGATTTTTAAATCTAATTGTCATTAATTTATAGGCCAAATTGAAGGAATTTAGTGTTTAATGCCCATAAATTAATGGGCATTTTAAACAGCTTGCGAGCGGGATTTTCTGGAACGCAATGGATTAGAACATTGTGGTTGCGGTGAATTTAAACCCAATATCAGCAGGAAAAGTTCTGCCGGTTCGTATGGGCACTAAATCACAGTTTTGCAACATTAAATGTTGATTAAGGTCATCTAAAAAAGCAGGTTTATATGTAAAAATAAACAGCTTTCACTTACCTATCCCCTACGTAAAATCCGTCCCCGTTGTCGGCATGCACGGCATTAGGAGCTAATTTTTATTTTACTGCAGTGCTGAAATAGTCGGGCAATTTATTTAAAAAAATTAACTTACCGGCAGTTGGAATGAATCTCCAGAAATAGATTGCATTCCGAGAAAAGAAAACTCCGGATGGATAAAAACGCATTTTAACCCCGCTCCCCCCACCCCCCCCCAAAGGCGCCAAAGTCGCGCACATGGCCAGTGACAGAATTGCAGCACCGCTAAAGGTAAGTTTTGTAACATACCTACTTTTCTGTAGCTGATCTATATCCTGCTGTATACCTTGACTGCCTTCTTCACATTCTGTGATCCCAGCAATCTTGGTGCCATCTGCAAAGTTACTCAGCAATCTATCTACGTTTATGTCAAAACGGAGATCCTTGCGTTAACTCCATAGGTCAAAGACCTCCAGCCAGAATATTGTCTTATAACCACAGCCCACTGTCTTCTATCAATAAGCCCGTCTGAATCCATAGGCCCAAGTCACCATTAATCCTGCGCAACTTAACCTCTGGATGAGTTTACCATGGAATACTTTATTAAATGTCTTGCTGAAATCCATGTAGACAACATCCACTGCCTACCCTAATTGATCACCTTTGTCACCTCAAAAAATGATCAAGTTCGTAGGACACCACCTGCCGTGTACAAAGCCATGCTGACTGTCCCTAATTAATACATTCTCTTCCAAATAGGAGTAAATTCTATCTTGAATAATCCACTTCAATAGCTACCCTACCACCCACAAGAGACTCCCAGGCCAAAATTCTCTAGATTCTCTCTACTAACTTCCCTTCTTAAATAAAGTAATGTTATTAACTACTCACCAGAACCTCGCCTACGGCTAAAGAAGCAAATATCTTTGAGGCTCCCGCAATCTCCTCTCTTGCAATAACCTGGAATAAATCCCATCATGTCCTGGGCATTTATATCCACCTTGATGCGCTTCAAGAGCCCTAACACCTAATTCCTAATTTCAAACTGCCCTTGCATGTTAGTATTTAGTTTTTATGTTAGAGACACATCGTGGAAACGGGCCCTTCGGCTCGCTGAGTCCGTGCTGACCAGCGATCCCCGCACACTTAACGCTATCCTACACACACTAGGGACAATTTACAATTATACTCAGAAAATTAACCTACAAACCTGTACGACTTTGGAATGTGGCAAGAAACCGGGGATCCTGGAGAAAACCACGCAGGTCATGGGGAAAACATACTAACTCTGTACAGACAAACACCTGTAGTCGGGATCGAACCCTGGACTGTGGGATTATAAGGCCGCAACTCTACTGCTGCACATCGTGCCGCCCCACACTAATCTCTGCCCACAACCCCTGGCTACAACCCCTTTGCCCACGTTGTTGACTCCAAGTACAAATTTCTTTCTTTACCCTTGAGCTGTCCTGCCTTCTCTCTGGTTCCCCTCTTGCTTTCAATATGTGTAAAAAACTTTCTTTAATCTGACAGTCATAGAATTGAGTGTAGAATTTGGGATGTTGTGTTAGTTGCGCAAGACGGTGGTGAGGCACTCTTGGAGTATTGTGTTTTGGTTAGGTTCATGGTCCCTGAGCAGGTTAATGGGCAGGAAAGGTTTTGGAGGGATGTGGACCAAAAGTGGGCAAATGGGACTAGCCTAGATGGGCATTTTTGTCAGCAATAAATAAGTTGGGCCGAAAGCCCAGTTTCCATGCTGTATGCCTCTGACCCTAACTATCGATAGAACTGATCAGAGAGAGAGTTTAGGACCAGAGGCCATAGCCTCAGAATAAAAGGATGTACCTTTGGAAAGGAGATGAAGTGGAATTTCTTCAGTTAGAGGGTGGTGAGTTTGTGGAATTCATTGCTACAAATGTCCATGGAGGCCAAGGTAAGGCGCAGATTGGCAGATTCTTGATCAGTATGGGTGTCAAAGGTTATGGGGAGAAAGCAGGAAAATGGGGTTGAGAAGGAAAGATAGATCAGCCATGAATGGCAGAGTAACTGGATGGGCCGAAAGGCCTAATTCTGGTCTTATGCTTTATGATTGTTTATCATTGTCAATGGCCTGCCAGGGTTAAAGGAGCTCTATTAGCCCTATTCTTAAGAGACAATGGCGTCTGATTATTGTGGGGAGGTTACAAAGAAACATTTCCGAAGTTGGCTTTTTTTGGCGTGTCAATTTCTACCTAACTTTAAGTGGTTTTCCTGTTCCTGATGGAAATTACGTTGTAGCCAATTCAGCATGTGATATGCAAATGGTAATCCCTAATTCACCACTTAGGTTATAGCCAAGATATAGAGTTATACAGCAAGGATATACAGTTAGTACCCAGACTCTGGGCAAAAGACTCTGTGTATTTACCCGATCTGTCTCCTCATGATCTTGTACACCTCTAAGATCACCCCTCATCCTCCTGTGCTCCGTGGAATAAAGTCCTAGCCTGCTCAACCTCTCCCTATAGCTCAGGCCCTCAAGTCCAGATGCGAATATCTAAGTTGTCTTTGCACTCCTGTAACAGGGTGACCAAAACAGAACACGCTACTCAAAATGTGGCCTCACTAAAGTCTTGTACAACTGTGAGACAGCATCCCAACTTCCATGCTCAGAAGGCCAATGTACTGAAAGTATTTTTGACCACCCTACTTGTTACGCCACTTTCAAGAAACTATGTACCTGCACTCATCGATCGATCTGGACCACTATACTTACCAGGAAGCTGCCATTCAATGTGAAGAACCTGCCCTGGTTTAACTTCCCAAAATGCGATACCTTACATTTATGTGCATTAAACTCCAATAACCATTCCTCAGCCCACGTGCTCAGCTGATCAAATTCCTGCTGTGATTTTTGACAACCATTTTTGCTATCTACGATACCAGCCACTTTAGTGTTATCTGCAACTTACTAATCATGCTAACTACATTCTCATTCAAATCATATAAACCTTGAAATCAACATTCATATTGCTGATATAAATGTACACAAATGTGCATTATACTATGACAATTTGCGCTCAGAAGTTTTTATTTATTGGAAATGTGGCAGACCGTTTCTACATTGTCAGCCCTCATAAGTCAAAAGTCAAAGTGTTGAAGCCATTCAGCAGGCCAGGCAGCATCTGTGGGGGCAAATGACAAACGATGTTTTACATTGTGGTCCTTCTGTCTCTGCGAGGCATCGAGTTATACAGAATAGAAATGGGCCTTTCACCCCAACTTGTCCAAGTTTGTATTATGGACAGGTCCCATTATCCTGCCTTTGACGCATATTCCTCTAAACTACCTAACCATTCTGTTGTGCTGAAGCAAAGCAAGAATTTCAATGTCCTATTAGGAACACATGACAATAAACTCTCTTGAATCTTTAATGTACACATGAGAGTGGATGAGACCAAATTTTGAAGTCTCGACTGGAAAATACATTCTTGAGAGTATACAGCATTCATAATATCATATGGAATGTTTGCCAAGATTATTTGCTTTCAGGCCTCTGGTCACAAAGCCTTAACACTCAGGTAAAAGTGTTAAAAGGCCTGTCCCACTTAGGTGATTTTTTTCGCCGACTGCCGGCAACTGTCACAGTCGTAGCAGGTCTGGACCAAAAAGCGGCGACTGGACCAACCCCTTACGACAATCTACCTCCGAGTCGATGGCAAGCTACCGACAACCGGCGACCCAATCGTCATGACTTAGGACGTTCACCTATGACAATGTACGACCACACAGACGACAACCGAAGTCAACCTATGTCCACCCGCGACAAGCAACAATCCTGTCGGCGACAACTGAAGACAATTCACTGGCCGGTTGCGACGTAGGTTGATGTAGGCAGTCGCCAATGCAATTCATCAAAGTCAGCACCCAGTGACAACCAACGTCACCTGACGACAACCTGTGTAATCCTGGCGACAACCTACGACAGCACGTACGACAGGCGAAGACAAGCTACGTCAACCCGTAGTCGCCAAAAAGTTTTGAACATTTCAAAATCCACCGGCGACCATAAAAACACTACGACTCTTTGGGCAACTTGAGGAGACTACTCTCGACCATACAGGCGTCACCCCACGACCATGTGATGATAGCCTACCCGCCTGTAGTCGCCAAAAAAATCGCCTAAGTGGGACAGGGGCTTAACAACGAGCCACAAGAGATTGTTATCTTCGAATGTGAGATTCTAACTTTCTTTCTGAAGAGTTCTTAAAACATTTTTTTTTTTAATGTAACAGAATCAGAATCACACTTTATTCGCCAAGTATGTTTTGCAACGTACGAGGAATTTCATTGGCCAGGCCAGTCATACAATTAAAAGCAACAAATCACTCAAAAACACATTTTAACATAAACATCCACCACAGTGACTCCCACACATTCCTCACTGTGATGAAAGGCAAAATAAAGTTCAAGTCCTTCCTTTTGTTCTTCCTTGGTCGGGAGCATCGAGCCCTCCATTGACGGGATGATCTTGACTCCCGTAGCCGGCGGCCTGCGGGCCCTCCACGTCGAGGCGTTCAGCTCCTGCATCAGGGGAATGTCAGCTCCCCGGCGCCTGCCGATTGAACCTCGCGTCGGGGCTGGTCGAGCCTTCCGCGGCGTTGGAGCTCCCGACTAGCCTCTCCCGAGACTGCGAGCCCTTGATGGTAAGTCCACGGTGATCACGGTGGGAGCGATCCCAGGTAGGGGTTCCGCTCCGATGTTACGTCCGGTGGGGCTCACGACATTCTGAAGACGCCTCCAGCTCCAGCGATGGTAAGCCGCAGAGCCCAGAGAATGTGATCCGAAAATTGATCGCATCTCCGGGAAGGTAGGAATGTGAAAAAAAGTTTCCCCTGATCCCCTCCCCCCTCCCCCCCTCCCCCCTCCCCCCCACATAAAACATAACGAACAACATTAAAACAAACTTTTAACGCACTAAAAAATAACAAAAACAGAAAAAAACAAACAGGCTGCCACCAGGCCTGCCATCTCCCCAGCGCCCCGGTGGTCGTTTCCAATGAACTCCCATTGGAGCAAGTGGAGCTACAGATGATGGTTGATTGTTCATTAATTAGCAGTGTAATTTGAAGTTGTCATGTACTAGAGTTTTTGAGGGTTGAACTATATATATTTTGCCCTGTGCACTTCTACATTAATGAAATAACATCTATTTCCCACCAAATATTTGTATGGTATTGGCTTTTTTCCCCCTTTATTCTTTGTGGGCCATCAGCTATCATTTTCATTCTAGAATTGTTTGATCAACTGAATTTAAATCGTTCAGCTACAGTAGAAGTATTTGAACATGTCTCCAGCTCATTAATCACAGTTTATGGATTTGCTGGTACAGGAGCATGATCACTGTGCCACCCTTTCATTAAAAATACTGGTTTAAGTTATTATTGCTTTACTACTGAGGCTTCAAGTATCAGAATTTGCAGCCAACTAGATTTAGTCATGATTTAGTAAGATGAATGAATGGGTTGGAGTTAGCAATTCCAAGAACAGGATAATCATTAAACGGTTAATGGTTTGATTGGTAATTGATTTAGGTTAATATATAAATAGTTTGTGGTTGAAGCATTTATATATTTAAAAGAAGCCGAGGTTCCAGCAGAGTATTATGAACTTGCTGAAGTATTATGAACTTTACTTTGATATAGTCGAAATAATTTTAAATTGTTGAAAAAATTGGTTACTTTAGTCATGTTGCAACTCTTGATCCATGGGATAACTAGTATAATTTGCTTAAAGTATATGTTAAACTATAATGATTATTTTTATTTTTTACCCCAGCACTTTCTTTTGGTAACCACCCAGACAAATACATTTCCTGTTAAATGTGATTGCATGCATTTGTGAAATTTTAGATTTTAACATCCTCAGGGCTCACCCGGTGATGTTGTGAAGGATCCTAGGGTCCAGTATTGGATTGAGAATTACAGGAACCTACTTGACGCTTGGAGATTCTGGCATAAGAGGGCCGAATTTGACATTCACAGGAGTAAATTGGACCCTTTTTCAAAACCTCTTGCACAGGTAAGTGGATTTCAAACAGACTGAGCAGTATTGTTACGTTAAACATGTTTGTTTAATGTGGAGAACTTATTTCAAAAATAGACTAACTCGTTAATTCATTGTTTTCTAGTCTATAAGTTAAGAGTTCCAGGAAAATTGGCTCTTATATTCTGGAATTTTGAAGGATATGGCGTCAAACTTCTCATTGAAGTTTGTTTCCTACAGGGTGGAAGATAACAAATGTAATAAGTGTTTGTGGAAGGGGTGAGAGAGGAAAGTGCTGACTATGGTATCAGCATTTAGGAATTAATAATAGGATTGAGAGTCGTCATAGATCTATAAAGCAAACAGTTTTTGACAGATCTGCCTGTTTCTTTGAGAGAAATGGTATAGGGATAATATACAGGTGATTGACATGTTACGGCAATTCAAGTAATGGAAATTCCCCTTTACTAAATTTGCCAATCTTACCCAAGCTTTGTTAGTAAAGAGACAACTGCATGTGCAGCAGCTGCAAATACGCAACGAGACATGGGCAGACATCCAAGCGGAGGATCTGGCCCATTGTTGCAACACTAAATATCCTAACTTCACAAAATCAAAGAGACAAAATATGGTAATAACTCAATGGGTCAGGCAGTATCTCTGCAGAACAAGGATAGGTGACTTTTGGATCAGGACCTACTTAGGGGTCTGCCATGTCTTAAGCCAAAAATGTCTGTACCAAATGTTATGCTAAGTTGATCTCTTTTGCCTGCATGTGATCCATATGTCAAAGCGGAAAAACACCAATAGCAACAATGGTAGAGGGGTAAAGAGGACAAATGATATGCTTGCCTTCGTTGGTTGAGACGTTGAATACAAGAGTTAAGAAGTCACTATAAAACTTTGGTTAAACTACATTTGGAGTATTGTGCGCAGTTCTGGTCATCTCATTACAGGATGGATGTAGAGGCTTTGGAAAGGGTGCAGAAGAGGTTTACCAGAAAGATACCTTGATTAAAGGGTATTAAATACAAGATTAATTCATTCATTCATCATTGTTGAAAACATTAGTGAAGCAGTGGTGCTGGCTTCCAACGGGAATGGTGGCGGACACAGCATACATCTCTGCCCTCCAGTTCCTGTGAACTACTGCGACTGGAAGTATAGGATTTTGGTGTGTGTGCTTTATCATCATTCCTTACAATGCTATGTACCGCAGTGATCACAACTTCTACTAAAGTGTGGATGGCCGTTGGCTCGCTAGAAGCTCATCCGCCCTTTGACAGGTCTTGTTTGTGGTCTGCTGGGGGTCCACAGCCCCCTCCTTACCTGGCAAACCTTAGAAGAGATCAACTTAGCATAACATTCGGCACAGACATTTCGGGCTTAAGACATAGCAGACCCCTAAGTAGGTCCTGATCCAAAAGTCACCTGTCCTTGTTCAGCAGAGATACTGCCTGACCCATTGAGTTATTACCACATTTTGTCTCTTTGATTTTGTGAAGTTAGGATATTTAGTGTTGCAACAATAGGCCAGATCCTCCGCTTGGATGTCTGCCCATGTCTCGTTGCGTGTTTGCGGCTGCTGCACATGCAGTGGTCTCTTTACTAACAAAGCTTTTACAACTGAGATTGGTAGGTTGACCCTCGAGTAAAATTTGCTCATTCACTGACTGCATTTCCCTCTCCATGTGCACCATGGCATATAATGAAAGTTGAAAAAAAATCTAAAAATTATAGAAATCTGAGATGGAAACAGAAAATGCTGGAAACCAGTAGATCAAGGAGCATCTATAAAAAGAAATGAAAATTTTAACGTTTCAGACTAAAAGTCCTTTTTCACACCTCTGCTTAGTTCTCCCAGCCTCCTAGGTGTTGTGGAGTGGTAGAAACATAGAAGATTGGTGCAGGAGGAGGCCCTTCGAGCCAGCACCGCCATTCATTGTGATCATGGCTAATCGTCCCAAATCAATAACCCGTGTATGCCTTCTCCCCATATCCCTTGATTCCACTAGCCCCTAGAGCTCTATCTAATTATCTCTTAAATCCATCCAGTGATTTGGAGGCACTGTCGTCTGTGGCAGGGACTTCCACAAATTCACAACTCTCTGGGTGAAAAAGTTTTTTCTCATCTCAGTCTTAAATGGCCTCCCCTTTATTCTAAGACTGTGGCCCCTGGTTCTAGACTCACCCAACATTGGGAACATTTTTCCTGCATCCAGCTCATCCAGTTATAATTTTATATGTTTCTATAAGATCCCCCCTCCTCCTTCTAAACTCCAGTGAATACAAGCCTAGTTTTTTCCATCTTTCCTCATTGATTCCAGGCATCAACTTCGTGAACCTACGCTGCACTGCCTCAATCACAAGGATGTCCTTCCTCAAATTAGGAGACCAAAACTGTACACAATACTCCATATGTGGTTTTACCAGAGCCCTATACAACTGCAGAAGAACCTCTTTACTCCTATACTGAAATCCTCTTGTTATGAAGGCCAACATTCCATTAGCTTTCTTCACTGCCTGCACGCCAACTTTCAATGACCGATGTACAAGGACACCAAAGTCTCGCTGCACCTCCCCCTTACCTAACCTAACCCTATTGAGATAATAATCTTCCCCCTTGTTTTTGCCGCCAAAATGGGTAACCACATATTTATCTATATTATACTGCATCTGCTACGTATCTGCCCACTCACTCAACCTGTCCAGGTCACCCTGCAATCCCCTAACATCCTCTTCACAGTTCACACTGCCACCCAGCTTTGTGTCATTCGCAAACTTGCTAGTGTTGCTTCTAATTCCCTCTTCCAAATCATTAATATATATGGTAAACAGATGCGGCCCCAACACCGAGCCTTGCGGCACTCCACTCGCCACTGCCTGCCAATCAGAAAAGGACCCGTTCACTCCTACTCTTTGCTTCCTCTACCAACCAATTTTCTATCCATCTCAACACCCTACCTCCAATACCATGTGCTCTAATTTTAGTCGCCAGTCTCCAGTGCGGGGACCTTATCAAAGTATTTCTGAAAATCTAGATACACTACATCCATTGGCCCCCCCTTCATCCATTTTACTTGTCACATCTTCAAAATATTCCAGAAGATCAGTCAAGCATGATTTCCCTTTCATACATCCATGTTGACTTGGACTAATCCTTTTACTGCTATCCAAATGCCCCATTATTACCTCTTTAATAATTGACTCCAGCATCTTTCCCACCACCGAAGTCAGGCTAACTGGTCTGTACTTCCCCGTTTTTTTTCTCTCTCCTTTCTTGAAAAGTGGGATAACATTAGCTATCCTCCAATCCACAGGAACTGATCCTGAATCTATTGAACATTGGAAAATGATCACCAATGTGTCCACTATTTCTAGAGCCATCTCCCTGAGGACCCTGGGATGCAGACCATCTGGCCCAAAAAGGATCCCTTTTAAATGGATGCAAGCCCTCAATAGGTGAGAATACAAGTTGACTTGAATTAGTATGCATACTAGTTTAGTATACATAAATAGTAAATAGATAACATTTCAAACAGTAAACCCTCATTTTAACAGACCTTTAACAGGATTTTCATTAGGCGAGAAATAGTATTGGGTAAGCTAATGGGATTGAAGGCTTACCCAATACTATTTATCGCCTAATGAAAATTTCTTTCAGTTGCTATAACCCCTTAGATCCTCTGTCCTCCAGTACATCTGGGAGATTGTTTGTGTCTTCCTTAGTGAAGACAGATCCGAAGTACTTGTTCAACTCTTCTGCCATTTCCTTGTTCCCCATAATAAATTCACCCTTTTCAGTTTTCCAAGGGTCCAAATTTGGTCTTAACTATTTCCTTTTCACATACCTAAAGCAGCTTTTACTATGCTCCTTTATATTCATAGCTAGCTTACCTTCGTACCTCATCTTTTCTCCCCGTATTGCCTTTTTAGTTATCTTCTGTTGCTCTTTAAAAGTTGCCCAAGCCTCTGCCTGCCCGCTCATCTTTGCTATGTTATACTTCTCCTTTATTTTTATACTTTCCGTGGCCTCCCTTGTCAGCCACCGTCACCCTTTACTCCCCTTGGAATCTTGTTCAACTCTTCTGCCATTTCCTTGTTACCTATAATAATTTCACCCGTCTGCCTTCAAGGGGCCCACATTTGACTTTGCTACTCTTTTTCCCTTAACATATCAAAAGAAGCTTTTACTGTCCTTCTTTATATTCCTGGTCAGCTTCTCCTCGTACTTTATCTTTTCAGCCCGTATTGTCCGTTTTGTTTCCTTCTGTTGTCCTATGAAAGTTTTATACATCTTTTCTTTTAGTTTTACTCTATCCCTAACTTCTCTTGTCAGCCACGGTTGCCTCCTACTCCCCTTAGAATCTTTCTTCCTATTTGGAATGAAATGATCCTGCGTCTTCCGGATTATGCCCAGAAATTCCTGCCATTGCTGTTCCACCGTCATTCCTGCTAGGATCCCTTTCCAGTCTACCTTGGCCAGCTCCTCTCTCATGCCTTCATAGTCCCCTTTGTTCAACTGCAACACAGACACTTCCGATTTAACCTTCTCCTTTTCAAATTGCAGATTAAACCTAATCATATTATGATCACTACCTCCAAGCGGTTCCTTTACCTTGAGTTCTCTTATCAAATCTCGTTCATTAGACAACACTAAATCCAGAATGAGTTCAGTTCGGTAACAACCTTTCCCCCCCCCTCCCCCATTCCCTCTCCCCCCTCCCCAAAACCCCCTCCTGTACTCGGGGTCTGAAGCACGTTCGGGGACCAGACCCAACGGGTCTGAACTTGGTCTAGTTTAATTTAAAACCACCCGTGTAGCAGTGGCAGAATGCTGGTCCCCCACCTGTTAAGCTGGGGGCTGTAAATGGCCAGGGAGGCAGTGTGAGTCCCGGGTGGCATGGGCAGTCGTCCATTATAACCAAGATCTGTTATAAAGAGGTCCTTTAAAATGAGGGTTTACTGTTTGAAATGTTGTCTATTTACTATTTATGTATACTAAACTGGTATGCAAACTAATTCAAGACAACTTGTATTCTCACCTATTGAGGGCTTGCATCCACTTAAAAGGGATCCTTTTTGAGGAATTTCATGTATCTAGAAGGCATTTTACTAACTTGCCTATGCAAATTTGAGTTAAAAAGCTAAATATATAGATCTATGACAGAGCTATTCTACGTGTATAGTTTAAAGCACTAAAAATATACTTGGTGAACTTGATGTCGAACATGTTTGTTATTACTATATTTTGACACTGGCTTTCATTTAATTTGTTAGGAAATGAAGGTCAAACCTTTATTTTAAAGATGCTTAACGTTTCCCATTCACAACTGTATATTAATGCATTTATTCCAGGTGTTTGTGAGCTGTAACTTCTGTGGAAAATCCATATCATACAGCTGTTCTGCCATGCCGCATCAGGGAAGAAGCTTCAGCCAGTATGGTGTTAGTGGTTCTCCTACCAAATCAAAGGTTACAAGCTGCCCAGGATGTCGTAAACCTCTTCCACGTTGTGCACTCTGTCTTATCAATATGGGAACACCAGTTTCAAGTTGTTTAGGTAACTACTATTTATTGGTATAAGATTGTTATCTGTCTGAAGTGTAAACCAGAGCAATCATTTACAAAAGTTGTTGCCGGCTTCCTTGCTGATAATAGGCAAGTAACACCACTTGTTTGGTGCTAGTATTTATTATAGTAAAACTGCAGTGTGGGTTAGGAGTTTTGGTGTCAGACTGGCAAATTATGGACTATTGGACTTTACTTGAAATAAGCTTAAAGGACAAGTGAAAATTGGACATCTGAGTTTAAAGAGAGCGCTGGAAACAGGAACCAAGTGTGTTTAAAATGTGCATGGAAATGTGGACTGGGTAAGGTTAAAGGGAGCATGCAAAACAGATCAGGTGATGCACATGCTGTACTATCGGGATTTCCAAATATTTGGAAAGCGTATTGTCAGAGGTTTATTTCACACACTTATGTCTTAGTTCTGTTTAAAAAAAAAACTCTGCTACTACTATCACTTCCTGCAGCAAATCATTTCCTACTCCAGAAATTCAGTGTAAAGAATTTCTCCTCGTTGCTCCCTCAATAATTTATAATTAATGGGTCCCTGATACTTTCCCCAAATCTTCTGTCCTGTCAACATGTCTCCTTTTGGAAGCTGACTAGAGTCCTAGTCCTACAGAGCGGAAACAAGCCATTCAGCACAACTTGCCCACAATGACTAACATGCCCCATCTACACCAGTCCACCTGCTTGTGTTTGGCCCATATCCTTCTAAACCTATCTTATCCATGTGCATGTCTAAATGTTTCTTAAACATTATGATAGTACCTGCCTCAACTACCTCCTCCAGCAGCTTGTTCTATATACTTAACACCCTTGGTATTAAAAAAACGTCACACCTCTGATTCCCCTTAAATCCCCCCTTGCCTTAAACCTATGTCCTCTGGTTTTTGATTCCCCTTTTCTGGGTAAAAGACTCTGCATTTACCCCATTCATTCTCCTCTTGATCTTATAGTCCTCTATAAGATCATGCCTCTTTCTCATGTGCTACAAGGAAGCCTAGCCTGCTCAATCTCTTCTGATAGCTCAGGCCCTCTAGTCCTGGCAACATCCCGGTAAACCTTTTCTTCAGCCTTTCTAGCTTAACAACATCTTTCCTAAAACAGGGTGACCGAAACTGAACACACTACTTTAAATGTGGCCTCACCAATGTCTTATACAACTGGAACATGATCTCCCAACGTCTACACTCAATACTCTTGACTGATGTAGGCTAATGTGCCGAAAGCCTTCTTGACCACCCTGTCTACTTGTGATGCCACTTTCCAGGAACAAAACTACTGCAGTCACTACAATGAGGAAGGGAAAAGCTTCTGCTAAAAGCACACCTCCAGTAGAATTCCCCCATCATTTTGAGCCTACAGATGTTATGTATTATGATTATGTGTTATGAATATTGGTGATATTTCGTAAATCTGAGGAGAAGCAATAGTCGATTTCAGAGAAACTTACTGACTTGGAAGAACCATAGGCTGATCTCAAGGGAAAATAATTAAAAATGCTTGAAATATTCAGCTGGCCGGGCCTTATCAATGGAAGAGAAACAGTGTTAAAGTGTTGAATTGGTGATCCATCATTTATTTCTAGTTTTGGTTTTCCAATAGGGTTGTATTTTTATTTTGCACAATTTATCATGAACAATGGCTCAGTATTTGAAGTATGGATGCCTCGTCAATTGGCTTCAATTCCTGGTATTTGAAGAAGGGTCTCGACCAGAAACATCATCCATTCCTTTCTCCAGAGATGCTGCCTGTCCCGCTGAGTTAATCCATCTTTTTGTGTCAATCTTCAATTCCTGGCAGGACAGGTTTTCAGTACTAATAAACATGAAATGGTTCTTTAGGTTTAATATTGTTATGTGTACTGAGGTACAGTGAAAAGCATTGTTTTACATGTTATCTAATCAGGTCAGATAAAACTATACATATATATATATGTAATCAAATCCAGTACAATAGGTAGAGCAAAGGAGAAGATGCAGAATGCAGAAATTGAGACCAGATTCCACTGTGGTCTCATGACCTATCGTCTGTTGTGACATAATTGGCAGCATTAGATCTGTGCTCAGGCTCTCCATACTTTTCTTCAAGTGGCAAACTGCCTTGCTTTTTTGAGATATATTTTAACCAATAAATCTGAGGGTTCATCTCAGATAAGGCCATCAAACCATTATGAATGATTGATTATCTAGGTCCTTCAGGGTACATATATATATTGTCATTGCAGGCACATTTTCTTGATGTAGGTACATGTATCACATATTTTATTTATATATTATATTTATTTACATCAAGAAAATGTGCCTGTAATGACAATGTACACAGGCTTTTGGTGACCTGGAGTACAGAGTGGAAATATGGGTCAAGTGTAGAATGTGTTAGAAACAATATATGCTTTTACCTTTTTAGCAGTGGAAATAAAAACTTGCTTTAATGCAACATCAAAATATCTTGGAGTAACCCATGGCAGGTCATGGACATTTCTTGACCATCTGTGGGAGATAGCAGTCAAGGCAAAAGTAAAGATTAACAAAAGCTCGCAGGCACGATTTTGGCTGCTCTTGCACTCTTATTGAGAATTGTGCTCCAACAATCACATACAAAGCTTGTTATCACATAATTAAACTCATCAACAAAACTTTGTTTATATATATTTGTATTTCCTACAACATAGAAGGAAGTCATTTGGCCCATTATGTCTGTGCCAGATGTATAGCAACTTCATTAATTCTATTTCCCTACCTACCTGTAGCAGGGACAATTTACATAGTCAATAGAGCTGCACGGAACAGGTTCTTCAACCCACCTTGTCCATGATAAGATGACATATTGGGATAGTCTATTTGCTTGCATTTAACCAATAGCCTTCTAAACCTTTCCTCTATCTATACAAATGTCTTTTTTTTTACAGACCATAATTCTGTTTCTTTAGCTGCTTCTGGTAGCTCTGTGCAGATGTTGAAAAAGTGGAGCTGTGACATTGCTTTGAAACTGGTTGAATTATGAAGTGAATATGGGGTCTTGATTATGGAGGCAGGTCGTTGAAGGAGAGGGGTGGGGGGAGACTACGTGTGAGTAGGTACTGAAAATTGTAGAGATGTAGCCGAGAGCACAGTCAACATCGATGCGACCAAGACAAATGGGGGAAAACTCATATTTTGCAGCTTGGGGAAGTTCCATCATCATAACCCTTACAATGTAGCTTGAGAAACTTGGGGAAATGGGAGGGACTGAGAAGCGGTAACATCCCATCCCTTGTTTAGACTTTAGAGAAACAGGCCCTTAGGCCCACAAAGTCCACGCCGACCTGCGACCACTCCGTACACTAGCCTACACCACTAGGGACAATTTGCTATTTTACTTTTAGTCAATTGGCCTACAAACCTGTACGTCTTGGGTGTGGGGGAAGAAACCAGAACAGACAGTGGGCATAGATGTATTTTTGATCCATCCCCAAGGAAGGCTGTGAACCATTTATTAGAATTGGCTCCCTGTTAGAAAGCAGACATGAATTATTTCAATGAAATAAATGTTTGCTGCATTATGTTTAAATACCTTGTTTGTGTTGGACTTGGAACTTTTTGTTTGCTAACACCAACATTTAGAACCTTCAAAGAGGTTGTGTACCTCTTACTAATTAATTATAAACAAGCTTAATCAACAATTTTAGAGGGAGAAGGGTAAATCGGAGGTGTTAGAATTACAGTTGAACAAAGGGGACTATGGAGCCATGAGGTAGGAACTGGCCAAAGATGACTGGAAAGCTAGCCTAGCAGGGATGACAGTGGAGCAACAATGGCAGGTATGTCTGGGAACAATACAGAAGATGCAGGATCACTTCATTCCAAAGAGGAAGAAAGATTCCAAGTGGAGTAAAGGGTGACGGTGGCTGACAAGGGAGGCCACGGAAAGTATAAAAATAAAGGAGAAGTATAACATAGCAAAGATGAGCGGGCAGGCAGAGGCTTGGGCAACTTTTAAAGAGCAACAGAAGATAACTAAAAAGGCAATACGGGGAGAAAAGATGAGGTACGAAGGTAAGCTAGCTATGAATATAAAGGAGCATAGTAAAAGCTGCTTTAGGTATGTGAAAAGGAAATAGTTAAGACCAAATTTGGACCCTTGAAAACTGAAAAGGGTGAATTTATTATGGGGAACAAGGAAATGGCAGACGAGTTGAACAGGTACTTTGAATCTGTCTTCACTAAGAAGGACACAAACAATCTCCCTGATGTACTAGTGGCCAGAGGATCGAGGGTAACGGAGGAATTGAAGGAAATTCACATGGAAATGGTGTTGGGTAGACTGATGGGACTGAAGGCTGATAGTCCACAGGGCCTAATGGCCTGCACCCCAGGGTACTTAAGGAAGTGGCTCTAGAAATTGTAGATGTATTGGTGATCATTTTCCAATGTTCTATAAATTCAGGATCAGTTCCTGTGGATTGGAGAGTAGCTAATGTTATGCCAGTTTTTAAGGAAGGCGGAAGAGAGAAAACTGAATTATAGACCAGTTAGCCTGACATCGGTTGTGGAGAATCAGTCATTAAAGATGAAATTGCAGCACATTTGGATAGCAATAGCAGGATTGGTCTGACTCATCATGGATTTACGAAGGTGAAATCATGCTTGACTAATCTTCTGGAATTTTTTGAGGATGTAACTTGGAAAATGGACATAGGATAACCATTAGATGTAGTGTACCTGGACTTACAGAAAGGATTTGATAAGGTCCCACATAGATTAGTGAGCAAAATTAGGGCACATGGTATTGGGCGTAGGGTGCTGACATGGATAGAAAATTGATTGGCAGACAGGAAACAAAAAGTAGGAATTAACAGGTCCCTTTCAGAATGACAGGCAGTGACTAGTGGAGTACCGCAAGGTTCGGTGTTGGGACCACAGCTATTTACAATATACAAGAATAAGGAGTAAGCCATTTAGAAAGGAGATGAGGAAACACTTTTTCTCACAGAGAGTGGTGAGTCTGGAATTCTCTGCCTCAGAGGGCGGTGGAGGCAGGTTCTCTGGATGCTTTCAAGAGAGAGCTAGATAGGGTTAAAAATAGTGGAGTCGGGGGTTATGGGGGGGGGAAGGTAGGAATGGGGTACTGATTGGGGATGATCAGCCATGATCACATTGAATGGCAGTCCTAGCTCAAAGGACCGAATGGCCTACTCCTGCATCTATTGTCATCTAAAAGGACACTGATGACTAAACGGCAAAATGTTAATTGATATTCTTTCTCTCTCTCCCTCTCTGAAAGTAACTGAATCAATAATCCTTAAGTTCTTAACAACAAAGTCAGGAAGAGAGCAATAATTATTTAATATTTTTTAATGTGTATTGCTATAATTGAATGCCTTTTCTGCAATAGGAACTGGAAAATCCGATGAAAAGGTTGATCTCAGCAAAGACAAAAAACTGGCTCAGTTCAATAACTGGTTTACTTGGTGCCAAAACTGTCGTCATGGAGGCCATGCTGGTCATATGCTCAGTTGGTTCAGGTAAATGCTAAATACCCATGTGACTATTATTTGCACAGGTACAGCAGGCTACTTTATTGATAGCGAATTAAGTACGGATTATAATTTTCAGAATTGATATTTCATTGATCTGCTAAAGATTTGCTTTGCTATTCATAAAAGATTGTAACATTCTGTTATGGAAACAGCCCTTTGGCCCGGCAAATTCACGCTGACTATCAATCATCTGTTCACACTACTATTTCATCCCTTTTTTTCAATTTACTCCCTACACACAGAACTCAGAGGTCAATTAACCTACAAACCTGCATGTCTTTGGGATGTGGGAGGAAACCGGAGCACCCAGAGAAAACCCGCAAACACAGAGAGAACATGCAAATTCCACACAAACTGCACCTTAGGTCACAATCAAACCTGGGTCTTTGGAGCTGGAGCAGCAGATCTATCAATTATGCTGCCCTTGCTTGTGAAAGGTATTTTCACAATACAGTGAAATAATTTCAGAATCAATTTGGGATTGATGAAAAAATGTCAGCATAAATCCTAGTAACATCTTGTGTGACTTGGTTTTCTTAAGTGCCTGCAGCTCTGGTCCTTCCCATTCATTTTGTGGTGATGATAGTAGACCTGCTGCCCTCGCAGTTCCAGCGATCTGCATTCTGTCCTGACCTTTAATGCTGCAATGTGGAGTTTGCTTAAACTTTGAGCTGTTTTTGACAAATGTGCACTGTTGAAAGTTAATTGGACAGTGCAGAATTGCCCCTTGTATAAGATTATCGTAAACAGATGTTGGGACGTTGATGTTCCAGTGTCCAAATGCCTAGTAGTATAGCATAGAAATAGACCCTTTGGCCCAACCTTTGCCAACCAAAATGTCTGAGCCAGAACTATTTGCCTGCATTTGGCCCTCTGAAGCATTTTGATCCATGTACCTCTCCAAATGTCATTTAAACATTGTAATTGTACTTGCCTTTACAGCATGCTCTGGCAGCTCGTCCCATGTAATCACTATCCACTGAGGAAAAACCTGCACTTTGGGTCCCTTTTAAATCTTTTCACCTTAAGTCTATGCCCTCTAGTTTTTGCTTCACTTTCCCTGGAGAAGACTGACTGATCATCCACTTTATCTACTCCGATCATGATTTTATATAACTCTAATGCAGGGGTTCCCAATCTTTTTCGTCCCGTTTACCCATGACAACTTTAATAGCACATAACAATGTTAATTCACTTATTTATGAACAACTAATGATAAACAAATTTCAGTATACCGGAACCAAACACAGTCAGTCAACGAGAAATATGTACAAATCCAGAATCAACCTCCTACGCTCCAAGAAAGAAGACCCACCTTTCAATACAAAGCCCTCCATTCCTGGTAACATCCTTGTGATTCCTTTTTGCACCCTTTATATATCTTTATGGCTGGGTGAACAAAATTGCAAGCAGTCCAAGTATGATCTCATTGTAGAATTGCAACTTGTCATCACAACTCCTGTACTCACTTTTATTTTAAACCTCTTCCCAATTGTGATCTTTATGCTAATGCTGATTTTTTTTTTTCTCTCCTCAGAGATCACCATGAATGTCCAGTGTCTGCATGTGCCTGCAAGTGCATGCAATTGGATACAACAGGAAACTTAATCCCAGCAGAAATATCATAGAGCTAAAACAGACATCCATCTATGACCACTTCATGTCTTTCAAGATCTGTGTATACAGTCACCAAGCTGCCATAGTTAGAGATGTTGGAGGAAAAAATAAATTGTTCCATCAATTTGGCAGTTCTGGAATCTGAATGACTGCACAGATTTTTTTGGGATTCCAAATAGAGAATAATCCTGAATAGTCCACAAACCTGCCACTAAAAATAAACCAACATGTAGATAAGCTATGTTGCGTTACATGTTCGTCCTAAAAATGCATGGAATCATGTTCGAATCATATTAGATTTTTTTTCCAAATCCCAGGACATTAGAATTGATGTACAAATAGGAAAATTGAAATAACATGGAATTAAGCAATATCAAAATGGGTTCTTATTCCATTTGATATTCTTCAGAATTCCACAATAACCCGGAGGTGCAGTAGACAGCATATGTGCACTTCAAGTGATTCTGTCTTATTACAGGTATTAACAATTTCCTGTGTGGGATATTGTAAGGAATGTGGCATGCTCTTCATAAAACTTGATCATGCATCTTTCCATGCAAATATAAATAAGGAATTGATCTGATACTGAAGCAATAACTAATTAGGTAACTAACTGGTAATAAGGTGAGGGGAAATAAATTTGAGTATGTGATATCTAATGTGGCCTTTATTAGTGAAAATTATATAATTGTTCAAAGTATATTATGTTAATTTAAAAGTAATTGTACAAAATGCAGTACCCACATTGCACAATTTAAGAAAAATTGCATTTGCCATTGTGGTAGTGCTGCTGATATATTGTGTTCATCCCTCCCTAAAGCCAAAGGTGTTATATTTTAATTTGTTTTACAGATTTGTAAATAAAGTGTAACCATTTGTATCAGAAGTGTTTTCAACAATGCATGTGCACGACTGTCAATGGGGGTGTGTGGAATTGAAAAAGAAAGTAAATATTTTGCAAAGGACTACTGCCAAACCTCTAATGCAGTTGTGTTGACAAGTAAATAACCTAGTAAATTTTACTGAAGATAATTAAACAGATAGAAATTCTGAAAAACATGGACTACTATTCCATCAATGAAGGAATAAAAGTCAAGCCAAACAAATAACCATATAACAATTACAGCACGGAAACAGGCCATCTCGGCCCTTCAAGTCCATGCCGAAAAACTTTTTTCCCTTAGTCCCACCTGCCTGCACTCATACCATAACCCTCCATACCCTTCTCATCCATATGCCTATCCAATTTATTTTTAAATTATACCAATGAACCTGCTGCCACCACTTCCACTGGAAGCTCATTCCACACCGCTACCACTCTCTGAGTAAATAAGTTCCCCCTCATGTTACCCCTAAACCTCTGTCCCTTAATTCTAAAGTCATGTCCTCTTGTTTGAATCTTCCCTATTCTCATAGGGAAAAGCTTGTCCACATCAACTCTGTCTATCCCTCTCATCATTTTAAAGACCTCTATCAAGTCCCCCCTTAACCTTCTGCGCTCCAGAGAATAAAGACCTAACTTATTCAACCTATCTCTGTAACTTAGCTGTTGAAACCCAGGCAACATTCTAGTAAATCTCCTCTGTACCCTCTCTATTTTGTTGACATCCTTCCTATAATTGGGCGACCAAAATTGTACACCATACTCCAGATTTGGTCTCACCAATGCCTTGTACAATTTTAACATTACATCCCAGCTTCTATACTCAATGCTCTGATTTATAAAGGCTAGCATACCAAAAGCTTTCTTTACCACCCTATCTATATGAGATTCCACCTTCAAGGAACTATGCACGGTTATTCCCAGATCCCTCTGTTCAACTGTATTCTTCAATTCCCTACCGTTTACCATGTACGTCCTATTTTGATTTGTCCTGCCAAGGTGTAGCACCTCACATTTATCAGCATTAAACTCCATCTGCCATCTTTCAGCCCATTTTTCCAACTGGCCTAAATCACTCTGTAGACTTTGGAAATCCTCTTCATTATCCACAACACCCCCTATCTTGGTATCATCTGCATACTTACTAATCCAATTTACCACCCCTTCATCCAGATCATTGATGTACATGCCAAACAACAAAGGACCCAACACAGATCCCTGAGGCACCCCACTAGTCACCTGCCTCCAACCCGACAAACAGCCATCCACCATTACCCTCTGGCTTCTCCCATTCAGCCACTGTTGAATCCATCTTGCTATTCCTGCATTTATACCCAACAGTTGAACCTTCTTAACCAACCTTCCATGAGGAACCTTGTCAAAGGCCTTACTGAAGTCCATATAGACAACATCCACTGCTTTACCCTCGTCAATTTCCCTAGTGACCTCTTCAAAAAATTCAAGAAGATTAGTCAAACATGACCTTCCAGGCATAAAGCCATGTTGACTGTTCCTAATTAGACCCTCTTTATCCAGATACTTATATATATTATCTCTAAGTATCTTTTCCATTAATTTGCCCACCACTGAAGTCAAACTAACTGGTCTATAATTGTTAGGTTTACTTTTAGAACCCTTTTTAAACAATGGAACAACATGCGCAGTACGCCAATCCTCGGGGACTATTCCCGTTTCTAATGACATTTGAAATATTTCTGTCATAGCCCCGGCTATTTCTACACTAACTTCCCTCAATGTCCTAGGGAATATCCTGTCAGGACCTGGAGACTTATCCACTTTTATATTTTTCAAAAGTGTCAGTACTTCTTTTACTTTGAAACTCATAGTATCCATAGCTACTCTACTAGTTTCCCTTGCCTCACATAATTCAATATCCTTCTCCTTGGTGAATACCGAAGAAAATAAATTGTTCAATATCTCCCCCATCTCTTTTGGCTCTGCAGATAGCTATCCACTCGGTCTCTCCAATGGACCAATTTTATCCCTTGTTATCATTTTGCTATTAATATAGCTGTAGAAACCCTTTGGATTTACTTTCACCTTACTTGCCAAAGCAACCTCATATCTTTTAGCTTTTCTAATTTCTTTCTTAAGGTTCTTTGTACATTCCTTATACTCCTCAAGCACCTCATTTACTTCATGCTGCCTATAATTATTGTAGATCTCCCTCTTTTTCCGAACAAGATGTCCAATTTCGCTTGAAAACCAGGGCTCTTTCCAATTTTTACTGGTTCCTTTCAACCGAACAGGAACATAAAGATTCTGTACTCTTAAAATGTCCCCTTTAAATGTCCTCCATTTCTCCTCTACATCTTTCCCATAAAACAAAATGTCCCCGTTCACTCCTTTTAAATCATCTCGCATCTCGTTAAAGTTAGCCTTTCTCCAATCAAAAATCTCAACCCTAGGCCCAGTTCTGTCCTTCTCCATAATTATATTGAAACTAATGGTATTGTGATCACTGGACCCGAAGTGCTCCCCAACGCATACCTCCGCCACCTGTCCCGTCTCATTTCCTAACAGGAGGTCCAGCACTGCCCCTCCTCTAGTAGGCACCTCTATGTATTGCTGCAAAAAACTATCCTGACATGTATAGAACCTGAAGAATAATGCATTTTCATAATTGATATCCCATGATGACAAAGCTTTAATCTTACAACATGGAGATGACGTGCTAATGCAGCTGTAGTTTAAGGTACTAAATTATTAAAAACCAAAGCAATTGAAGAAACAAGCAACTTTACATTTTATTTTAAACTAATGTTTACACGTTTTAACACAAGTAATACAGAATTAATCAATAAATATCTGTATAGTAACTACTCGTCACACTAAAACTGAAGAATCAGCTGTCGCCTGTAATACCAAATGGATAATATTGTGAGAATTCATGCAGAATGCACACTGCTTCGTGGTAAAGTCCAAGATCTGAAATAAGGTGTAAAAAAGTAACATTTATTAGAGCCAAGATAATTACATTCAAAGAGCATGATAGAAGTACCACATTGTTTAGTTGATATATTAACAATATCGAGATGCAGATAATTTTCTCATGTAATTTATGTACATTGTTGCAATCAATGAACCTTTGTTCATTACACAAGCAAGTGTGGAACAGGTCCAACAGTAAATCAGATTTTAATGGTGGTTTCAGAAACAAATGTCGCTGCTCTAAGTGGTTGTGTTTTAATATCCTGTACTGTACCACCAAGTCCTACAAGCTTATGTTTTCACCAAATAACATCAGGAATTTAAGCATTTTACAAATAACACAATTAAGCACAGTGTACATTGCCAGAGAAGGGCATAGCTACAGAGCTGTCATTAATGCTATTGCTCATCCAATTTATATCTTCAGCTGTTGATGTATTGGAGGCAGAAAATTAAATTCAAGCTTTTTAAATGGAAAAAAAATGTTAAAAATCTATTTGCACATTTTTATCTTAATATAAAATTGATTTTTCTCAGTAGCTTCTGTAAATTGAGCTTGGATGTTCAACATTGGGTACAACATGTTCATGTTGTGTATAGAAGTTGGGAGGTGATGTTGCTGTTGTTGAGTAGAAAACTTTCCTCCATCACAAAAGTATTTAAAGCTAGAAAGCTGAGGTTTAGGATACAGAGCAACAGGTTCAGAGGGATTATGAGGAAGATTATTTTCTTCCAGTGGATACTTGCAATCAGAAATGCACTGCCCAAATAGTTGGTAAAGACAGGTACTCAGGACATTTTACAAATATCCAGACAATTGAATTGTCAGCGTTTAATGCTATGGACCAAGTGTTGATAAATGGAATTAACGTAGATGAGTAATATTTGCTAGTCAGCATGACACGGTGGACTGAAAGGCTAATTTCTGTTACATGGCAGGATTAAGCAGCAAATAATTTCCAAGTGGTCTGTAACAATTTTGAACTGACTTCTATTATTGAGGAATAAGAATTGAATCTGCAAAACAGAGCTAATCCTCTTGCATCAGAACTGGCACGTCTAAAATAAACAGGAAAGACTTGTTATTTTATAATTCAGTATTAAAATCTGAGGGTTACATTGTGCCTCAACAGAAAATGAGGTGCTGTTCCTTGGGCTTACATTGGTCTTTGTAATAAGGTAACCAGCTGGATGCCGTCTTTAAATAAAAATGTGCTACATCAATAATTTTCAGTGAAGTTTAGAGAGAGTGTGGAAACAAGCCCTTCGGCCCACCGAGTGCACACCAACCAGCGATCCCCATACACTAGCACTATCCAACGTGAAGATGCAGCTCGCAGAAAAGGCGCATCCTTTACCACGTTTCTTACCCCCCCCCCCAATATAAAAGACTAAAAGATCTCCAAAAGCAAACTTTTAGATAGACTACAAATTTTTAAAAAAATGAAAGGACAGACAGCTGCTGGCGAGGCTGCCACTCGATGGCGCCACCTGTGAGCCTCAAAGGGATGCGTTTCTTAATATGCCGAACAGCATCAGCAGAGGCAGAAAATAAAACCTATGGAAAATGCTAAATAAAAAGAAATAAAGCCAGAAAGGATGGAGCCATTTACTTTGTATTAAAAAAGGGAGAGGGATAAGGAAACTGCAAAACTTGTAAATAACCAAGATCAGTTGCAATAAAATACACATAGAACAAACATTCATATACAGAGATTTAATGCTTATTACTGTGAAGCACTGTGAATTATCTTCAATTTTCTTGGCTGGAACAGCCTAATATGAAAATACTTAAAGCAAACACAATAATCAATTTACAAATAGCTTTGTGGGGTGGATCAGGTAGGTTTAAACAGACTGAGCGGAGGCGTTTGGCGAAACGATCACCGAGCTGAGACAGGTGAAAGACTCTCGACTGACATCTAATACAAGCCTACTGACTCCCACAGCTATCTGGATCAGTGCTTCTTAAACTGGTGAATGGTTTACCCAATGGTGAATTAAATTATTTTGGGGTGAATGAAACTAGAGGGGTGAATTACTTAATTTATTCAGATATTTATATATTTTTTCTATACTTAAAAAAGGCATTGGCATTAAAGTGGTTAGTAAGCTCTTATTGGTTTTAATGGCAATGCTGAAATTTGATATGTTTCTTTCTCTCTATGGTTTTCCAATTTCAAAGTAGCAGGATATTTCCCAAATGTACTGTAATATAACCAGAGCTGCCAAGTTTTGTCAGAGCATTTCAGTATTCTAGTACCTGAAAATCAGTATTTTGCGGAGGAGATCAGAATTTTACGCGGTGCCATTTTGCTGAAAAAAATGTGCAGTCATACCCATGTAAGCGTACAAGAATGCATAACTTATTTATTGTGTATTTGTAATTGTTTATTGTGTATTCTGTCATAGCTGCTTTCATGCATCTCTCTCTGTGTTGGCTGCAGCCATCATCTGCTTCAGTAAGGGAAGCTGATCGGTGATTGGTCGCAACGCCCCTCAGCGACTGTGTCTGATTGGCCGCTGAGTGACCAGCGCATTATGTGATTGGACACAATGCCCTTGGAGACAGCGGCTGATTGGACGGGAGGAGAACGATTTGTTGATTGGACGGGAATTTTATGAGAAGCTGGTCGGTGATTGGACGCAACCCCCTTAGAGACAACGATTGATTGGCTGCCAAATAATCGGGCACAGAAAATTGACAAATAGGAAAACAAATCGGAATATCATGCCTGATCTGCAGTTTCTTCCTATTGAATAAGAACCCTGGCCCGAAACGACTCCTAACCCATTCCAACCACAGATGCCGCCTAGCCCGCTGAGTTCAAGCACTCTGTTTTTTATTTAACTCCGAAATTGAAGATAGACATCAAGCTGGAGTAACTCAGCGGGCCAGACATCAACTCTGGAGAGAAGACCCTTCTTCAGAACTCTTGTCCACAGAGAGAGAGAGTACTTGTGATTGTATGAAGAAGGGTCTCGACTTGAAACGCCACCCACCCCGCCTCCCCAGAGCTGCCGCCCGTCCCGCTGTGCCGCCCCAGCCCCCTGTGTCCTCCTTCAACTCCAGAGTCAAACAAAAAAAAGTGCTGGAGCAACTCAGTAGGCCAGGCGGCACCCGTAAAGGGAACGAACCAGGAGCCGCCACGGCCCCCCCCCCAACAGGAAGGAACCGCAGATACAGCCGTTCCCGCAAAACGCCAAATGATTCCGGGAATGCCGAGGTGAGAGAGAGGGAGTGAGAGAGACGAGATGGGGAGAGAGAGCGCGCACAAGAGAGCGAAAGACAGACACAGTGAGAGAGTGAGCGAGAAATAACGAGAGTCAGAGAGAACCTAACCCAAGCACGTAGGCAGACCAACGCCCACAAAAACAATCAACCAGATGTTAAACCCCAAAACACCAATAGATTTAATCTGTTACAATCCACAGAGGTACAGCATGACCCCCCCCCACATCCCTGCATTTTCCAAGCAGCAAGATTCCAAGTCAACGCCACCGGTCCACCACCCCATTCGCAAGTGGCATGCCAATGAAACAGGAAGTCGGGCTGATCCCGGCCGCTCGAACCTGCCTGCTGCACCTTGTTACGATTATCTATGGTCGATTTTCTGTTGTTAAATACGGACTTCTAAATAAAATCCGTATTTAACAACGCAAAACTGTACATACGTATTCTTATCGCATTTCCGTACAAAATCCGTACTACTTGGCAGCTCTGTATAACCTTTTAGGGAAGACCATGATTTTTTGAACTAGTTATCCAAGAAAAAAACTGCAGTAATCAAATCCCAGTGTTTAGACGTTGGAGTGGTTTTTTTTTATCATTCTAATAGAATGATTTTCCAACTCCAGTGGTAATTAAACTTTTTTTTGTCACTCCTAGTTTTCTGTACATATTTTAGGATGTTCAAAAAAAAGTTGAATAAATAAATTAACTAATTAAGTGTTTATGTTTTTTGGCATGTGACAAAGTAAATTATATATAAAATTATACACAAGGGAGAATAAGACAAAAATTACCAAAAATAAAAAAATGTTGTGATAAACTATTTCAGTGCCATTCACTCTTGAGTCTAAGCACTGATCTAGACTATACTTTTTCCCACCGTGTCACCTGCAAATTATTATTATGCTACATACCAAAACTGTTCTTGTCTTCTCGGAAAGGAGTGTAGTAAGCAGCTTTAATAGTGGCTTTCTGTGTAACCTTTCCAACAACTTCAACAACGCCACTCAATTCTTCATCAAGCTAAATAAATGAATGTAAAATAGATGCTTAGTTAACACATTTTTAAAAGCATATTTCCATTCCTAGATAAATGCTATTATAAAAGAAATACCTAGCGAGAACGGGGTCTGTATGGAGTTTGTACGTTCTCCCCGTAGGTTTTCTCTGAGATGTTCGGTTTCCTCCCACACTCCAAAGTACAGGTTTGTAGGTTAATTGGCTTGGTAAATGTAAAAAATTCCCCTAGTGGGTGTAGGATAGTGTTGATCCGCGACAGCGGGGATCGCTGGTTGGTGCGGACCCGGTAGGCTGAAGGGCCTGTTTCCGCGTTGTATCTCTAAACTAAACTTTTGTTGTGGTCTCTCATTTAGTTGCATGTATTAGATAATGATGACAATCTGGAAATAACATTACAAAATTCTGCAACCCAAAAAAATGTTCACTACTGAATACTTGGTATTCTTATCAATGCCTCTCAGGATATTGTAAACATCTATAAAAGGTAATCCTAAGCCTATTTTGCTCCAGGGAAAATAGTCCCAGCTATCCAGTCACCCAGCTATTCCCACTCCTTACAATCAGTCTGAAGATAGATCCCGATCCAAAAGGCATCTATCCATGTCCTCCAGGGATACTACCAGACAACTCAGTTTCTCCAGCACTTGTGTCTTTTATCACTTATAACACAAGCTCTGCAGTCCTATACTGAGGCAACCAAACTTTATTCCAGATGGAATCTCACCAACGACCTCTGCAGCTGTAATAGGAATCAAATGCACAGGACAAAGTGTTAAGAAGTCCCTTGTGCCAGTAGGTGGGGAGCATTTCAGTTGAGAGTGGTAGACGCTCAACATCGGGGGGGGGGGAATACGTATACGTATATCTTGGCCTGGGTAACCTTCAGGACAGTTGGGCACAGGACACATCATCAGTAGTGTACCCTTGCATCACTGGGTGTTTCGGCCTTTTAACACTATACACCACCACAAGGGCGGCCCGCTGCAGGATGATCAGCCCTCAGCGCGTGTCCCGTGTCAAACTGTCCCAAAGATTCACCATGACGTACTTGGGGCCCAGCATGGGTCTTTCCGCTTGAGCCAAATCCAACGGCTGCTTCTTTCAGCTGCGTCTGAGAGTGATCTTATGGTCTTCCGCAGAGCCTGACCGTGGATTCCAAGCTCCTTCAGCAGTCTGATGGTAGATAATGCAACAAATCCTCTGCATCCCACTTCAACTGGATAGACTTTGATGTTCCAGCCACGCTGCGTTGCCTCTGCTGACATCACAACTCTTACACTTAATACAGTGCAGAAACAGAGTTGCAGATGCTGGAATTTTAACCATATAACCATATAACAATTACAGCACGGAAACAGGCCATCTCGGCCCTCCAAGTCCGTGCCGAACAACTTTTTTCCCTTAGTCCCACCTGCCTGCACTCACAAAATCACAAGATTTTGTGTGGAACAAAGTACTGGAGTAGCTCAGCGCATCAGGCAGCATCTCTGGAGGACATGGACTGGTGACATTACGGGTCAGGACCCTTCAGACATGGCTCACCTGGGATCTCTTGGCTACTTTCCAAACCAGTGTGGCATGCAGGACTTTGTGAAAAGCTTACTAAATACCCTGCTTTCATCAACCCTCTTGGTCAACTCTTTATAAAACGTAATTAAATTTGTGAAACACAAATTCCCGTGCATAAAGTTATGCTGACTATCCTTAATCACTTCTCGTCTTTGCAAAAGCAGATGGATCCCGTCTCTCAAAATTCCCTCCAGTGATATGCCCCATCACTGATGTTAAAATCACTGGCCTGTTGTCCCCTGGCTTGTTCTTGCACATGAGGTATGACATTAGTCACTATCCATGTTCCGGTACCTCACCCATGGCAAGAAAGATACAAAAACCTCTGTCAAAGTCCTACCAATTTCTTCCCTTGCTTCCCACAACATCCTAAAATACACTTCTGTCTCTATGAACTTATTCCGAATTGAAGCAGTCACCTCCAGTGTTTCTTTGGACTAAATTGCTAGAGAAGCAAAGTAAAACAATTGTTAACACATTTGATTCAATTATACAAGCTGTTTTTTTTTTTAAACCCTTAAAAGCTTTAGCACCCTTCCTGAAGTATGAAGATCAGAATTAGATGCATTTCTTAACTTGCAATTCAACTGTGTTTTATAATGATTCATCACAACTTCCTTGTTATTTATGAAGCCTAGATCCCTTTAGCAAGTTACTCTACCTAATCATTCACCCTCAAAGATTTATGTAGACAAGCTCCAAGTTTGTCCTGCACATGCTTTATAGTTCCTCTCCTCATTCTTCACACTTTTAAATTTCATCTGTCACATATCTGTCTGTTTCAATAGCCTCACTCGTCTTCCATCATACTCCTCTTCACTCAATGGTGCACTTTCAATTTGTGCCCTGTGCAATTTTTGAAGTAGTCTTCCGAATACTTGAATCTATGTTATTAATGTACATCAAGTGATTCCAGCACTAACTCCTGAGGAACATAAGTGTCTATGTTACTCCAGTCAAATAACAATTAATGTCTTATCTATTACTGACATTTATTTTCCATTTATTCTGATTTTGATATTTTACAAACTTATGCTGACTGCTGACTTCCATTAATTAATCCATAGATCTCCAACTAATCATTAGTGTTATTCGTGAACATTTTGGCTAAAACCTTTCCATCACAGAGGATATACTGACCAATTTGCAGTTGTTCAGTTTTCTTTGCTCCCTTTTTTAAGGGTATACCAGTTGCAATTTCCCTCTACAGACCACGTAAAACAATTACTAGCTTAATAATTTTTGCTCCCTACTGTAAACTACCAACCAATTTGGCTTTAGTATTCTGCTGTAGTCATTATTGCTGACTTTCAGTTAAAACAAAAATTAATACAGAATGCCGTGACATTGCACCTAAATTTAATTTCCAATAAATAGCCGTACATCGATTTATGTTTTAAAACTTACTGGATTTGTCATTTCCACTGTTACATTTTTCCCATCTCCATCTGTTAGAATAAACGAGGTTCCAGTGGGGTGAATCTGTTTTACAAAAAACACAACCATATGTTTAAAAATGGACATTCAGTAGAACAAAAAAATAATATCTTCATTTACTTAATTTTGATCGGAATTAAACAAGGTAACAAAAGGATGTGTGGATGTGGCAATTGGCATCTCTCGTGAACCAGGTGCAGATTGTGAGAATTGGCTAAATAAAATTTAGGCGCATTACCTCTTGTCTGGCAATGCGTGGAATGGTGAATGTGAACATAACGTAGGAGAGATAAGGAAGCCTGATTCTCTGCAGGAAGTTACAGTAGACCACCCGTGCACCCAACCTCCAGTAGCATACAAATGTTGCAGTAAATCAGGGCTTATGATTGGCTCAGAGAGAGGGCAGTGGTGTAGTCTGCTTGGAAGGCGAGATAGAATAAAGTCAAGATGCCCTGGCATTATGACTTGTATTAACCATCTGTTGTTGAATAAGATTAACATAAATAAAAAGTATATTATGACTAATTAAATAATTGATACCCTTGTAGTGGATGGTAGTTATAGAAAAAGCTGAGGGCAAAGCATATTTTTGTATAGTTTGTATCTAACCAAAAATAATAGTTGTTTACTGCACAGTATAACGGTCAGCTGATTCTGCTGTGATATCAGAGAACTGGTGAGCAGTTAACTGCCACGATCCCTCCATGATATGCAATAAAGTCTCTTTTTTTTTTAACATTTTATTTAATTAGAAGTACAGCAATTTGGCCCCAAGGTGCCTAATATATATTGACATATTATATTTTATGTACAGCTTCTTATTTTTTTAATAATGAAAAAGAAAAGAGAAAGTAGAAACATGTGATATAGTGTATGAGAAAGAAAAGTGTGAAAAAAGAAAGTTGAGAATGAAAAAGAAAAAAGCTCTCGGTAGTTTCCCGACAACTACCGAGAGCTTCGGTCGACGAACCCTCCTCCCCCTCCTCTCTCAATCACCTTGCGTGAGTAGGGGCTGGTTAGTGCGCGCGTATGTGTTAAGCCGCAGGCCCAACCTCCCCCCGCCCCCGCGTTGAGGGGACGGGAACCAATGGGTCCCACTTGGTCTAGTTACAAATAAACAGGGGCCAGTTGGGGAGGGAGAGAGAACCTACAGCAATTATCACTAAGTTGCGGCAGCGCTGACTGTCCACGCTCTCTCTGCAACTCCTTTCTTCTACAATAATGCAGATGGTGGTCGGGGCAAGAATGGGGCAGTTGGGTGGTAGTGTGGCGAAGGGGGGCAGTTGAGTTGTAGTAGTAGGTGTGGCGAGGCGGACGAGGAGGGAAGAGAGCGAAGGTCGTTGGGAAACGGTTAGCAGGGCGAGGGGAGACGGTGAGAGGAGCGATGGCGAGGGTCGCGGGGCGGCCGCACCTTGTGCACGCGCCCCACCAGGCAGACGGCTCTGCCCTGGAACTCCGGCACCAGCCCCGCGCTGACCCGCGTGCGCGGAACATCCACAACGCCCGCCATCGCCAACCGCCCGCCGTTCCAAACCACTTGGCGCCAAACTCCCCGCGCCGTCACGTCCACTCCAGATCTGTGCGCCGCCCAATAAAGTCCTCCGACTCCCATCTCCTGGATTGTAGTTCCGATTGTGAGCAATTGTAAAATTCGGCTGTAATGTCAAAAGTCAAGAATGTTTCATTGTCGTATGTTCGAGCAGCAGTAATGTTTCCCATATGCAACGTTCTTTCTCTTCTTTTGATGATACGCACGTTTCACATAGTCATCGTTGGTTCATCTACTATTTTGATACTGAGAAGCATGAAGGCATGATACGACCAACGTTATTATCCCAATGTTACAGGTTTGAGGGGGCAGGCAGAGTTGGAGCAACAGTGCATCCTCTCCTATGCCATTCTGGTGTGGTTTGCTAGCTGCACTGTGGCTGGAAGGAAGGTTCTACAGGGGGTTATTAAAACAGCACAGAGCATCACAAACACTCGACTACCCTCCCTGGAAGACATTTACAAGGCCCGATGTTTACGCCGGGTGACAAACATCACACAGGACTCATCCCACCCTGCCAACCACCTTTTCACTCTGCTGCCCTCTGGGAGGCGATGCGGGTCTTGAAGGCCCGCACTTGCAGACTAAGTTTCTACCCACGTGCCATTAGAGAACTTAACTCAAACAGATAACACTACGGGCAACACTACACAATTCGGGGTGCATATAAAAATTTGTCTGCTAGAATGTGCAATATAATGTGCATTTATTTATTACTTATTTTATACATTAATCTTGTAGTAAATGTAAATGTGAGAGTAAATGGTTGGTTGTGTTATTGTGTTTTGTTCTTTTTAATCTTTTTATCCTGTGTCTTTTATTGTTTGCCATTGAAGGGGATGCACATGAAATTTCGTTGTACAGTTGATGTGCAATGACAAATAAACGGATTTGATTCAGTGTCCTTAGTTATGAGAATTATAGTTAAGGTAAGATTCAGTTGGCAGCAGCGCCGGATCCACCCATATTAGTTACCATTGCTGGATCTCGCCCTCCAGTGTGTTAGCACTACTATTTTGCACATTTATGTTCCCCCGGGTTTTCCCAGCGGACACAGTCAATGACAAGCAGGAGAGGAACTACAGACCGCGCTTTCCCCACACGAAGCCTTTGCGTCGTCTGCACCAAAGTATCTTTGGTCCGCACCGAGCGAATTGGCTTGCGCTGACGTCACCGCTCTGCCATTGATCCTCCCGAGTGACGTCGCCCCTGGCACTCGCCTATTTGTGGACAGGCGTGATGACGTGTCAAGCTACGGCGACCGCCGTTAAATGACGTTAGAGCCTGGAAGTTGACAAGTTGGAGGTGCCGTCCATTTGTCCACGGACGTTTGTCTTAAAAGTGAAACTTGATTTTAAACGGATTTTGTTCGGTGTTGGCTGCTGGTGGAAGACGTTGTCGGTTCCAGTTTCCTTCAGCTGTGGCCGGCATGCGAGGCGCTGACTGCGGCTGGTCGGAGTGACGCGGTCGCGGTAGGTCCCCGCGCCCGGGCGGCCGTTTAACCGTCGGTGTCGCGCGCTCTCGCGCTCGGGCCGGACCGGGTCTGGGTTCCAGCGGCCAACCTGCTGCTGGCGGGTGGACAACACTGTGGAGGGAGGAGCTGCATGTGCTGGTTTACACCGACGATAGACAAAGTACAGGAGCGGGACAGGCAGCATCTCTATTCTCTGGAGAGAAGGAATAGGTGTCGGGTCGATACCCTGCTTCAGACTTAGACTCTAGGAAAGGGAAACGAGATATATAGACGGAGGTATAGAGAGAAATACATAGAACAAATTAATGAAAGATGCAAAAAGCAACGATGGTGAAGCCCACAATGGTCCATTGCGGGCTAATGAGTTATACAGACAACGAAACCACCGTTCAATATGATCATGGGTTCTCATCTAAAATCAGTACGTCGTTGTTGTTTTTCCCGTACATCCCTTCGACCCATCCTTACATCATATTGGGGGTTCAGTATTGATGTGGATAGAGAACTGGCTGGCAGACAGGAAGCAACGAGTAGGAGTAAATGGGTCATTTTCAGAATGGCAGGCAGTGACTAGTGGGGTACTGCAAGGCTCAGTGCTGGGACCTCAGCTATTTACAATATATATTAATGATCTGGATGAGGGAATTGAATGCAACATCTCTAAGTTTGCGGATGACATGAAGCTGGGGGGCAGTGTTAGCTGTGAGGAGGATGCTAAGAGACTGCAAGGTGACTTGGATAGGTTGGGTGAGTGGGCAAATGCATGGCAGATGCAGTATAATGTGGATAAATGTGAGGTTATCCACTTTGGTGGCAAAAACAGGAGGGTAGATTATTATCTGAATGGTGGCTGATTAGGAAAAAGGGAGATGCAACGAGACCTGGGTGTCATGGTACACCAGTCATTGAAAGTAGTCATGCAGGTGCAGCAGGCTGTGAAGAAAGCAAATGGTATGTTAGCATTCATAGCAAAAGGATTTTTGAGTACGAGAGCAGAGAGGTTCTACTGCAGTTGTACAGGGTCTTGGTGAGGTCACACCTGGAGTATTGCGTACAGTTTGGTCTCCTAATCTGAGGAAAGACGTTCTTGCCATAGAGGGAGTACAGAGATGGTTCACCGGACTGATTCCTGGGATGGTAGGACTTCCATATGAAGAAAGACTGGATAAACTCGGTTTGTACTAGCTGGAATTTAGGAGATTCAGGGGGGGATCTTATAGAGGCTTACAAAATTCTTAAGAGGTTGACAGGCTAGATGCAGGAAGATTGTTCCCGATGTTGGGGAACTCCAACAAGGGGTCACAGTTTAAGGATAAGGGGAAGTCTTTTAGGACCGAGATGAGAAGATGTTTTTTCACACACAGAGTGGTGAGTCTGTGGAATTCTCTGCCACAGAAGGTAGTTGAGGCCAGTTCATTGGCTATATTTAAGAGGAAGCTAGATGTGGCCCTTGTGACTAAAGGGATTGGGGGGGGTATGGAGAGAAGGCAGGTACAGGATACCGAGTTGGATGATCAGCCATGATCATATTGAATGGTGGTGCAGGCTCGAAGGGCTGAATGGCCTACTCCTGCACCTATTTTCTATGATTCTATGTCAGTCACGTCATCCCGGGAATTAACCTGGTGAACCTATGGTGCACTCCCTCAATAATAATAATGTCCTTCCTCAAATTAGGAGACCAAAATTGCAAACAATACTCCAGGTGCGGCCTCACCAGGGACCTGTACAACTGCAGTAGGACCTCCTTGCTCCTAAACTCAAATCATCTTGCAATTAACGCTAATTTGCCATTACCCTTTTTCACTGCCAGCTGTACCTGCATGCTTACTTTCAGTTTCGGATGTACAAGCACACACAGGTCTTGCGCAAGAAGAAACTGCAGATACTGGGGTTTAAACTGAAGATGGACACAAAAAGCTGGAGTAACTTAGCGGGCCAGGCAGCATGTCTGGAGAGAGGGAATGGGTGACGTTTTGGGTCAAGATCCTTCTTCAGATAATAATCTTCCTGTCCTTGCCACCAAAGTGGATAACCTCACATTTATCTGCATTATACTGCATCTACCATGCATCTGCCCACTCACTCAATCTATCCAAGTCACCTTGCAGCCTCCTAGCATCCTCATCGCAGCTCACATTGCCACCCAGCTTTGACATCCGCAAACTTGCAGATGTCACATTTATATCCCTCGTTAAATCATTAATATTTTGTAAACTGGGGTCCCAGCACCGTACCTTGCAGCTCCCAACTATTCACTATCTGCCATTCTGAAAAGGACCCGTTAATTCATACTCTTTGCTTCCTGTCTGCCAACCAGTTCTCTATACCCAACCCCCAATACTGTGTGTTCTAATTTTGCACACTAACCTCTTGTGTGGATCTTGTCAAAGGCTTTTTGAAAGTCCAGATACACCACATCCGCTGGCTCTCCCTTATCCATTCTACTTGTTACATCCTCCCAGGAATTAACTTTGTTACAAATTCCAGAAGATTAGTTTAGCATGATTTCCCCTTCATGAATCCATACTGACTTTGACTGATCCCTGCATTGCTTTCCAAATGCGCTGCTATAACATATTTAATAATCGACTCCAGCATGTTCCCCACTACAAATCTAAGGCTAACTGGTCAATAATTTCCCATTTTCTCTCTCCCTCCTTTCTTAAAAAATGGTGTTACATTGGCTACCATCCAGTCCACAGAAACTGGTCCAGAGTTGAGAGAACATTGGAAAATGTTCACCAATACATCCATGATTTCTAGGGCCATCTCCCTGAGTACTCTGAGATGCAGACCATCAGGCCCTGGGGATTTATCTGCCATCAGTCCCAACAGTTTACCCAACACCATTTCCTGATTAATGTGTATTCCCTTCAGTTTCTCCCTCCCACTAGATCCTCAGTCCCCCAGTATTTCTAGGAGATTTTTTTGTCTTCCTTAGTGAAGACAGAACCAAAGTACTTGTTAAACGGTTCTGCCATTTCTTTGTTTCCCATTATAAATACACCTGTCTCTGACTGCAAGGGACCTACATTTGTCTTCATTAATCTTTTCCTTTTTCATATCTCAAGAAGCTTTTAGAGTCAGTTTTTATATTCCCCGCAAGCTTTCTTCCATGCTCTTTCCCCCTCACCCCCTCTTAATTAACCCCTTTGTCTTCTGTTGTTCTAAATTTCCCCCAGTCCTCCTGTTTGCTGCTTCCTCTGGCCAATTTATATTCCTTTTCCTTGGATTTAACACTAATCATGATTTCCCTTGTTAGCCACGGTTGAGCCGCTTTCCCAGTTTTATTTTTTTGCCAGACAGGGATGAACAATTTTTGGAGTCCATCCATGTGGCATTTAAACCTTTACCATTGCATCTCCATCAACCCTTTAAGTATAATTTGCGTGTCTATCCTAGCCAATTCCCATCTCATACTTTCAAAGTCTCCTTTCTTTTTCAGGACCCTAGTCTCTGAATTAACCGTGTCACTTTCCATTCTAATGTAGAATTCCAACAAATTATGGTCACTGTTGCCCAAGGAACTTTGCACAACAAGATCCCTAACTAATCCTTCCTCATTAAACAATACCTAGTCTAGGATGGCCTGTCCTCTAGTCGGTTCTTCTACATATTGGTTTAAAAAAACATCCCTATACATTCCAGGAAATCCTCGTTCTCAGCACTGTTACCAATTTGGTTGGCCCAATCTATATGTAGATTAAAAGGCACCCATGATAACTGCTGTATCTTTGCTATACTCATCCCTAATTTCCTGCTTGATGCTATCCCCAACCTCCCTACTGGTTTGGTGGTCTATATTCCACTCCAACAAACGTTTTCTGCCCTTGGCTATTTCGCAGTTCTACCCATACCGATTCTACAGCATCCAAGCTAATGTCTCTCTTCTTCATCGTCTTCTTCGTCGTCTTCTTCTTCTTCTTCGTCGTCTTCTTCTTCGTCGTCTTCTTCGTCTTCTGTTGTTGGACAACTTGTTCTATTTGATCTTCCGTTTGTGCACGTTGAGTTGATTGCATTAGTCGAAACAGGGCGGACCATGTGAAGGTTGCAATCTTCCTCGCCATGTCTCTTGTTGCTATTGCATTAATCTCCTCTTTAAGCAGCAATGCCACCCCGCCTCATCTTCCTTTCTGTCTATCCTTCCTGAATATCAAATACCCCTACATGTTTAGCTCCCAGCCTTTGTCTCCCTGGAACTATGTCTCCATAATTCCAACCATATCATATTCCTTAACTACTAACTGCACATTAAATTAATCTACCTTATTCCAAATGCTCCTCGCATTAAGGCACAAAGCTTTCAGGTTTGTTTTTCTTATCTCCCTTGTACCTTTTGCTTCTGTCCTCCTTTTATGTCCCTCTGTCTCCTTGCATTGGCTCCCATCCCCCTGCCCTGTTAGTTTAAACGTGACCTTTCCTACACTCTTTCCCGTTAAACTGCACGCATACGCTTCCACACTGACTTCACGCCTCCACTGTTTAGTTTAAACCCACCCATGTAGCACTAGCAAACGTGCCTGCCAGAATGTCAGTCCCCCTCCAATTAAGGTGCAATATGTCCCTTTTCTACTGGTCACCCCTGCCCAGAGGTGATCCCATTGATCTAGAAATCTAAATCCCTGCTTCCTGCACCAACGCCTCAGCCACACATTCAGATCCCGCATATCCCTGTTCCTACCTTCTAGCAATGTTACAAAATTTTGAGATTTTAAAAATCAAGTCTGCAATTTATCCCATCAGATAAAGCATAAAAAGTTTAATTTGACACCTAATTCACTTTCATATCTTCAGTATTAAAAATACTGTATGGCCATTTTCGTACTCGGAAATTAGCATCTTGTTCCCCATTGCCTTTCCATTGACTTAAAAGGTGTGATCTAGGACAGTCAAAAGTCTATAAATTTCTTACAAATTAAGAGAACTCAATAAAATGTTCAGTTATTATGGATTGAAGCATTCTGAAACAAATATGAAACAATCTTACTTGGATGACCTGAAATTAAAACATATAATTAGTTAGTTATCTAATTGTAGCTAATTACAAAATTCAATTACTAGATCTAAGCATCTATCCATTTCTTAAGAAAAGATAAACATTTTTAAATTGCCATTTTTAAAGTGTCCAAATACCGTTCACCCAATAATTCACAATATAACATGATTTTTAAATCTCATTTTCATGAATTTATAAGCCAAATGCAAGGAATTTAGTGTTTAATTCCTTTAAATTAATGGCCATTTAAATCAACTTGCGAATGGGTTTTAGTGGAATGCGGTGGATTGGAACTTTGCGGTTTGCGGGGAATTTAACCCATAGTCAGCAGGAAAAACACTGTCAGTTTGTATATATTTTTTCTCCCCATTTCGCAACATGAAAATGTGATTAAATGTTTCCTAAGAACTACGTTTTTATGTAAAAATAAACTGTGTAGCTTCTTTTCTCCCCTACGTAAAATCCTTCCCGTTGTCGGCACTCACGGCTTTAGAAGATGATTTTTTAATTACTCTAGCTAATAAATGATGTAGTGTAGTTTAAAAATACCTTCATAAAACAAATGTCGGAGCAATTTCTCTTTAGCGACAAAATCCGCTGAGATGGATCGACTTGAACTGTCTGGCACTTTAAACCCGCCCCCCTCTGAAAGGCGCCAAAGTCACACTCACGGGGAGTGGCAGAACTGCAGCGCCGCTAAAGGTAAGTATTGTAACATACCTATACCGTCACTAGCATGAGGTACTGGAAGCAACCCAGAGATAACCTCCCTAGAAGTCCTGGTTTTCAGCCTCCTACCCAGTTCTCTATACTCAAGTTCCAGAACCGCCTTCCTCTTCTTACCCACGTCATTTGTGCCTTCTTGCAAAACTACTTCCGGCTCTTTACATTCCTTGACGAGGATGTTCTTTAGTCGGTCTGAGACATCTTGGACTCTGGCACCTCTGGAAAACACCTTCCTCGAGTCTCGCCTGTCGCCACAGAATCTCCTGTCCGCACCTCTGATAATGGAGTCACCCACCACTATGCCTCTCCCTGTCGCCAGTCGAGCCTCAGCGGCAGAATTCCTGTCACAGACCTGTCTGCCACTTGGAGTGGAAGCGTCGTCTGCCCCGACAGCTTCCAAGAGGATGTACCTTTTTATAAGAGGCACTTCCACTGAGGTCTCTAACCGTCGCACCTCTTGTACTCTTGGAGTGACGACCTGACTGTAGGTCCTGTCCAGGAAGCTTTCGTCTTCCCGGATAGATGGTAGGTCATCCAGCTGCTGCTCCAGTTCTCTAACTCGGTCCTTGAGGAGCTGCATTTGGACACAATTCCCACAAGTGTAGTGGTGAGTGACACCAGCAGTGCCCCTGACTTCCCGCACCCTGCAGCAAATGCACTGCAGCAATATTCATGCCATCGCATCAATAAGTTTAAATATTTAAATTAAACACATATAACTGAATAAATGTAGCCTCCTCATCAAATACACTTGAGCCAAGGACTTACACTTTACCACGCTTCAACAAGGCCGCCCCCAACAGGCCACTCAGCTACACCCACACTTAATTTTATCTAATCAAGACAACTATCCACTCAACTAATTAGGATGTCTCAGCAAACCCCTCCCTCGCTGGTCTGGCTGCTACTCCTCTGACTACTTATTCAGACTCCCAACTACTCAATATTCATACCAATGAGTTGCAAGCTGTCCAAGCAAAATATTAGGTGCTGTTCCTCCTATTTGCATTTGGCCTATTCTGCTTCTGTAAATATTTGCACAATGTCGGAATAAAATTGTCACAGTACATGATCTGATGCTCAATTGGCGACGTACAAAATATATTTCTTTAAGTACAACATAAGTAATTATTTAATCGCTGATTTTACGACAAACGACAACATTTTGTAAGTCACTTAATATCTGTGAAAGAGTGACATGTATCATCATTTATCTTAATTTCATATTGGACTGAATGGTTGGTTTGTGAGTTGATGGGACAGTAGTGGAGTTGCTGCATTACAGCGCCAGACACCTGGGTTTGATAATGACTATGGGTGCTTGTCTGTACAAACTTTGTAAGCTCCCTGCAACTGCGTGGGTTTTCTATGGGTTCTCCGGTTTTCTCCCACACTGCAGACTTAAACGTTTGTCAGTTAATTGGCTTTGTACAATTGTATAAATGTCCGTAGTGTGTAGGATAGTGCTAGTGTGCAGGATGATTGTAGGTCGGCATGGACCGAAGGGCACTGTTTCTCTTCTGTATCTCTAAACTAAACTAAATGTAGGTTTGTAATTGTGTTAATAATTCAGAGGATATTGATTTTCACTAATTAGGCCAATTGTTTCATAAGAGAAAACTGAGACAATGATTAATCATCTCCAGAGAGGAAATGTTAGGCTGTTGCTCATCATTATGTATAAACAGGATTGATTTAGTTACCAGCATAACATTTTGCACAAGGTCTAAGACTTGCATTGACAGAAATGGCAAGGGTGTTAGACTTCATTTATTGGAGACAAGAAAGTTTTGAAACGGGGGAAGAAAAACTGTCGAGTTGGTAGATTCCTTTTGCGAGATGTTTATAATAAAGTAACTGGCTTTACTTTTTTCTTTCTCTATTTTTCTTTTTTTTTCCCCTCTCCAGGGTCTATCTCTTAATTCCCGTTTCTAACTTCAAGGGTTTCCTTTCCCTCTGTTACGCTTTGGCACTTTCAGATCTCTTTTTCACTTTTCTACTTTCTATGCTGCTATTTTTCTCCCTATTCTCTCTTTTCTGTGTTATTATTAAATTTACGTGATCTAGTGTCTGCCACTGTGTTAAACCTACCTGGCAAGTAGGTAGCTGAGATCCAAATCCTCCTTTCAATACACCAGCTCCAAATGAGATTAACTAAACTATCACAGGATACTAATTTGATTCCACCCATATGATTAATATATGCCACCGCTGTAGTGTTATCAATTTGAAGTCGAACATGCAGATCATGCATTTTCCCACAGTAAGCCTTTAAACCATTGAACGCCCCCAGCATTTCAAGGTAGTTGATGCCATATAGATGGATAAATGGCAACTCGTGCATATCCCATCTGCCGTCATAACTAAAGACGGTATTAATAGCTCTCCATCCCTGAGCACATGCATCAGTTTGTAGTACAATTGAAGGTTTACTAATCAAAATGTCGCCAGAGCAATGCTGAATATTGGTCATCCACCATTGTAACTCTGTTATAGATTCTGCCGACAATTGCATAGGTCTGTTAAAATTACCAAAATGGGATTTAAGTGCTTGCTCCTTTTTTGCACGCTGCAGATTTTGATAATGCAAAGGCCCAAACCTGGCAGCCACTATTCTGCCAATTACACTAGCCACCTGTCGAATAGATGGCTGCTCCATAATGGTCTGGATGAGGGAATTAAAGGCAATATCTCCAAGTTTGCGGATGACACTAAGCTGGGGGGCAGTGTTAGCTGTGAGGAGGATGCTAGGAGACTGCAAGGTGACTTGGATAGGCTGGGTGAGTGGGCAAATGTTTGGCAGATGCAGTATAATGTGGATAAATGTGAGGTTTTCCACTTTGGTGGCAAAAATAGGAAAACAGACTATTATCTAAATGGAGGCCGATTAGGAAAAGGGGAGATGCAGCGTGGCCTGGGTGTCATGGTACATCAGTCATTGAAAGTAGGCATGCAGGTGCAGCAGGCAGTGAAGAAAGTGAATGGTATGTTAGCATACAGTTCTGGTCTCCAAATCTGAGGAAGGACATTATTGCCATAGAGGGAGTGCAGAGAAGGTTCACCAAAATGATTCCTGGGATGTCAGGACTGTCTTATGAACAAAGACTGTATAGACCCGGTTTATACTCTCTAGAATTTAGGAGATTGAGAGGCGATCTTATAGAAACTTACAAAATTCTTAAGGGGTTGGACAGGCTAGATGCAGGAAGATTGTTCCCGATGTTGGGGAGGTCCAGGACAAGGGGTCACAGCTTAAGGATAAGGGGGAAATCCTTTAGGACCGAGATGAGAAGGAATTTTTTCACACAGAGAGTGGTGGGTCTCTGGAACTCTCTGTCACAGAGGGTAGTTGAGGCCAGTTCATTGGCTATATTTAAGAGGGAGTTAGATGTGGCCCTTGTGGCTAAGGGGATCAGAGGGTATGGAGAGAAGGCAGGTACGGGATACTGAGTTGGATGATCAGCCATGATCATATTGAATGGCGGTGCAGGCTCGAAGGGCCGAATGGCCTACTCCTGCACCTAATTTCTATGTTTCTATGTTTCTAAGAAGGTTATAACAGGCTTCTATTAAATCTAATCTCTTTTTCCAGGGCAGGGTCACAGACATTTCTATAGAGTTCATAGTAAACCCTAAATAATCATAACCCTTGTTGGTATCAACCTGGATTTGACTGGATGGATGAGAAACCACAATTTCTAGAATATGAGCTTCGTGGCTGAAACAGCTAGTTTAGCCAAACATAGTGTTTTTCCTATGATTAGGATATCATCCAAATAGCCCATAACAATATGCTCTTGAGCTCTGAGCAGCATCAGCAGTTTGGTAAATAACCTAGGAGTTGAGGTTAATCCATTAGGTAATGCTTTAAACTGCCATAGCTGCCCCATCCAGCTAAATTTCAGATATCTCCAGTGATCCTTGTGAATTGGAACTGAATAATATGCATCTTTGAGATTGTTGCACACCATAAAGCATCCTTTAGAAATTAGTTGCTTAGCAGTAAAGAAATTCCCTATTTTAAAATGTCTATACTGCAGATACGAGTTGAGTTGTGTCAAATCAAGGATGATATGGCATCCCCCATCTTTCTTTTGCCTAGAGAATATATTAGAGACGTATTGATGACTTTCATAATTTGATCTTTCAATTACACCAATTATTACACAATTACACAATTATTTCAAATTCAATTTGTGCAATGTATGAATTTCAGCTTGTATATCCAAAACCTCTTGTTTGGAATGAAAATACGATCGACTTGGCGTATGTTGTGTGGGTGGAAATGAGTTGGGTAAAAATTCAATTTTGAACCCCTTTAAACTGTGCAATATAAACGTATCTGAAGTTATCCATTGCCATTCATGCAAAAACAAGTTTAATCTACCACCAACTTGTAACTGTTCCACACGCACACACCATGTTCCGGAAAGAACCAGACCCTCCTACCTCCACGGTTACAGGTGGTCCGATAGCAGGCCCAACAGTCCCTAATACTGGTTCTGTTTCTGTCCCCTTGCTTTGGAGAATTGAGCTGCTGGGGCGCGAGGATTGTGCATTTTCCATGATGGCTGGGACGGGCCTTGGTCTAAAAAAGAGCAGATCTAGAGCTGCTACTAGCTTCAGAAAACCGCTTATTGCTAAAGGAGCCGTAGGGATGCTGACGCCGAAAGAGCAGAGACTTGCACATAGGAGATGCTTTAAATAATCGTACAGCTTTGGATTCATCATGCAAGTCTTTCACCTGTTTAGTCAGGTCTTCCCCGAACAGGAGATTGGGCGGCTGGACATTACTGGCCCTACACAGATGCGCAAACTTAGGGTTCAATGCAGGCCTGATAGTGTTCTTACGGAAACAGTTCATCTCGAAGTGTGCGTTGCACATCAGTGCCATGGCATCTTTCTGGGTATCTGATAGTGGACCGCCATCTACCGACCTGGCAAAAGCCGTGATGCCTGCAGATAGTCATTTTAGAATACACTGGAGTTTCATTTCTTGGGCTTGACGCCACCTCCAATGTAACCCCAAATTGAATTGTTGACCACGGGCACTTTTAAATTCGCTGGAGTGGGGTACTACGCAGTAGTTTCTATCATGGCTCATGTAATTGGTGCGAAGTAAGATAACGGAGGCCAAGTAAGATAACGTTTGAGGCCAATTCTTCCTGAAGTGGTTCACCTGTTTGCGAAGGTACCGCAACCCTGGATGCAAGAGCGGTCAACTCTTGTGTATGCGACTCGCGCATATCATGTATAACAGCATGTCCTTCTGACATGCATCCGTATTCGGAATCAGTCATGTAATGACCTCCGAAACTCCCCTCATCTGAACGGGAGGAACTAAGCAGCCCTGGACCAGGCGCTGCCGCAGGCATTAGGGTACACCTGCGTGGATATGCCTCCGTATCACGTAGCATGCTATGAGTCAGCATCTTCTCCATTTTGCTCCATTTTGGATAAACACCCAAAGACATTACCCATTGATGTGGAAAATCCTCCTGTCCTGAATCATCCGATAATACAGGCCTGTCAGACTTTCGTTTGGCTTTACCCCCTTCAGGGGTTACGCTGTGCAGGCACCAATTCTGAAGTCGCTGAGTGAACTGCCAGCGACTCTGAAGGTGAAAGTGAAACAGACGGCCGCTGGCTTCCCGCACTCCCGCAGTCTACCATAGCCGGTTTCCTGTCTGGATTTGTTGGTCCTAGATCTTTCCATAATTCGCTAGATACAACTGTTGAGAGAAATACCAAAAGACACCCCAGAGTAAGTTGTAGACTTACCTGGGAGGTTTTTAAACTTACCGCTGGAGGAGCGACCCTCCTCCCAGCCAGTCGTGCGCCATGTGTTAGACGTATTGACGCACATGCGGGCTGGCGGGCTTCTTCTTCACGTAGTCACTCACGTGACTTCGAAATAAAATGGGGTTTAAGATGGAGACGGGGGTGAGGAATTAATATATGTAGTAAGGATGGATAGATATAATGATTAATTAACCACTGCTCAAATTTGTTTTTCGTAATATCTCTAAATGCACAAATGCAGAATGCCTATCTCCTTAACAGGAGAGTGCTGATGAACTGCTAGCAGAACTTTTTAATCAATAGTTTCCGACATATGTATCCAGCTGCAGGATAACTGAGCAAAAAAAGATTTCAAACAGATTGTAGTGATCCGTGTTGCTAAACAGATGTTGAGGTTATTGTGATTTCCTCTAAATTTGTGACAGTTCTAGCTTGGTGAGGGGGGAGAGAAAACCTGTGCTATTTAGACTTTGGATACTCATGTAGAACTGCCTGTCCTCAGTTCATAGTTTAATTCGTCTTTCAGCCAGCAAAACAAAATGCTGAATCTTTTTGGAATTCGAAAGAACATTGAATCATCTAACAAAAACACATCTGAGAAAGAGGTAGATGGATTTGTTATTTTAGGTAAGTCATGTTTTACACTTCCTACTCAATTAAATGTTTTACCTGTTCTATTGGTAAATCCATTCCATGTAATGAAAGCGGTGAGATATTCTCCAGCCATCATCTTCAAAATGTTATTGTCTTGTGCTGTCAACACCAAGCATAATTCTGAGTTTGGAAACAACAAGATAGCTTGTCAAACTTTATTATTTTATTTTATTTTAAAATGCAATGTTATCTTTTTTCCACTATGTGTCATACAAGAGCTTTCTAAAAGAAAAAGCAACTCAAAAGCATTGCAGCAAAATTAAATTTAGGAGGTAGCATGATATATAATTTATAAATCTATCGTAATATTGACATTCTTTTACTTGCAAGTAAAAGTAATATTGCAGATTGGAGGAAGATATTACATTTATGGTGTATTTAGTCACTGTTTTGTGGGCTGGAAAAATAGAGAATGGGTTTGTAAAATAATTTCAAAATTACATTCCATGAAATCTACATTTTAAAATATTAAAAAACATTGAATACTGGGTCATGAAATGGAGTAATATAATGTATGCAATGTAGTTAATTTACTCATTTCAAAAGGATGTTGGATGTTGATAATGGGAAACAATGACTCGACGAGACTTACATGCATGCTTTTTGCATCTGAAAAAAAAAGTGCAATGTTTTGAAGTTAGAATTAATGAAAACAATGGACCAATATTTTTTTAAGTAATTATAATATTAGTAAATTGATTATATACCTAAGAACAGAACTGCGGCAGCTTAAATGTTGGTATGGTTTGTAATGGAATATTTGGTGTTGCCCAATGGCAAAAGACTTCTGCTCTGTATGTTGGTATACTAGCCATGCAGACGAGGTGCCATTTTAAAAGCCTCTTGATCTTATTCTAAATGAGTAATCTGAGATACATCACCTGAGGATATTTGGTGATACAGCAAAAATATATTTAGAGTAACTGCGACCATTGTGTGCATAGGCAACAGCAGAATTCAGAAATGCCACTTCTTGCCTGAAGGAAGTTTACGATTAAAAATATTATTCATCTGTTAGGAGCAACTCTTATTTGTTGAATACAATATTGAAGAAAAAAGGTATGAAGCTCCTCATGAATATGCTATAATTCAACCAGAGGTAAAAATGTTTTCCCATAAAGCACTGCCCTACATTTATCTGATCCTAAGTAAGCCACATTGATATTCGACCCTAGGAATGGACGAAGGATTAATTTCTCAAGCATTAATCCTGAAGTTGCAAAGCAAAAGTTGGAGATACTGGAAATCTAAAAATAGAAACAGAAATGTTGGATTGTTTAGATGGCCTGGCAGTATTTTTGGAGAGAGGAACAGAGTTAAAATTTCAAGCTCATGATTTTTCATCACAACCTTTCAACAAACTTTGAACACGTTTACAAAAATATTGAGATATTTTGAGAACGCTAGAATTTACTGATTTCAGGAGTCAGCAGCTCAGTGACTAAATTCAAGCCACAGTTGAAATGTGAACAGGTATCCTTCCTTGGCTGACATTTCATTGCAGACAGAAATGTGTGGTCAGGATCTCTGCCTTCAGGTAAAATATTAATCTGATGTTGTGATATTAAAGGGAGAGTAGAGCTGCTCTCTTGGTATCTCCACAAACTTTCCTCATAACCAGTTCTGCAGAAACAGACAGAGTAATTCACCTTAATATTTGAGAGAATTTGCTTTGTGAAAGTTGAGCATATTTTTTTAGAACTGAAACTGTAAGATCAAAAATATTTAAATGATTGCAAATCACTTTGGAATACTCAGACATTTTGGGCAGCACAGTGGTACAACTGGTAAAACTGCTGTCTTACAGCATAAGCAATCACTGTTGATCTCTGCCACTGTCTGTATGGTGTTTGCCATTTCCTCCCATATTTTATACATGTGAAGGTTAATTAACCCCTAGTTAATATGGTAGAAGATTGGTGGGAGGAGCAGGAGTTTAATTACATTTTTTTTAATTTTTTTTTTTACAAAACAAAAAAGAGAAAGAGAAGAAAGACAACAGAAAAAAGTCACCAGACATAACACTATTGGTGTAATCCACATGGTGCTACACAGTCAGGCATTGCAAGAGCACAGGACTACATCCTGTGAAAATATGATGTAGAAAATAGGCTGCAGAAAATATGGAATTATTGGTCTTTGAGATGGTTGGTAAATGGTCCCCAAACACTTAAAGTTGTTGGGTACCTTGGAGTTATCGAAGCGTATCCTTTCCATCTGTATGATTATTATCATTTCATTGAGCCATTTTTCGAAGCAGGAGGGTGTGGATGATTCCAGTCTGTTAGGATCATTTTCTTGACTGCCACCATCAGTGCTTGTTGTTCTTCAGACGTGAAGTTCAAAGCAGTCTCTGAGCATCCAAAAAGTGCCAGTTCTGGATCAGGGGGAATACCTTTTCAATAAATCCCAGAGAACCACTTAAATATTTCAGACCAGTATCTTTATATATGAGGACAGAGCCAGAAATGAGTGTTAAAGAACCATCTGTACCTTTGCATCTGTCACATAATGGAGAAATAGATGGATAGATTCGATGTAATTTGGTCTTTGAGTAATGGAGTCTATGGATGACTTTAAACTGAATCAGTTTATACCTGTCATTGATCGAACAAGTTTGGATTCTGGTCAAACCTTCATTCCAAATGTCGTCAGACACCTCGAAATTCAGCTCAGTAGACCAGGCTTCTTTCAGATGGTTAGTGGATACAGAGGTGGTGAATAGACGCACAAAGCGAGATATTAGATGTTTGGAGTCTGGAGGAAGCTGCAGGCCTCAGAGTGGGCAACTGTCAGGCATGATTTGAAAATTTGGAATTTGGTCTTTAACGTAGTGCCTAATTTGGAGATAGCGAAAAAATAAATCTCTGTGGGTCGCAAGGCCCTTGTCCCTCCAGAGAGCAAACACCCCATCCGTCTGTGATGGCAGAAAGGAATGGTTGTGACATATGAGCGTTTAAATAGAGATATTTGACAATGTACTGAAACTTCTTATCTGATTTAAAATTCGAATAGAATTTCTTAAAATAAAATTCTCACCAACCAACTTGTGTGGGGATTGTGTTTTGGAAAAAAGCAAAGTACAGGTGGAAGAATTTTTCACTGCTGTGCTTTCAATGTTTGATAATGCCCCACAAGGGCCATTATTATTATTATTCAAAGGTTCATCGAGGAATCCCCATTGCCAGTAAATCAGAGCTCTAGCATTGGCTTCCCAATAGTAGTGCCTAAATATCGGAAGGCCCATGCCTCCCTCATTTTTTGGCTTTTGAAGATGCGCCTTTGATATACGGTGGGCTTTATAGCCCCAAATAAATGGAAGGATAATGGAGTCCAGTGTTTTAAAGAATGATGAAGTAAGAAAAATTGGGAGATTTTGGAATAAATATAAAAATTTAGGAAGAGACACCATCTTGATAGCGTTAATACGTCCCACTATAGACAAGGGTAAAATCCTCCACTTCTCTATGTTCAATTTTAACTTTGTAATCATATCAGCGTAGTTGAGTTGAAATATAAGTTTGGGGTTTAGGAGTATTTTGAGTCCTAGATATATAAAATGGTCATATACTATCTTAAATGGTACAGCCTCAAGGCTCTAGAATCTATACTGTCTGATAAAGGCATAAACTCGTGCTTACTCCAGTTGACTGTGTATCCAGAAAGCTTGCCAAATGATTTAATAAAATCGAACAAGGGAGGAACAGAGGCTTCTGGATAGGAGAGATATAATAACGTGTCATGGGCGTAAAGCCCCACACGACTTTCCACGTTCCCCACCTTAATACCTCTAATGTTTGGGTGACTCCTGACACCTATTGCGAGGGGGTCCAGAGCAATATCAAAGAGTAAGGAGGACAGAGGATCCCCTGTCTGACCCCACGTTGTAAGTCAAAAGGTCCAGATTTATCATTATTAGTGAGGATGGATGATGTCGGACAAAAATACACCATTTTGACCCACGCAATAAAGGAATCCCCAAACCCAAATCTTTTAAGTGTCTCTAACATATAGGGCCACTCTATCTGGTCGAACGCTTTTTCGGCGTCTAATGATAAGATTGCCGCTCTGAAATCCCCCCTCTTGGTGGAGCTATATAGATTATTCAGGAGTCGACACACATTACAAAACGAAAATCTACCTGGAATAAACCCTGTTTGGTTAGGGTGTATTATTGATGAAATATGTTTCCCCAGTCTATTAGCTAGTATTTTTGTGATAGCCTTTTGATCATTGGTGAGGAGAGCAATAGGCCTATAGCTGCCAAGTTCAGTTTCCTGTCTTTTTTTTTAAACAGGATACATATATTTGCCTCATTCAGGGACTTCAGAAATCTGTTATTCTTAATTGAATCATTGATCATCCTAATTGGGATCGGGGCAAGCGACTTATGAAATGCCTTGTGGAATTCACAACCAAATCCATCTGGGCCAGCTGCTTTACCGAAGGGAAAAGATTTAATAGTCTCAACTAGCTCGCTCTCTAAGAAATTTGAGTCCAGTTCTAGCCTGGCTGATTCATCTAGTTTTGGCAAATTGTGGGAGTCAAAGAAACGTGCAAAATTTGCATTAGTGGCCCGAGTTTTAGCAGTATATAATTCTGAATAAAATACTTTGAAGCGATTGTATATTTCTTTTGAATTGGTAAGCAAATCACCTGTTTTGGATTTAATTTTATGGATTGCACGGCTCGCCTGTTCCTCTTTCTGGCCAGCAGCCTCTCTGGTTTATCGTCCAACTCAAAGTGTCTCTGTCTGAGCTTGAGTAGAAACTTACCAACATTTCCATTAAGAATACGGTTATATTCATATTTTAAATTCAAGATTTTGTTGTAATCCTCTTGCAAGAGAGAGTTCCTGTAGATCTGTTCAAGAGTTAGAAGTGCATTTTCAATTTCTACCAATTGATGACGCTGTTCCCTTTTTTTGGAGGCTTCATCGGATATTATATGACCTCTCATTACTACCTTAAAGGTCTCCCAGAGCGTAGAATCTGATACATCCCCTGTATCGTTGGTCTCAAGGAACTCTGTAAGCCTTGCAGTCAAAAAGTAAATAAACACTGTGAGAAAAATACGGGTCAAAGTGCCAACAATAGCTTTGTTTAGGCAGAGCAAGCTTCAAGTCTAGGGATACTGGACTGTGGTCCGATATCAATATATTATGATATTTGGTATGTTCAATGCTAGATATTAATTTTGCATCCACTAGGAAATAATCAATTCTTGTGTATGATTTGTGGACATAGGAAAAAAAAATAGTCTTTGTCCGTTGGATGTTGTATCCTCCAGATATCGACAATATATCTATACTTAATCACGTTGTTTAATGTTTGAACAGATGCAATTGCAGTTGAGCTGCGGGTGGAGAGCCTGTCAAGATATGGGTCAAGGTAACAATTAAATTCTCCGCCCATTAGCAAATTGGTGATATTGAGGTCTGGAATTAAATAAAACACTTTGCGGAAATAATTTGGATCATTAATGTTTGGACTGTATATATTCAGTAGTGTGACAGGAAGCAAATTAATATTTCCAGTGATCATAATATATCTGCCATTTGGGTCTGTAACCATTGAAACAAGTTGATATGGAATTTTCTTACGATAAAGAATGGATACGCCTATAGCTTTGGATGTAAAAGTTGAGTGATAAACTTGAGAGATCCAATTAGCTCTCAGTCGCCTCTGTTCTCCAGGTTTAATATGGGTTTCTTGAAGAAATATGTCAGATTCAAGAGATTTCAAATGCGCAAACACTTTACCCTGGTTGATTGCATGCCCAAGGCCATGTACATTCCACGATACCAACGTTATCTTACTCATATCGACCTGTTTTACACTGTTAAGCCCTGACATATTTAGCTAAGAGAGATAAAAATGTGAAATAAAACATATGGTGAAATAAAAGATATTAAAAGTAAAAAATAAAGAGTCTGGCAGCTCTGGAAAACATTGAACATTAAGGAACCACGATCCCCTCCCCAAAGATATTTCCCCAAACAAAGCGTCACCTTCTCCCCTCATTGCTTAGCGAGGATCATTGGGCGTATGGCAAGTAAGCACCCCCTCCACTTATTCAAATAATATAGAAATTGTCAAATTATACCATCTTTAGGTGTGTTGAAGAAAACTGTTCTTTAGTGCTCTCAGAGAACATCTCCTCTTTCCTGCGGGATCATCCTGTCTGTTAATTTCCAACGTTGCATCTCAGGTGCCCTTCCACAAATTTCTTTGCTTCTCTGGGAGAAGTGAAGACCTTCGGTTGCCTGTTGTGTTGAAGCTGGAGTTTGGCTGGTAAGCGCAGGCTGTACTTCACCTCCATCTACCTCAGGGTCTGCATGACCTCGTGGAACCCGCGTCGCTGCTCCATTACCTCAACTGTGTAATCCGGGAAAATAAAGACTTGCCGTCCGTTGTGTTCCAGTGTCTGTTGTCGACCAAGTCGTATTATCATATCTTTCTCATGAAAGAAATGGACCCTGGCGATGAGTGTGCGAGGCCTGGCTCCCTCGGCTGTTGGGTGCGGTGTGCCCGGTCAATGATAAGTGGCTTTTGGAAGTGTCTCACCCAGCAGTTTTGGGATGAGGGCGCTGATAAACTCTGTTGGTTTCCCCTTCTCTTCTCCTTCTGGAATACCCACGATTTTAATGTTATTTTGACGCGAACGGCCCTATAGGTTGATTTTTGCTCGCAGGAGCGTGTTTTCCTTTTGTATTTCGCTTATGTTTTTCTCCATTAGCATCAGGCGGGTGTCATGCTCTCCAGCTATATCATCTATGGAATCCATTCGGACTGAAGAGATGCAAACTTGGTTTCAAATTGGTCAAAGCGGTCGTTGATGGCCTTTAAAATCGCATCTGACATCTCCCTCAGCATTGCACCTGTTGGTGCGGAATGATCGCTTGCTTCTCCATTAGAGTCACAGTCTTCACCTTTGTTAGCCATGGTTACTAGCGGTTTTTGCTTAGCTCTTCCCTTACGTGTGTCTGGCATTTGCAGGGCTTTTGATGCAGGTCTGGACCACACCGAGGTGGATAAACAGGCTGTGAAAGGTTCTGAGAGCAAACTTGACTGAAATACGGTAATTTTAAACAATTTTAAACCAAATGGAGGGGAGCTCTTGAAAGCACGTCTTACTCCATCCGCTATACACTAGCGCCCCCTCGGAGGAGCAGGAGTCGATGGGAATATTGGGAGATTAGAATGTATTAGGGTGGGATTAATGTGAAAATGGGTGCTTAATTGTTGGTCAGGAGTCAGCGGGCGCTGATTTTGTGCTGCATTTCTCTGACTCGAAAATGCAAAATACAATATATAAATCTTTCTTCATTTCTTGCTAATTACCAACAATTTAGCCAATGAACAGTCCTTGATGTTATGAGTAAGTTTTCTAATTCTCTGCAGATTTGGGAAGCAATTGGATTCTATCCTCTGGTCACTGCTTATTCTCATTTTTACTCCTGGGAATTGTTCTGAGTTTTGCTTTTGTTTTGTAAATAATTGCTCTTCAGAATTCTGAAACCTAAATTACTGCTGTCCGTTGATCTCATTAGCCCTACAAAAAGAATAATCTTAAATTCACCCATTACTTTTATTATTAGTTCCAGCTCTTGCTGCCATTTATTATTACATTTTGCTCCCTGCACTGTCCTTCCAAACCTTTCATTTCTTTCACCATTAGTGGTTGTATTTCCATGATGATAACATTACCAGACTGCTAGTCAACAGACTTGGATGATTGATGTGGAGATTCGAATATAAATTTCACCGTGGCAGCTTGGGATTTAAGTTCAATTAATTCAATAAAATCTGTAATAATTAGTATCTATAGTGGTAACCATGAAGCTATGTATGGTTGTAATCACATCTATTTCACTTACAACATTTAGTAATTTTACTGACCTATTTATAATTCCAAACCTACAACTATTGCCGCTGACTCTCAAAGTCTCTGAATTGCTTAGCAGGCTGCCCAGTTATACCAATTGCTTGGGGATCCACAAAGACTGTTCACCACCATGTTTCCCCAAGGCCAGGTGGAAATTAATAATAAATGTTAACAATGTAATTGGTTGAATGAATGAATAAAACCCAATAAAATAATAATTGCCTCTTTTTTTTCCACTCCATTATTCCCTTCCCCAGGAACGGTGGTTTTGGCTTCTTCATTTGGAGAAAAAAAACTGTCTTCCTATGTTCACCACTCACAAGCTTATTTTAGGTTAACATTGTTGTCCCCACTTTATCCCTATTATCTCTTTTCTCTTCTGTCTTGTCACTCATAATAAGTTTTCTTGATATTCAGTGATTTTTTTTTCCCCCCCAATGTACACGAAGGGTTGAAATTCAATACTTCAGATGCACAGGTTTAAATCACTTCAAAATATTCTGTGTTATGGTTTGCATTGAGTAGCTGCTATGCTGATTGGTGGCAACAAATATGACCAACAACTGAAATACTGACTGTGGTTTGGGTATACAAGGTTGTAATCAGGTCAATGCAGTGCAGTTAAGATTTTTTGCCAAAATGCTTCAATCAATATTTACAATAACTGTTATCTTATTCTTGCCTTTGGCTCTCTTTGTCCCAAGCAGACTATCATCTGTAACCTGCAGTTTGTCTGGAAACTCTCGTTCGTGGAGTTCACCTTGAATTGGAATGTTCGGGGTTTTTGTTAAAGTGTCTCACAGTTCTTCAGTTAGAAACATAGAAAATAGGTGCAGAAGGAGGCCATTCTGCCCTTCCAGCCAGCACCGCTATTCATTGTGATTATGTCCCCAATCAATAACCCGTGCCTGCCTTCTCCCCATATCCCTTGATTCCACTAGCCCCTAGAACTTTATCCATCTCTTAAATCCATCCAGTGATTTGGCCTCCACTGCCCTCTGGAGGCCAGTGCAGTTACAGGATGTGGGCATTGCTACCAAATACAGTGTTTATTTCCATTCCTTATTGCCGTTGAACTTAGCGGCTTGACATTTCAGAAGTCAGTTATAAGTCAATCACATTGAATCTGGTCATATTTAGATAAGACCAGGTAAGATGACTGAAGGAAATTTTGTGAACTATTTAGAACTTTAAGACAATGTTGTCATCTCATTGAATTTAAAAAAATATTGATACGAGTTTATTTTTAAAATCCAGATTTATTTAATTGAACTTAAGTTCCCTTGCTGCTGTGTTGGGATTCAAAATCTTGTCTTCATAATCACAATCCATATGTTGGTCCTGTAATTTAACCACTGTATTTAAGTACCCCAACCGATATTGAATGGTTGAATGTAGTGCATAGATTTGGAGTCTCCCTAATTAACGGTACTTGTCTCAAGTGTCATCTTCCTAATAAGGTGGGAAACCAAGTCTCATTTTGAGTGCTTGAGTAGACATTACAAAATCCCATTACATTTTAAGAACAGAGTTCTACCAAAATCTTTATTGGATTGATTTGGAGCATAGAACAATACAGCACAGGGCATGCTCTTCAGCCCATGATGTCCATGCTGACCGTAATGTTAACCCAAATAAATTCCAGTTGCCACTACAGGGTACATATCATTCCTTTCTCAGCCTGTTCACATGCCTGTCTAAATGCCTCATAAACATTGTTGTTGAATTTGCTGCCACAAGGTCCCCTAGCAGTGAGTTTTCCGGTACCTTCCCCTCTGTGTACAAATAAAAATCTGACATAAATATCTCTTAAATTTTTCACCTCTGACCTTCTAGTATTTGACATTTTCACTCTTTGTAAAAGTCCCTGACTAACTACCCTATCTATGCCTCGCTTAACTTCATATACTTTTATCAGGTTGCCTCTCAGCTCCATAGAGAAAAAAAAAAATTGTCTGACCTTACAGTGCCCTCCATAATGTTTGGGACAAAGACCCATCATTTATTTATTTGCCTGTGCACTACACAATTTACGATTTGTAATAGAAAAAAAATCACATGTGGTCTTACTTCTTTTCCTTGGACTGTTACCTGCTTTTTTTTCCCCAAACTTTTTTTTCCTCTCTGTTTCCTTTGACCGAGCATCGGGACTGGTTTACTGTCCTCGGCTCTGGGTCTTTTTTGGCTCAGTCTCTCATGCTTCTTCTTGCCTGGAGAGCGGTCCCAATGGCTTGAGTCTCTCCATTTTTTTTTCTCTGACACCATGTAACGTCTTCCATATGACCTTGTTGTGACTAGCACAATGAATACACGTCCAACATCTTATAGGAAAGGTATAATCTGCTTTCAACTGAAACTTCCAGACGGTCAATTGACCTCAGTCACAAGGCACAGTTACATTTGCCACAGTTACATTTACATCTGCTTTTGGCCTCAAGGGGCACTGGCATTTACATTACATATTACATTATATTTACATCACAATCACCCTCTGCTTCCTTCGATTGAGTCAATTTGTCACATCTTAAAAAACTCAATTTGATTTGTGAGACATGATCTCCAATGTACAAAACCATACTGACTATTCCTAATCATCCCGTCCATCTCAGTGTATAACTTTCTGACCACAGATGTTAGACACTAGCATGTAGTTCCCAGGCTTATCCCTGCAGCCTTTCTTAAATTAGGCACAACATTTGCCACTCTCCAGTCTTCCAGCACCTCACTTGCATTAATGATGATTCATAAATCTCAACCAGGGCACCTGCACTTTCCCCTCTAGCTTACCACTGTGTCCTTAGATATATCTGGTCAGGCCCGGTAAATTTGTCTACCTTCATACACATTAAAACTGCCCCAAGGTCCCCGGTCTTCATGTCTTCCCCCCCCCCCCCCCCCCCCCATGGTAAAATCATAGAACCTTACCCATAGTACCCACAGCACCATATATTGACTGCTTTGATTTATGGGTCCCATTCTCTCTGGTTACCTTTTTTCCCTAAATGTACATAAAAGCCAGCGGCGGAAATCGTTATCAAAACATTGGGTGGTGGGGGGGGGGGGGGGGGGGGGGGGGGGGGGGACACAGAATTTCTTGGTGGCTGTGCGCGCGCGCACACACACACACACACACACACACAATTTGACCGCAGGGCGATGGAAGACCGCGCGGCCGATTTTAAGCTGCGCCGCGCCGGGTGATGAAATCCCCTGCGAGCGGGCCAATTCAAGCTCCGCTCTATGATCTTTGCTCCACCAGGATGTCTCCCTCCTCCAATTACCGCGCTCTAGTCTCACCCCCCAACTTCTTCTTCCGACCAACACCTCCCTTCTCCAATCATCGTGCTGAATCATCATTTCCCCCCCCCCCACTGCCTGCTGACCAACGTCCTTCTCGTCCAATCGGCACCCTCGATCACCAGTCCCACCCCCCACTGTCTCGCGGAAAGCGGAGATTTTTTAATAGGCTTTATTTTCACCGAATTTCAAAATCCGGATTACAAAACATGGGGGGATTGTTCCCCACCTCTCAAAACATGGAGGGGACGTGCCCCCCCCCCCCCCCCCCCGGGATTTCCACCCATGGCCAGAGCTACTGTGTCTCCTTTACCTTCTTTGCCCTTCCAATTTCTTTTTTTAGCATGCTCAGTTCCTGAAACTCCTACAGCGATAAACTTGATCCCAGCTGCCTGTGCCTACCCCATGCCTCCTTATTCTTGACCTGCGCCTCAATTTCTCTCGGCACCCAAACTTCCTTACATCCACCCGATTTGTCCTTCACTCTAACAGGAACATGCAAGTCCTGGACTCTTGTCACCATACTTCTAAAAACATGCCACTCTCCAGACCTTGCTTGTCCTTCAAACAACCTGCTTCAATGAACTTCAACAATTTTGTGTCTAATATCTTCAAAATTGGCCTTGACAACTTTTCTGCTTTTAAGGAATCACTCATATCCAGAGTGTTTTAACATAGGTCCAGAAATTTCACATTCGATCAGAAATTACACTCCAGTAGAGTAATGATGTATAAGATTGTCAGACATATCCTTCAGATGAAAGATTAAACGTATTCCTCTCTTCTTTCAGGGAGTTGTACAATAACCATATAACCATATAACAATTACAGCACGGAAACAGGCCATCTCGGCCCTTCAAGTCCATGCCGAACAACTTTTTTCGGCTTCCTTTTCCAGCATGTCAATGGAAATTTCTCAATGTCTTCCTTTTCCAGCATGAAGAAACAGAAAGACTCAATGGTGAATGTAAGAGGTCCCAATATTATTACAGAGTTAGTTGCACAACAACTTCTGGGAAACATGCACAGTAACATGCGTAAATTCACAAATGATCTGCTCTTTCAAAGACAGTGGTATATTAGAATCTTTCAAAATAGATTTTCTCCATTTAAATAGTTGGAATATTTACAATATTATACCAGAAAAATACACCAGGAAAAATATTTGGTGAGAATTTTAAATGCCATTAGCAGGGCTCTCACTTAACTTTTTTTTCCCTGTTGCCAGCTGGCCAACCTCGGCATCTATTTAGGTTGCCAAACGATAGTTTAGGTGGTCATTTGAGATGGCTTGCATGATGTGTGCGATAATGTGCTCGGACGAAGTGCGTTATTACCAGTCGGAAATTATGGTCAAGGAAGCATTCACATATTATTTCTGCTTCAAATAAAGTCGCAAACTAAACATATTCACCAATCAAGACATGATATATACCACAATGACATACAGCAAAATTACAATACAGTATCTCATCTCTTTTTACACGTTGCAATGAATGCAATTTCTATTATCTCTTTCCACTTCCAAACAAAAATGTGGTTACTCAGCGTATGATCAACCTCGGTGAGACCAAGCGCAGGCTTGGCGATCGCTTTGCACAACACCTCCACTCAGTTCGCAATAACCAACCTGATCTCCCGGTGGCTCAGCACTTCAACTCCCCCTCCCATTCCGAATCCAACCTTTCTGTCCTGGGCCTCCTCCATGGCCAGAGTGAGGCCCACCGTAAATTGGAGGAGCAGGACCTCATATTTTGCTTGGGCAATTTACACCCCAGCGGTATGAACATTGACCTCCAGTTGCAGGTAATCCCCTGCTTTCTCCTCCGTTTCCAAGGTCTCCTTCAGCCCACTGTCTCCGCCTCTTCCTTTCTTCTTCCCGCCCCCCCCTCACACACTCACATCAGTCTGAAGAAGGGTCTTGACCCGAAACATCGCCTATTTCCTTCACTCCATAGATGCTGCCTCACCTGCTGAGTTTCTCCAGCATTTTTGTCTATCCATTCACACAAGTTCTGTTATCCCACTTTTCTCACCCACTCCCTGCACATTAGGGGCAATTTTACAGACAAGTTAACCTACAAAGCCAATGCATCTTTGGGATGTGGGAGGAAACCCACATGCCTGCAGGGAGAATGTGCAAATTTAACACAGACAGTGCCCAAGAACAGGATCAAACACAGATCTCTGGCGCGTGAGGCAGCAAATCCACCAGCTGTGCCACTATATTTTATTTTCCAACACACAAAAAATTATACGTTGATAACTTTGGTTACTAAAAAAAAGAAACTATCTATTTTCAGTCTTAAATCTCTAAGTGACGCTATGTCCCCCTTTACAGCTACTGTATGTTGCTGCCTAAAATTGCCAGAGACCCTGAATATGGGTGCTCTCTGTACGGAGTTTTGTTTTCGCATTTATAACATTGTTTACGGAGTACTATGTTTACATATTCTGTTGTGCTGCTGCAAGTAAGGATTTCATTGTTCTAACTGGGACGTGAGAGAGTAAAACACTCTTGACTTACGTCGCTGATGTGTGGGATAGAACTAGAGCACAGGTGATCGATGGTCGGCGTGGACTCAGTAGGCCGAAGGGCCTGTTTCCTCGCTGTATTTTTAAATTAAACTAAAAACATTAAAACCAGAGGAAATCTATGAAGGGTTTCTACCCGAAACGTCACCCAATTTCTTCTATCCAGAGATGCTTGCTGCTCCATGGAGTTCCCCCGCACAATTAAAGCGCAGAATAGTCTTCCCCCTACCATAGGCACCCAACCAGACGCAACTAAATTTAAGGTAGCTCTTTTTTCCCCAAGAACCCTTTTTTGCTTAAGTCCAAATCAAGAGTCAAGAGAGTTTTATTATCATATGTCCCAGATAGGACAATGAAATTCTTGCTTGCTGCAGCACAACAGAATATGTAAACATAATAAGGGTAAGGGAAAAAAGTAGAGTAGCTATGGAAACTATGAGATTCAAAGAGGAGGAAGTACTGACACTTTTGAAAAATATAAAAGTGGATAAGTCTCCAGGTCCTGACAGGATATTCCCTAGGACATTGAGGGAAGTTAGCGTAGAAATAGCAGGGGCCATGACAGAAATATTTCAAATGTCATTAGAAACGGAAATAGTGCCGGAGGATTGGCGTACTGCGCATGTTGTTCCATTGTTTAAAAAGGGTTCAAAGAATAAACCTAGCAATTATAGACCTGTTAGTTTTACGTCAGTGGTGGACAAATTAATGAAAAGGATACTTAGAGATAATATATATAAGCATCTGGATAAACAGGGTCTGATCAAGAACAGTCAACATGGATTTGTGCCTGGAAGGTCATGTTTGACAAACCTTCCTGAATGTTTTGAAGAGGTTACGAGGGAAATTGATGAGGGTAAAGCAGTGGATGTTGTCTATATGGATTTCAGTAAGGCCTTTGACAAGGTTCCCCATGGAAGGTTGGTTAAGAAGGTTCAATCTTTGGGTGTTAATGGCGGAGTAGCAAGATGGATTCAACAGTGGCTGAATGGGAGATGCCAGAGAGTAATGGTGGATGGCTGTTTGTCAAGGTGGAAGCCGGTGACATGTGGGGTGCCTCAGGGATCTGTGTTGGGTCCACTGTTGTTTATCATGTACATCAATGATCTAGATGATGGGGTGGAAAATTGGATAAGTAAGTATGCAGATGATACTAAGATAGGGGGTGCTTTGGATAATGAAGTAGATTTTCAAAGTCTACAGAGAGATTTGGGCCATTTGGAAGAGTGGGCTGAAAGATGGCAGATGGAGTTTAATGCTGATAAGTGTGAGGTGCTACATCTTGGCAGGACAAATCAAAATAGGACGTACATGGTAAATGGTAGAGAATTGAGGAATACAGTGGAACAGAGGAATCTAGGAATAACTGTGCATAGTTCCCTGAAGGTGGAATCGCATGTAGACAGGATGGTAAAGAAAGCTTTTGGTGTGCTGGCCTTTATAAATCAGAGCATTGAATATAGGAGTAGGGAAGTAATGTTAAAATTGTACAAGGCATTGGTGAGACCAATTCTGGAGTATTGTGAACAATTTTGGTCGCCTAATTATAGGAAGGATGTCAACAAAATAGAGAGAGTACAGAGGAGATTTACTAGAAAGTTGCCTGGGTTCCAGCAACTAAGTTACAGAGAAAGGTTGAACAAGTTAGGTCTTTATTCTTTGGAGCGCAGAAGGTTAAGGGGGGACTTGATTGAGATCTTTAAAATGATGAAAGGGATAGACAGAGTTGACGTGGATAAGCTTTTCCCATTGAGGGTAGGGACGATTCGAACAAGAGGGCATGTCACGAGAATTAAGGGACAGAACTTTAGGGGTAACATGAGGGGGAACCTCTTTACTCAGAGAGTGGTGGCTGTGTGGAACGATCTTCCAGCAGAAGTGGTGGAGGCAGGATCGATTTTAACATTTAAAAGTAAAGTGGATAGGTATATGGACGGGAAGGGAATGGAGGGGTATGGTCTGAGTGCAGGTAGATGGGACTAGGGGAAAATAAATGGTCAGCACGGACTGGAAGGGCCGAGAAGGCCTGTTTCCGTGCTGTAATTGTTATATGGTTAATACAGAACAGGAGATAAAAGTTCAGTGTGTCTATATACCATAGACTATATATACACAATACATAAACAGATAAAATGCAATAGGCTGTTATTTTCCAGAGTTTGGAGTTTGGTGGTGGTGGGTCCACCAATTTAAATTAGAATATTTTTGGAGGACCAGGAAACCAAGAAGCAAGAGTTACTCCAGGGAGTTACTCCAGCTCCAGGGAGTGATTCTGCGTTTGTTTTCAGCGGTCGCGGTGAGGTAGCGACTAGACAGAAATGGTGGCCAGATCTCCCACAATACAAAGGGAGGGAGAAAGTGGGCGACGCCGACCAGTTGTCGTGGCAGTGTGCATATGCAGGGCCGCACATTCGCAAAACCACGGCGGATTATGTGCTGGCCATGGTTGTGTGCAGGGGGAGGATATAAGGCGGCCGCCGTGCCAAGCAGAGCCGAGACCCGGACACAGACACGGACATAGATGGCGGGCGGACACGGAGAGTGACAGAGAGAAAGAGAGATAGAGAGGGGGCCCGCTCAGAATTAAATGCTAGGTGTCCCGGGTGCCTGCCAAGCGGGGCAAAATGGCAAGGCTGGAGAAACTCAGCGGGTGCAGCAGCATCTAAGGAGCGAAGGAGATAGGCGACGTTTCGGGTCGAGACCCTTCTTCAGACCTGAAGAAGGGTCTCGACCCGAAACGTCGCCTATCTCCTTCGCTCCTTAGATGCTGCTGCACTCGCTGAGTTTCTCCAGCTTTTTGTGTAACCCTCGATTCTCCAGCATCTGCAGTTCCTTCTTTAACAAAATGGCAAGGCTTTTAGGTTGCCAACTTCCCAAGTTGTAAAAGATGAATTCTTTTAAGTTTGTCATTGCATTTTTTCAGAAATTAAGGATAAAGATTTTAAAATTTGATTTGTCTCTTACTTCTCTTAATCCAGCAGGTCTTTCCAATCTTCATTTCACCTTCATTACATGATTGATACCCAATTTATGCTTTGTGGCATGGACCCTATACTTTGGTCACCCCATGCTAGCTCGTAACTTTGGCAACCCCATATCCCGCAACTCATTGCGAGCAATGCTGAGGTGGTTGTCCAGTGAGCCGGACCAGTCCACAAGTAGACAGTAGGTCAGAGTTGACAGAAACTAAAGCCGTACCCATGGACAGTTGTGGTGGTATTCTGACTTTGTTTTGCTTGAAGGCCTTTTGACCATTTTCAAATGTCTGATATTTTTTAAACATTTAGAAATAGTTGAAAAACAAAATAACAAATTCACTTAAAACACATGCTTAACTGATTCAAGTTAATAAATATTAATTAAATAAATCAAACCATTTATCTAATGAAAGAATGCTGATAGCTTGCGCTGCATGTGTGGCTCGTGTATACAGTGTATACAAAGTATATTTATTCTCTTAGCTAAATAACCTATGGACTGCCACTGGATTCAGTGGCAAGTCCAGGAAGGGAGCGAGAAAGCAGATGTGCAACATCTGATTTGCAGCACGTTATGTACTTCCACACTGCTGTGCGCATTTGTCAAAGTTTGGAACATGATGATGATGTACTGCAGCTTGCTGGCAGTTTGCTATGGATCTGCCAGCATGCTGCCAATATAATGCAGCCCTTTATCTCAGTAAATTTGAAGAATTCACAGTTGCCACATATCTCCTGCGGAGAGCTCAAAGCTGTCTCAGAACCCAGATAACTAAGTAGAACAATTTGCTTTAAAAATCCATTAAAAATACAGGAACCTGTCAATGCAGTGAACAGTGAGTGCTGTTTCTTTGCCACTAATTGAAAATGTATCATTCCAGTGTATTAACACTGGCGTTTGGTGTATTTTACAGGGCAACGGGGGTGGGTTGGGTGGGGGGGTTGCAGAAAACCATTTGCATTGTGGCAAGTTTGTGCACTAACACAAGTTGAAAAAATGAAATCTACTTTTTTTCACACCAATTCTGAGAAAGTGAATTTTATTCTGTATTTCAAATTTTGGGTCGTGATTTGTGAACTTTGTGAAGTTCCATTGCCTAAAAAGCCATGAGGGTGTTGCGTGTTTTTGTCGCCAAACTAATTACCATTGTTCCCTCATTGGTCATTTGCAAAGGTTAGGATATTTGACATCTTACTCTATCACATATGTCTCTTTTATGATTCAGAAATCAAATAAAAATCCTTTAGGATATTTTCATTAACACATATTGAAATAAATGAATTTTCATGACAAGCGCAATTGTCACTGAAATTATTACATCTATAATTTACATATATAAAGCAATACGAGAAACCAGTGATTAATTGTTTGTTTTATAGGGTGAAGAAAAAATACTAGTCTGTAACTTTGGCATGCCCACGTGAAAAACTTCAATGCCAATTTCAAATGGTCAAACTTCAAATGGTCAAAAGTGAATCAATTAAACAGTACTTTAACAGAAGAATTAAACTTTTTTTAAAACAAATTTGAAAGTTAATATTGCTTATTGGGAATCCAACGTTGATTTGTGCGTTAGGCAGATGCAAAATACACTCAAGGTTGATTATTGTTAGTCTGAGTTTAATTCAGATTATTCAACTAGAAATTAGTTGTACATTCTTGAAGAGCCTCCTTAACTTCTTCACTAGAAATTAGTTGTACATTCTTGAAGAGCCTCCTTAACTTCTTCCATATCATATGTAAATCATTCCTGTCAAATATTTTGCATGAGTGGCTTATTATGGATAAGATTTGCTCCTTGTGGTATGCTGCTTGGGTTTGCTATTAACCCTGTTTTTTTTAAACATTGTGATGGTACTTGCCTCAACTACCTCCTCATGCAGCTCCTTCCAATATACCAACAATCCTATGTGTAAAAAAGTTTCCCCTCGGGTTCCTAGTAAATCTTCCCCCCCACCTTAAACCTATGTCCTCTGGTTCTTGATTCCCCTACTCTGTGTATTTAACCAATCTATTTTTCTCGTCTGTCCGTCCGTCCGTCCTATCTATCTATCTGACCTATCTATCTATCTTATCTATCTCACCTATCTATCTATCTTATCTATCTATCTATCTCACCTATCTATCTATCTCACCTATCTATCTATCTATTTTACTCATACATCCATCCATCCATCGTATTACTAAAACTCTCATCTTGACCACTTCCGGTCTGCATTGTAATTAAATTTGCGCAAAAACGATCCCCGCCACCTTACTGGCCATTCTCTTCTGCTGCAAGTCAAATAAGTTTTGTTCCGATCGGTGAAATAGTACAAAAGTTATGAAGGTTTAAAAATCGTTAAAAAAAGGCCCCTTCCAGAACCCACTGTCAATAACGCTGCGAGGAGAATAAAAAACTGAAGGGGTGGAGTGTGTTGAGCAGCCCGCGCAGAGTGCGCAGCCTGCGGACTGCTTCACCGGTGACCAGCACGACCAGTCGGAAGCTGCTGAGTTGAACCGGAAGCCACATCCCTCTTCCTCCTTTCCCCCCCTCCCCCCCTTCCCCCACCTTCCTTTCCCCACACTCCCATTCTCCAACACCCCCAATCCCATTCCCCCTTCCCTACAACCCCCCCTTCCGCACATCCCCCCCATATACTTAACTGACAGATGGTGCAGCAAAAGTGAACTAAATTGATTCCTAAGATGAACAGAAATTAAGCAAATTAAGTCTTAATCTCTGGATCTTGGAAGAATGACAAAGTACCCAATTGAAATAAATAAATAAATTCGAAGGTAGCTTGGAATAGATGCCTTGTCATCTTAAATGGCATAGATTTTCCATGGATATTTGGTCAAATCTCACACAAAAGCTGACAGGCAAAATTGTGGCATAAAATTATAGGATCAATAGCAGCATGGATAGGAAATACACTTCAAGGTTGATGCAAATACACAATGTGAACAGTAGCTTTACAGGGTGGAGGATAGTGCATTATGCATGAATCATATATTAATGACCTGACGCAAGTGCTAGGAAAATATCTATCTTAAAAAAAATGAATCCTGAAGAAAGTGGAAACAGTGAGGAGGACAGCGATAAAATCAAAGAAGACAAATGTAGACTGGCTAAAGCACCTTGGTGCAAGCAGAGCAAATGGACATGCACTTTTAGAGAAAGAATAGGCAGAGATGCACGACAGATTAAAAGCTTCTAAACGATGCATAGGAACAGGAAGACCTTGACAAATATATACATAAATCCTTGAAAGTGGCAGGCCAGGTTTATAAATGTACATATTCGTCCAGAAAATGAAATATGGACATCTCCACATCAAAATGTTGTTGCAGCTATTTTCCCCCCGTAAAATGGGATTTTCTAGTTATTGAAAGATTTCATTGCTATGGGCATAGAGGAATAAGGATCAAAGTGAAGTAAATCTCAACACTGAGACACAGATCAATTATGATCTCAATAATCAGGCTTAGGGGGCGAAAAGTCATATCAGTGAAGCAAAAATAGCTTTTTCCAACCAATGGCAATGTTGTTTGGTCACAAAATCTAAACTAATTAAAGCATCAACAAAATATTTGTTGTACATAGTAGCTTATTATCAAATTTGTTTTGAGTATAATATTTGTACCATAGATTCACACTTTAAAATTATGTTTCATTTATGATTGAAATAACAAGTGCAAAACAGGTTTAGAACAGTGACTTGTTAAATTTAGTGTTGTAGAATAAATTAGATATTCATGGAAACTCTTGACTCCAATTCACCAAAATGCAAAAGAAATGATCAGTGGAATAATAGATAGCAGGAGGTTCCATGTCGAACATATGGTGAGAGTATATTAAAAAATGTAACAAGTTGTGGGAATCAGATGATACAATAAACCATAAAAGCAATTATGAATAATTCTCAATGTCATCAGAACCGTAAAATATGTTATTTCCTTGATGTGCAGTCTATATCATTATTTTGTCTTATGCAGACACCTGGAGCTTGTGGAAGTAACTTGGCTTTTCTCATCCTTAGCAGTTGCTGTAAATCTAGAAAATGACAGATGGAAACTCCTTTAACAGAATCATATGATGGGAACTAGATTGTAAACCATGTTATAATCATAGATATTCAATCCGAAAAATCCCAAAATCGGAATGCATGAATATTGAGAATATCATGCTGAAAGGAATCCCAGGTTTTTTTGACAAAAACAACAAAAAATGTTGAAAGCACTCAGCAGGTCAAGCAGCTTCACTGGGAAGGGAAGTAGAGTTGATGTTTCAGGTCACATATCCCTCATCAGTACTAGAAAAGTGAAGCACACATTATCTTGCACAATGACAAATATACTATCAAGCACTACTGGTTAAGGCAAATCGAATATGGTAGGTAACTTTCTGAAACCAAGAGGAAGGATTTCATTTCATTAATTGAAACGTTCCTATATACTTTTATTTTAGAATGTACATTTATTCTTCAACAACATTCATCTTCAGTGGCCTGCAGTAAAAACCTGAAGGCAAAAAGCTAAAAGAAAACCAATCACTACCCTTCTTCCGCAATATTATAAAAACACTGATTCTGCAGAAAAGCGAGTAAGTACATAAGCCTTCACAAATATACTGTACTCCCTAGCAATAAAATAACTTATTAACAACAGAAATAATAAAACTCAGTGGATGCAAACAGACTTTCATTATAATGACTGAAGATTAAATAAGGTTTTCCATTATTGATTATAGCATACAATGTCAAAACCTGAACAGCATTTATTGGACTTTTAGTGAGGGTCATCATTACCAGGGATATGGGTTAATTGAGAAATACGTCCCATGCAGAGTGCAGTCAATTTAATCATATTCTTCAGAGAAATTGTAACAAACGGGCTTAGAGCTAGTCAAAAAGATTGGGATCGAGAATGCTGGTTAAACTCAAGACATAGTTTTTGTATAAGCATGCAACCAATAAGTGCAATAGAAGGAGAGACAAATCAAAAACAAATTTAAAAATACAAAGATGTATCAATTTTGGATTTAATTTGGTTAAGCCAGAGAAGATAGAGGTGGACAAGTGCTATTCTGACCAATGGTGTTCCACAAGGATCAGTGCTTGGGCCTCCATTCTTTTTGAATGGACTTATACATAATTTACCTGATTGGTAAGATAGCAGACGACACAGAAATTGGTGAAGTAGTGAATGGTGAAGAAAGTTCACAAAGGAATCAGCAGGATATAGACCAGTTGTAAATGTGGGCAGGGAATGGCAGATGGGAGTTTAATCTGGATAAGTAGAAGGTGATGCGTTTTGAAGTTCAAAGGCAAGAAGATCAATACAGCAAATGGCAGGACTTTAGGAGCATTGCTATACATAGGAATCTTAGAACGCAAGTCCATAACTTCCAGAAAATAACAACACAAATAAATATAGTGATAAAGAAGGTAAATCACAAACTTGCCTTCATTTGTCTGGGTGTTCAGTAGAAACATTATTAAGTCGTGCTGCTGATGAGTAAAACTTTGCTGTCACATTTGGAATGCTGTGTGTAGTTATAGCCACCACATTGCAGAAAGGATGTGGAGGCTTTGGAGAGGGTGCAGAAGAGGTTTACCAGGATTTTTCCTGTATTAGAGTATACAGTGCCCTCCATAATGTTTGGGACAAAGACCTATCATTTATTTATTTGCCTCTGTACTCCACAATTTGAGACTTGTAAAATAAAAAAATCACATGTGGTTCAAGTGCACATTGTCAGATTTTATTAAAGGCCATTTTTACACATTTTGGTTTCACCATGTAGAAATTACAGCTGTGTTTATACATAGTCTCCCCGTTTCAGAGCACCATAATGTTTGGGGGACACAGCTTCACAGGCATTTGTAATTGCTCAGATGTGTTTAATTGCCTCCTTATTGCAGGTATAAGTGAGCTCTCAGCACCTTGTCTTTGCTCCAGTCTTTCCATCACCTTTGAAAATTTGTATTGCTGTTTATCAACATGAGGACCAAAGCCACTATGAGACTGAGAAACAAGATTAAAACTGTTAGAGACCTCAGCCAAACCTTAGGCTTACCAAAGTCAACTGTTTGGAACATCATTAAAAAGAGAACACTGGTGAGCTTACTAATCACAAAGGGACTGGCAGGCCAAGGAAGACCTCCACAGCTGATGGCAGAAGAATTATCTCTGTAATAAAGAAAAATCCCCAAACACCAGTCCAACAGACCAGAAACACTCTTCAAGAGTCAGGTATGGATTTGTCAATGACCGCTGTCCACAGAAGACTTCATGAACAGAAATACAGAGGCTACACTGCAAGTTGCAAACCACTGGTTAACCTCAAAAATAGGATCGCAGGGTTACAGTTTGCCAAGAAGTATTAAAAGAGCAACAACAGTTCTGGAAAAATGTTTTGTGGACAGATGAGATGAAGATTAACATATCAGAGTGATGGCATGAGCAAAGTATGGAGGAGAGAAGGAACTGCCCATGATCCAAAGCATACTACCTCATCTGTGAAACACGGTGGTGGGGGTGTTATGGCCTGGCATGTATTGCTGCTGAAGCTACTGGCTCACTTATCTTCATTGATGATACAACTGCTGAGGGTAGTAGCATAATGAATTCTGAACTGTATAGACGGATCCCATCTGACAAGTTCAAATAAATGCCTCAAAACTCATTAGCCGGCGGTTCATTCCTCAGCAGGACAATGATCCCAAACAGGTACACAAAAATGCTGGAGAAACTCAGCAGGTGCAGCAGCATCTATGGAGCGAAGGAAATAGGCAACGTTTCGGGCTGAAACCCTTCTTCAGACCACTGCCAAATGATCCCAAACATACTGCTTAAGGGACAAAGGAGTTTTTCAAACCTAAAAAATGGTCAATTCTTGAGTGGCCAAGTCAATCACCCAATCTGAACCCAATTGAGCCTATTGCTGAAGAGAAAACTTAAAGGTATTAGCCCCTAAAACAAACATAAGCTAAAGACGGCTGCAATACAGGCCTGATAGAGCATCACCAGAGAAGACACCCAGCAACTGGTGATGTCCATGAATCACAGACTACAAGCAGTCATTGCATGCAAAGGATATGCAACAAAATACTAAACAAGACTACTTTCATTTACATGTCATTGCTGTGTCCCAAGCATTATGGTCGCCTGAAATGGGGGGACGATGTATAAGCACTGGTGTAATTTCTACATGGTGAAACCAAAATGTATAAAAATGGCCTTTATTAAAATCTGACAATGAGCAGTGGTAAATTAAATTGATTGGCCATGATTTGGAAAGGCACACATCTGTCTATATAAGGACCCACAGTTGACAGTGCATGTCAGAGCAAAAACAAAGCCATGGAGACGAAGGAATTGTCCGTAGACCTCCGAGATTGGATTGTGTCGAGACACAGATCTGGGGAAGGGTATAAAACAATTTCTGCAGCATTATAGGTCCCGCAGAGCACATTCTTAAATGGAAGAACTTTGGAACCGCAAGGATTCTTCATAGAGCTGGCCGCCCGACCAAACTAAGCAATCGGTGGAGAAGGGTGGCCAAGAACTTGATGGTCACACTGACCATGCTCAAGAGGAGATGGGAGATCCTTCCAGAAGGACAACTATGTCTGCAGCACTCCACCAATCAGGCCTTTATGGTAGAGTGGCCAGACGGAAGCCACTCCTCAGTAAAAGGCACATGACCGCCCGCTTGGAGTTTGCAAAAAGGCACCTAAAGGACTCTCAGACCATAAGAAACAAGATTTGCTGGTCTGATGAAACCAAGATTGAACTATTTGGCCTAAATGCTAAGCGTCATGTCTGGAGGAAACCAGGCATCGCTCATCACCTGGCCAATACCATACCTACAGTGAGGCATGGTGGTGACAGCATCATGCTGTGGGGATGTTTTTCAGCGGAAAGAACTGGGAGACTAGTCACGATCGAGGGAAAGATGAACAAAGCAAAGTACAGAGAGATCCTTGATGAAAACCTGCTCCAGAACGTTCTGGACCTCCAACTGGGGCGGAGGTTCACCTTACAACAAGTAAACGACCCTAAGCACACAGCCAGGACAACGCAGCAGTGGCTTTGTGACAAGTCTGTGAATATCCTTGAGTGGCCCAGCCAGAGATTGGACTTGAACCCGATCGAACATCTCCTGAGGGACCTGAAAATAGCTGTGCATCGATGCTCCCCATCCAACCTGACAGAGCTTGAGAGGATCTGCAGAGAAGGAGAAATTACCCAAATATAGGTGTGCCAAGCTTGTAGCGTCTCACCCAAGAAGACATGAGGCTGTAATTGCTGCCAAAGGTACCTCAACAAACTACTGAGTAAACGGTCTGAATACTTATGTAAATGTGATATTTCAGTTATTTATTTTTAATTACTTTGCAAAAATTTCTAAACAGCTGTTTTCACTTCATTCTGGGGTATTGTGTGTAGATTGATAATATTAAAAACATGAATAAAAGGCATGATTAGTACGTTTGCAGATGACACAAAATGTAGTTAGTGAAGATGGTTGTCAAAAATTGCAGCAGGATCTTGATCTGTTGAGCAAGTGGGCTGAGGAATGATTAATGAGTTTAATACAGATAAGTGCAAAGTGTTACATTTTGGTAAGTCTAACCAGGCAGGACCTATACAGTGAATGGCAGGGCTCGGGGAAGTGTTGTTGAGCAGCGAGATCTAGGAGTGCAGGTATGTAATTCCTTAAATGGTGTCACGGGTAGATAGGGTGGTCAAAAGGCTTTTTGGCACATTGGCCTTCAATCAGTATTGAGTAAAAAAATTGGGAGGTCATATTACATTTGTACAAGACATTGGTGAGATTACAGGAGAGTAACATTGTTCACCTTGTAATAGAAAGATGTTGTTAAGCTGGAAAGGGTGCAAAGAACATTTACAAGGATGTTGTTCAGAGATATAGGGAGATGTTAAGCACGCTAGGACTTTATTTCTTGGAGGGCAGGAGGATGAAGGGTGTACAAGATCACGAGAGGAATAGATAGGGTAAATACACAGACACCTTTCCCCAGAAGCAGAGGATCTAGGCTTAAGATGGGGGGGGTGGGGGGGGAAGGAAATAATTAAAAGGAACCCGGAGAGCAACTTTTTCGCACAAAGGGTGGTAGGTATATGGTAGGTTGGAGGAGGTAGTTGAGGCAAGTGCGATCACAACGTTTAAGAAGCAATTAGACAGGTACACGGATAGGATAGGTTTAGAGCGCGTACTAAGCAAGAATTTAAAATATCAATTTACTTAGCCTTCACAGCCTTCTATGGCAAAGAATTCCACAGATTCACCACCCATTGACAAAATACAATCTTCCTCATCTCCTTCCTAAAGGAATCTTATCTCATCTTATCTATCTATTGTACTTTTAAAACACTGTGTGTGTGTGTGTGTGTGTGTGTGTTTATTTGTGTCAGATGTTTGCCCTTGGATTTCATGGTTCGCCAAAACCACACACTCAAACTCCCAGAATTTTTCCATTTCGCTAGAAATTACACTTTTACATTTACGGACCCACTCCTCATTACTTTTAGACATTTTTATGTACACATTTTAAAATAAAATCCTTCCCCCTCCCCCCCCCCCCCCCCCCCCCCACTCATTTTGTGGCCTCCTGCTGGCCAGCAACCATAACGGCGTCTCCACTGCTGCTCTCCTCCAAAAACGCCACCAGCTTTCTTCTTTCACTGGTGATTTTCGCTGCTGCTGTCAGGCACCCATCCTCCCCCTGGGCCCCGGCATTTTCCTTATTTCGCTGCTGATTGTACTTCCTCCACTTTCCCCCCCCCTCCCCCCCGGCCCGCCTCTATCACGCTGCCTCAAGCCAAAGATTGGCTGATCCCGTGGACGACGAAAAGCAGTGAGGGAACAGCCGATCTTTGCCTTCAGCCAGCATGAAAGAGCCGGCGAGTCAACAGCCTGTCAATGTCTCGACAGCCGCACGCAGTGTCACGCCGGCCGTACGCAGCGTCTCGACTGCCGTACGCTGGCCGTATGCAGCGTCTCAACGGCCGTACGCAGCTTCTCGACGGCTGTACACCAGCCGTACGCAGCTTCTCGATGGCCGTACACCAGCCGTATGCAGCTTCTCGACGGCCATACGCAGCTTCTCGACGGCCGTACACCGGCCGTACGCAGCTTCTCCACGGCCGTATATGCCGACCATACGCAGCGTCTCGACGGCCGTACGCAGCGTCTCGACGGCCGTACGCAGCGTCTCGACGGCCGTACGCAGCGTCCCCACGGCCATACGCAGCGTCCCCACGGCCGTACGCAGCGTCTCGACTGCCGTGCGCAGCATCTCCATGGCCGAACACAGCATCTCAACGGCGGTACACATTGTCTCGACGGCTGTACGCAGCGTCATGATGGCATATGCCTGGCCCGTAGCCTCATTCGGCATCAAGCCTGCCACTCCACCCTCTCCCCCTACCTCCCTCCCTCTCCCCCCCTCTCCCCCCCTCCCTCCCTCTTCCCCTCCCCTCCCTCCCTATTCCCCTCCCCTCCCTCTTCCCTCCCTTTCCCAACCTTCCCCATCCCTCCCTCTCCCCCCCATCAACCTCACATTCAGGGACCAGACCCAACGGGTCTGCACTTGGTCTAGTATACTTTTAAAACTGTGTGTGTGTGTGTGTGTTTCTGGGTGTATGTAACATTAAATTTTTTTGCAGGTAAGATTTTTGGCCTTTGATTTCATGGTTCGCCAAAACCACATGCTCAAATGCCGAGAAATTTCCCATTTTAATGGAAATTACACTTTTACATTCACTAATGCACTCCTCATTACATATAGACATTTTTATGTACACATTTTTAAATAAAAACCTCCCCCCCCCCCCCCAAAATTTCAAAATGTTACCCATTGTGTGATGTCACAATGCCCAATGCTCACAAATGTCCAATCGGAAATGGATTATTTTACATATGGCTTTGCTCCAGCCCCCCCCCCCCCCCCCCGGCTGATGTCGCAGCACCTTCCATTGGGTGAAATGAAGCCCCCCTCTCCCCTCCAGCCCCCTCTCCACCCCCCTCTCCCTCCTTTGCCATAACAGATTTTTTAAAACATATTCCTGGAGAGATTTTCCTCATCCACATCTTGTCTTGAAAATTAGAACATTTGGTTCATCCTTTCACTGCTTTGTCGGTAAAAAACATAAACATTTTCAAAATGCCTTTGCCCCAGCCCCGCCCCCGCCCCCCGCCGTCTGTGTTGAAGCGTGTGATCACCCTTCTCTCCTCACTTCTATCTCCTCTCCCCCATCTCTCCCCCCCTCCCCCTCCCCTCTGTCGCTCCCACCCCCATGCCTTTCTCTCTCTCCCATCTTTTCCCCCTCTCCCCTCCCCCTCTCCCCTCCCCCTCTCCCCCCCCTCTCTCCCCTCCTCTCTCCCCCCCTCTCCCCCCTCTCCCCCTTTCCCCCCCTCTCCCCCTTTCCCCCCCTCCCCCCCTCCCCCCTCTCTCCCCCTCTCTCCCCATCTCCCCTCCTCTCCCCTCCCCCTCCCCTCCCCCTCTCCTCCCCCTCTCCCCCCCTCCCCTCTCTCCTCCCCTCTCCCCCCTCATCTCTCCCCCCTCCCCTCTCCCCCCTCCCCTCTCCCCCCTTCCCTCTCCCCCCTTCCCTCTCCCCCCTTCCCTCTCCCCCCTTCCCTCTCAGCCCCTCCCCTCCCATCTCCCCCCCTCCCTCTCACCCCCTCCCCTCCCATCTCCCCCCCTTTCCCCCCTCCCCTCCCCGCTCTTTTCTCCTTCCCCCCTCTTTCCCCCCTTCCCTCCTCCCCTTTCCCCCTCCCCTCCCCCCTTTCCCCCTCCCTCCCCCCCTTCCCCCTCCCCTCCCCCCCTTTTCCCCTCCCCTCCCCCCTTTCCCCCTCCCCTCCCCCCTTTCCCCCTCCCCTCCCCCCTTTCCCCCTCCCCTCCCCCCTATCCCCCTCCCCTCCCCCCTTTCCCCCTCCCCTCCCCCCTTTCCCCCTCCCCTCCCCCCTCTTCCCCCCCTCTTCCTCCCTTTCCCCCCTCTTCCTCCCTTTCCCCCTCCCCCCTTCCCCTCCCCTCCCCCCTCCCCCTCTCCCCTCCCCCTCTCCCCCCCTCCCTCCCTCCCCCCCTCCCCCTCCCCCCCCTCCCCCTTCCCCCTTCCCCCCTCCCCCTCTCCCCTCCCCCCCTTCCCCTTCCCCCTTCCCCCTCTCCCCCCCTCCCCTCCCCCCCTCCCCTCTCTGTTTTTGTATTCTAGCCCACTTGAAATAAATGCTAGCATTCCGTTTGCCTTCTTTACTACCGATTCGAGTTTCAGATTAACGTTTTGGGAATCCTGCACCAGCACTCCCAAGTCCCTTTGCACCTCCGATTTCTGGATCCTCTTCCCATTTAGAAAATAGTCTACACCTTTATTCCTAAATTGGACTGAAGGGCCTGTTTCCGAGCTGTATCACTCTGTCTCTAATGTGCAATTGAAACTGAGTCAAGCATGTATGTTGCTAGCAGAAGTATAGAAACAGAATCTTTCAAAGCTTTGTCCTACATATAAGATCCAAGGAAAATAGAGGTAGAGAGGACATAACATTTAGAAAAGAACATTTCAAGGATGGGTGGAGGGTTATTTTAGAAAACCAATATGATTCTGCGTATGCAGTATAGGATGCAGTGTGAACGATTTGAGTTTACTCAACAAATGGATAAATTTGTCATCAATGTATCCATTTTATTTTATTATCATAAATGAAGTTATATTTAGAAGCACTAACTGACAAATGACACTGTTTAAGAACGCTTAACATGTCCAAGTGAAAATTATTGCTGGTGTTATTTGAGCATAGATTTTCACATTTGTTTTTAGTGCTATTGAATGAAATAATTTCATATTAATTGTTCAAAGGATAATAGTGCACTGTCTACTTTGTAGTCTATTTTTGTTTCATTTTTCTTCATTTGTTAATCAAAGTTCTGTTTTTGATGTATGGCAAACATTGTTCCTTTTCAGAATGGCAGGCAGTGACTAGTGGGGTGCCGCAAGGCTCAGTGCTGGGACTCCAATGAATTACAATATATATTAACGATTTAGACAATGGAAATTAAATGTAACATCTCCAAGTTTGCGGATGACACAAATCTAGGTGGCAGTGTGAGCTGCCATGAATAATGCTATGAAGCTGCAGGGTGACTTGGATAGGTTCGGTAAGTGGGCAAATGCATGGCAGATGCAGTATAATGTGGGTAAATGAGGTTATCCACTTTGGTGGCAAAAACAAGAAGGCAAATTATTATCTGAATGGTAGACATAAAATGCTGAACTCCGTGGGACAGGCAGCATCTCCGGAGAGATAGAACGGGTGATTTTTCGGGTTGAGACCCTTCTTCAGACTGAACGGTGTCAGATTAGGAAAACGGGAGGTGTAACAAGACCTGGGTGTCCTTGTACATCAGTCACTGAAAGTAAGCATGCAGGTACGGCAGGCAGTGAAGAAAGGAAATGGCATGTTGTCCTTCCTAGCGAGAGGATTTGAGTACAGGAGCACGGAGGTCCTGCTGCAATTGTACAGGACCTTGGAGAGACTACACCTGGAGTATTGTGTGCAGTTTTGGTCTCGTCATTTGAGGTAGGACATTCTTGATATTGAGGGAGTGCAGAGTAAGTTCACCAGGTTAATTCCCGGGATGGTAGGACTGACATAGGAAAGATGGGGCTGACTGGGCTTGTATTCACTGGAATTTAGAAGGTTGAGGGGATCTTCTAGAAACATATAACATTCTTAAGGAATTGGACAGGCTAGATGCAGGAAAAATATTCCTGATGTTGGAGTCCAGAACTAGTGGTTACAGTTTAAGAAGAAGGGGTAGGCCATTTAAGACTGAGATGAGGAAAAACTTTTTCATCCAGAGATTTGTGAACCTATGGAATTCTGTGCCACAGAAGGCAGTGGAAGCCAATTCACTGGATGTTTTCAAGAGAGAGTTAGATTTAGCACTCAGGGCTAATGGAATCAAATGATATGGGTGGGGGGGGGGGGGGGGGGAAGCAGGAACGGGGTACTGATTTTGGATGATCGACCATGATCATATTGAATGGCCGAATGGCTTACTCCTGCACCTATTTTCTATGTTTCTATTCTACTATTTAAAAAAAACGACAATGTTAATTACACATTTTTTAGGTTTATTTTCATTAAACTGAGTTGTTCATGAGAAATATGATTGATTTAAATTCTATGTGATACTGCAATGCCATTGGGCCATCATAAAGGAGGAAAGCAACTATCCTTTGGTAATATATTGTGGTGCTGGTTATTTGCATGTGAATTTAAATGAAGATTTCTGGTATACATATATTACCAGATACTCATTAGTTCTACAATGATAGCCGACTACAATTTAATCTTTCTTAAATGTCAAGCTTTTGCGTTCCAGCTCAATTGAACTGGTCCTATTGAAACAGTAGTTGAATAATTCACCAAAAATGTGATCTGATTGTACAATCTTTATTATCATTTGAGGAATAATTTTGCAATGACAGGTTCCAGCCTTGCAAAATAGGAACACAAATCAGAGAGAACCAGGCATCCTTTGGATTGTGCTACCGTCTTGAAAGGTTGTATGCCAGGGGAAGGAGTCTTGTGTAATTATCACATAATGGTTTGCATTGGTTGATTATTAATTTAACAAAATGTGCCTCACATTTACATGGAAGAAAAATTGACAGTTAATTCTACATTTTTGGTGGAACAGCAAAATTACGTGTTTCTCTTGATGTGATGAGGCGGAGTACAGGAAGGAGATCGAGAATCTGGTGTCGAGACCACAATCTTTCTCTCCGCAAGACAAAGGATTGAATTCAGGAAACATATCCCAGTTTGCATTGACGGCACCGAAGTAGATGGTTGAAAATTTCACATTTTTCGGAGTCTATATCAACAACTTCTCCTGGACCACCTTCCATATTGAATCAACGACCAAGAAACCACACCAATGCCACTAATTCCTTATACCGCTTAGGACGTTTGGTATGTCCCCAACAACTCTCACCAATTTCTGCAGATGCACCAAAGCTTGGTTTGGGAACATCTCCATCCAAGACCGCAAGAAATTTCAGCGAATTGTGGACGTAGCCCAGACCATCAATCAAACCAACCTCCCTTCTATTGACTTCATTTATACCTTGTGCTGCCTTGGCAAGGCCAGCAGCATAATCAAGGACAAGTTGCACCCTGGCCAGTCCCTCTTCTCCCCTCTTTCTTCAGGCAATAGGTGTGGAAGTGTGAAAACGCATGCCTCCAGATTCAGGGACAGTTTATTCCCAGCTGTTATCAGGCACTGAATCATTCTACCACAACCAGAGAGCAGTGCTGAACTATGTACCTCATTGGTGACCCTCGGACAATCCTTGATAGGACTTTGCTGGCTTTACCTTGCACTAAATGTTATTCCCTTATCATGTATCTATACACTGTAAATGGCCAGATTGTAATCATGTTTTGTTTTTCTGCTTACTGGTTAGCACGCAACAAAAGCTTTTCGCTGTACCTTGTTATACGTGACAATAAACTAAACTGAACTGAAACTATATTTGATTTGTTCACAAGAGGTGATGTACATGCCTAGTCTAGATTTATTGCTCCTGAACTTGTAACATCGTAGGCAGAGGGCAGTTGAGAATCAACAATGTTGATATGGTGCTGATATAGTAGCAATTGAGGCAGAACAAATTTTTCACCTCCGGAATTGGCCTGGTGAACCTCCTTAGCACTATCAGGCCAAGTTACACAGTTGTTGTCTGTTTTCCTTTAAGTTTGGAACAATGAGAGGTGATTTTATTCAAACATAAGATTCTATCGGGCTTTTATTGGATAGATGTTGAGATATTTTCACACATGGGTAGGTCATGAACAAGAGGATGAAACTAGAAAATAAGGAGTAGGTCAGTAAAAACTGAGGCAAATAGTAATGTATTCTCTCAAAGGACAATTAATGTAATATTGCCCTGAATTATCTGCCCCCCAGGGTGGTTGAGGCCAGGTTGTTAAGTATATTTAAGGTTTTTAAGATAGAAATAGAAAATAGTTTAAAACATTGTGGAATTGAGCATTATGGGAACTAGCACAGAAGAAGAGTTGAGACCAGCACAGATCAGGCATGATTACAGTGAATGGTGGGGAAAGCTTGAGGACCCTGAACCTTTTTTTTTTTTTTGCCTTGTGGTGTTGCATAATGACTGGACTGGGTAAGAGCAGAAGAATTTCATGGTTCATTGCGCAATTAAGGGCTTTTACTATAATTTGGTTGTTTTTGAGGCAATATACAAGCCCTAGATTACTTAAAATTAATTTTCCTAGCTGCCTGGTGGGATTCAAAAGTATCTCCAGATTAGTATTATGGAACTCTGAAAACTGGTGGAACTCTAAACCAATAAATTGTCATATCACACTTAACAAGCCTGTGCAGCATTTAAAGATTCTGTAATAAGAGTTGGCATTCCTATAGTGATTATTTGTAGTTATAGATGAACTGTTTCAAAGTTAGCATTTTTCTTTCTATATTGTATTTTTTCAGTTTTTATACATTAAATTGTGGGGGGTGAGATTATCCTCATGATTTCACTGATTTCAATTTGTTTCTGATTTGAAAAATGCCTTGCTTTTCTCTTGGTATTTCTTGTTTAGAGATAGACTTCAAGAACAGGTCCTTCGGCCCACACTCCTACACACACTAGGAACAATTTACAATTATACCAAGCCGATTAGCCTCCAAACCTGTACGTCTTTGCAATGTGGAAGGAAACTGGAGATTCTGGCGATAACCCACGCAGATCACGGTGAAAACGTACAAATTCTGTACAGACAGCACCTGTAGTCAGGATCGAACTCGGGTGTCTGGCGCTACAATTTTACCTTTGCGCCACCGTGCTGCAAAAATTGTCCATGCAAAAATTCAATCAAATTCTGACGTAAAGGTCAGTGACGAGAAGTTTGGAGATTTAGCTTATTCCATAGAAAATTATCTTACATTGGAAAGAAAAGTTGAAACTGATCAATCAAATGCATAGGAAGGAACTGCAGATACTGGTTTACACCGAAGTTGACATAAAATGCTGGAGTATCTCAGTGGGGCAGGCAGCATCTCTGGAGGAATGGGTGACGTTTCAGGTCGAGACCCTTGTTCAGACTGTCAGGGGAGAGGGAGACTAGAGATATGGAAGGCTAAGGTGTGAAAAAGACAGATCAAAGCAGACGATGATCGAAATGAAGAATTGTTAATTCTACATGAACCAGGTGACAACACTGCATAGAATCGGTAAAATTAATCAGGACAAACTAGTCAGAGAACTAGGGTGGGGAAGGGGGACAGCAAGGATTACTTGAATAGAGAGAAATCAATTTTCATACACTGAAATGCACTGTGCTGCTGACACCTCGGGTTTATGCAAGTCAGCACTATGACTCAGTGTGTGTGTATTTGCAAAGGTTAACTGCACCAACTGTTGCTTGCAGCCTGCCCTGTCCTATGATCAGTCCTATAAAGTTGCAAACATTTTGGGAAAGTGAAGGAAAGGACCAAATAGAGGGCAGTCAGGCCCAATATGAAAAGCTGCTTATTTACAGGTTATCATTATTATGATTCCACATGTTTTTGTTTCTGATTTGGTGGTAAATGTTTTCATTTATATCATTAAAGATTTGGATTGGAAAGAAAATCTTAATTTGTTGGGGTACATAATTGAAATTATATTTCAATGGAATTTAGATATTCATAAAGAAATTATACAAGAAATAATGAGTTTTAGTGTGGTCTCAAATCATTCCATTGATGAATTAACCCTTGCCAACACAATGTAGCTAGAATATAAAAAAACAAGCTTATAATGTGTTGATATATTTTGTTACAGGAGAAACAGCAAATGAAAGGGAAGTGCTTCAAGGTTGTGACCCAGGAAACCAAGCAACAAGCACACACTGCCAGACAACTCAGGTACACAATATACAGGAATGATTGCCCTTGAGTAACATTATGTTTCAGTAGGTGAATGGGCATAATTAAAATTACTTTACCTAAATTGGGATTATAAACAGTAGACGTTTGATGTACCCGTATTTCCGTGCTCCTGTATTTGAACACCCATAGTGCATTGACATTAAAGATAGATATTTAATGTTAATGTCATACACTATCTGCAAAGTAAAACTGAAAGGTGGATCATAAAGATTTGCTTTCATTTATTATTGCACTGAAGTATACTACTATGTATCAGCAAACTTGCTTTCAAAACTTGGAAAGGGCCTGTCCCACTGCGGTGACCTAACTAGCGAGTTTAGGAGAGTTTGAAAAAGTGTCATGTTGAAGACCTCCTTCGACTATGTAGAAGACCTCCTTCGACTATGTAGAAGACCTCCTTCGACTATGTAGAAGACCTCCTTCGACCATGGAGAAGACAAGCTTCGACTAGCTTCAGGAAAACTGAACACCAAATAGTGGAGAGTGAAGACTACCTCCTTTCGACTATGTTGAAGACTACCTTCGATTACCTTTGAATAACATGCCGACCTACTATGACCTACTTCGACTAAACCTACGAGTAAATTAATATATAGATTTTTTTTTTCCCCATGGTGACCTTTTTTTACTCGCGGGCATTTTTCAGCATGTTGAAAAATACGCTGCGACCTAGCTGAGGCCTCGAGTACACGGGGACCACTCTCGAGCATGAAGGAGAGTTACAAAACCTCCTAGGACCCCGTGTCGGCCATGCTGCGCGTATGAGTCGAGGGCAAACTCTTCTAAACTCGCCAATTAGGTCGCCGCAGTGGGACGGGCCTTAAGTATTCACGCATCGGATTGCTCCAAGCATTTTCACTGTCTGTTTTTAGAAAATAAATCTTGGTTACCTTTTTATAATAATTTTATCTTTCATAAATTGTTATCTCTTCCATAATACATATTTTTTCCACATTGCATCTACACAGTCCTTATACCTGGATTCCTGCTTCCCACAAAAGGCACAAAATGCTGGAGTAACTCAGGCAGCCTCTCTGGAGAATAGGAATACAGTGCATTCAGAATGTATTCAGACCCCTTAATTTTTTCCACATTTTGTTATGTTACAGCCTTATTTTAAAAATGGATTAAATACATTTTTTTTTATCATCAATCTACACACAATACCCCGGAATGAAGAAGCGAAAACAGGTGTTTAGAAATGTTTGCAAAGTAATTAAGAAATAACTGAAATATCACATTTACATAAGTATTCAGATCCTTTACGCAGTACTTTGTTGAGACACCTTTGGTAGTGATTAGAACCGCATGTCCTCTTGGGTGAGACGCTACAAGCTTGGCACACCTATATTTGGGTAATTTCTCCTTCTTCTCTGCAGATCCTCTCAAGCTCTGTCAGGTTGGATGGGGAGCATCGATGCACAGCTATTTTCAGGTCCCTCCAGAGATGCTCTATCGGGTTGAAGTCCGGGCTCTGGCTGGGCCACTCAAGGACATTTACAGACTTGTCACGAAGCCACTCCTGTGGTGTCATGGCTGTGTGCTTAGGGTCGTTGTCCTGTTGGAAGGTGAACCTCTGCCCCAGACTGAGATCCAGAACGCTCTGGAGCAGGTTTCCATCAAGGATCTCTCAGTACTTTGCTTCGTTCATCTTTCCCTCCATCCCGACTAGTCTCCCAGTTCCTGTCGCTGAAAAACATGATGCTGACACCACCATGCTTCACCGTAGGTATGGTATTGGCCAAGTGATGAGCGGTGCCTGGTTTCCTCCAGACATGATACGTGGCATTTAGGCCAAAGAGTTCAATCATAGTTTCATCAGACCAGAGAATCTTGTTTCTTATGGTCTGAGAGTCCTTTAGGTGTCTTTTTGCAAACTCCAAATGGGCTGTCATGTGCCTTTTACTGAGGAGTGGCTTCCGTCTGGCCACTCTACCATAAAGGCCTGATTGGTGGAGTGCTGCAGATATAGTTGTGCTTCTGGAAGGTTCGCCCATTTCCACAGAGGAACTCTGGAGCTCTGTCAGAGTGACCATCGGGTTCTTGGTCACCTCCCTGACCAAGGCCCTTCTCCCACAATTGCTCAGTTTGGCCGGGCGGCCAGCTCTATGAAGAGTACTGGTGGTTCCAAAGTTATTCCATTTAAGAATGACGGAGGCCACTGTCACCTTCAGGACCTGCAATGCTGCAGAAATTGTTTTACACCCTTCCCCAGTTCTGTGTCTCGATACAATCCGATCTCAGAGGTCTACGGACAATTCCTTCATCTTCACAGCTTGGTTTTTGCTCTCACATGCACTGTCAACTGTGGACCTTTTATAGACAGGTGCGTACCTTTCCAAATCATGTCCAATCAATTTAATTTACCACTGGTGGATTCCAATCAAATTGTAGAAACATCTCAAGGATAATCAATGGAAACAGGATGAACCTAAGCTCAATTTTGAGTGTCATAGCAAAGGGTCTGAATACTTATGAAAATGTGATATTTCAGTTCTTTTTTAATTACTTTGCAAAAATGCTGGAGTAACTCAGCAGGACAGGCAGCATTTCCACGGGTAAGGAATGGGTGACATTTCAGGTCGAGACCCTTCTTCAGACTTAAGCATTTTGTGCCCACCATATTTAGAGCACTGATCTTATTTAGTGGCAGAGCATGCTGAAGGGCCTACTGCCATTTCTTGCAGTCTTGCATCTTTCATATTGCATTGATAATCCCAATCCACAAGCTTTGGGAGATGACCTGTATTTGCACAGTTATTGTAGAAAGAAATTGCTTTGCCAACTTCATTGAAAATGGCTTGGCTTGAATTTTTAAGATAATAATATCCTCATTCTGGGTTTTAGAAACAATGTCCAGGGCTCTGGAATTTTGTGTGCAGATTAGGGGACCGGTTAATTGTAGAGACTTGTTTTCCGTGAAGAAGACTAAAGAGGAAATTCGGTAAGGGGTTTAAAATCATGTACTGTTTTTATAAGAATGAATTGTTAAGATAAACCTGTCTACAGATCGAAGGGGGGTACATAAGGGGCACAGATTTAAGATAATTGACAAACGCAGCTGAGGTTATATGCATGAATACCTTTATTCCATAACAAGTCAGGTGTGTACTGACTAGAAGTATAATGAATACAGATTTTCAACTTTCAATGTAATTACTTTAATGGAAGGAGTGCAGATGGCTTTGGGGAAAAAATGTAAGCATGATAGTTAATATCACGTGCAGACATGTTAAGCTTAATGGCTTACTTATGTGATGTATCATTCAACAGTTCTATTAATTGCATGTTCTAGGTTTGGGTAATCATTTCCCAATGCCTTAACTTTAGCAGAAGATTTCAACTTCCTCAATAGAGCTTATCAAGCTGATTTTTAATCAATTAATAATAGCAGAAACATCTGTAGTGCCTATAGGATTGGAGAATCAAACAAAGACCTTTTAGTGATGGGAGATGAGTGAAAGTTCATTAATTACTGATTGTTATCCTGTGAGTGGTTAACTGTACAGCAGTTCCTATTCATCATTGAGGGAGTTTCAGATGCCTCGGCTGCTCTGATACTGTCATCTGGACTTTTCTTTCCAACTTCCAAATTTTGTAGAAAAAGAGAGATAGGGCCACTTATTAAAGCCTATTTGATAGCTCATTTGTTCTAATATTTATTTATTTGGTTTTAACACAAATGGTATTTTGAATTAATAATCCAAACTCAGTTATTCCTTCTGATATTTCTGCTTCTACTGTCTTATTTAAAAAAAAGTAATATGCTATGTTAACAATCTTGGAAAATATATCATCATAATAATTTGAACAATGTTTATATTTACTGTTATTTTCAGACATTTACATTGGTTACAACAGAAGATGCAAGATTTAAATCTTACGAAGTGTGAACTTGTGTTTTTAAATTTAGAGGAAAATATTACAGGACATAAACTGTCATTCACAGAGGCTTTTACTCTGTTGTCTAAATTAGAAATTAGTTTTGCAAGGACTTATTTGTGAATTCCCGCAGTGTTTAAATAATTAAAAAAAATGATTGCTCTATAAGATAGATCGCAGGCAAATAACAAAAGCTACGAATTGTTTTTTTCTTCCCATTTTTAAGAGATAACCAACAAGCTATCTTCAATTGTAACCTGATTGGTGCTGATGGTAAAATATTAATATTTCTTAATTAATCTTCCAACCTTGAACTACTGGACATGTTTTGTATAGGACCATTAATTGTAAACCTGTAATTTGTTCCAGGTATAGCAAACATTAGATGAATTAAAAAACGGTAAATGTTTAGATTTTAATTTTTTTTAACACATTGGTTGCATTCTAAAGGTTTAGTAGTATTTTCTGGTAAATATCACAATATATCAGTTGTGGCTAATCAGAGCTCAGTTTCAAGAATAAATGATTGCCCTTGTGGCTTATCATTTCTGCAATATCCTTGGAAAGTTTGTTATTAATTCTGAAGGTGGGAGAATCTATAAGCATCCATGTCTCTGATGTCTTTTTTCCCTCTTGCATTTCCTTGATTAGGCCCAAACATTTCATACAAGAATTAACTGTAAATATTGGCTATAAATGCAATAATGTCTTGGGTAGATATGTATTCTCATTAATTACATTTAGTATACTTTTATTGTTCAGCAGAGACAGTATTGAAACGATTTGGGATTAATTTCTATGCCAAGTACCCATGATCTGTCATGACACCACTTATGGCCCCAGATATTGAATTTGTTTGTATTTAACTGTAATTGCTAAACTATGAGATAAATGCAGAGTATTAAGAATGATTCCATTATTTGTAATTTTATTGCAAATTGTAATAATTCTATTTGGTTTCAGGTATGTGGCATTTAATATGAGTTTTTTTTTTCTTTATAACAACACTGAGTCCTGCTGTCAGAGATTTAAGGAATAATATGGCAGCTGGCTACAAAGCTTTTGGACACTTTTTTTCTTAAACCAATCCATTAATATTTGGGAAAACTTGTCAGGGTCCTTTCTGGCAGTAAAAGTTCCTATAGTAAAGAGAATGTCTAATTTGTACTGTCTGAAAGTAATGCAAAATCTTGTTACAATACACGGCAAATAGAGCAGAATAGCTTTGCTAAATTATATGTGGATTTCTATACAAAATAGGGGTTTCTCATATGAACTGGCTTGCCCGGATGCATTAACTAATGAAAGGTGTAATTAAGGTGATTTAAATGCGTTAAGTTGATTTGCGTGTTTATTGGCAACACAAACCTGAAAACATTTGTCCATTATGATCATGGAATAGATGAAGAAAATATTTTACTACAGCGACATTTAGCCCATTTTATGCATGCCAGTCAAAAGTTTGCTACCTAACGTAATCCCACTTTCGAGCACTTTGTCTATTGCCCAAACATATTGACACCTCTTTCAGTATGTATTTCGCCACTCTTTATATGTGGTAACAAGTTTCTGTCTTTACCACCTTTTCAATCAGTGAATACCTTCTGGATGATTTTTTTCTCATCTCCTCTGAATACTTTTATCTTTAACAATTACTTTATACAGGGCTGCCAACATTGGGTGAGAGTTGGGAGTGAGAAATTGCGAGAGGGAGCGTAGTAACCAGGGGGGGAAGGAGGGGTGTGGGAGGAGGGTGTCCCCCCTCCCATTGGTACGGAACTTTTGCATTTTTCACTTGAAATTGTGCAATATGGTGCATACTGTAGCAAGTCTTTTAACTTACACTTGAATGTAATATATATGCTTTAAATTGGATTAGCTATGAATAAGGTTAGACTAAATTACATTCCTAATTACATTATGAATGTAATTTAGAGTATGAACCGGGGGCTGCGCAGCGTTTCTGAAAGTGGGGAGGCTCAGCAATCACTGGTCATTGGCCTTGGGGGTACCCGGTGAGGAAGTGGAGCAACCGAGTGGGGAGAGGGTTTGAAAGGAGGGTGTGTATCCCCTCCCAGGGCAAGGACTTTTTGAAATTTGATGTATTAAAATCATGTTTTGGTGCATTGTAGAAGTATGATTTCAATGTTTTTTGTATGAAGTATTTTTAAGAGGTAACTTTTTAAGGGGTCACTTTTTCCACACAAAGGGTGGTGGGTGTATGGAACAGGCTGCCAGAGGTGGTAGTTGAGGCAGCCTGCATCCCAACATTTAAGAAACAGTTAGACTGATACATGGATAGGACCGGTTTGGAGGTATGGACCAAAAGCAGGTAGCATAGCTGGGACATGTTGGCGGTTGTGGGCAAGTTGCCGAAGGGCTTGTTTTCACACTGTATCACTCTATGACTACATTTTACCTCCACTATGCATGAATGCTTCAAAATCAAGTGATCGAGTTTTATTACCATATACTCAAACATAGAAAATAGGCGCAGGAATAGCCAATTCGGCCCTTCGAGCCAGCACTGCCATTCAATATGATCATGGCTATTCATCTAAAATCAGTACCTCTTTCCTGTTTTTTGCTCATATCTCTTGATTTTGTTAGCCCCAAGAACTAAATGTAACAGAGGTTTAGGGGTAACATGAGGGGGAACTTTACTCAGAGAGTGGTGGCTGTGTGGAATGATCTTCCTGCAGAAGTGGTGGAGGCAGGATCGATTTTAACATTTAAAAGTAAAGTGGATTGGTATATGGACGGGAAGGGAATGGAGGGGTATGGTCTGAGTGCAGGTAGATGGGACTAGAGGAAAATAAATGGTCGGCACGGACTGGAAGGGCCGAGAAGGCCTGTTTCCGTGCTGTAATTGTTATATGGTTATATGGTAACTCTCTCTTGAAAACATCCAGTGAATTGGCCTGCAGTGCCTTCTGTGGCTGAGAATTCCACAGATTCACAACTCTATGCGTGAAGAAAGTGTGTCCTCATCTCAGTCCTAACTGGCCTACCCTTTATTCTTAAATTGTGACCCCTGGTTCGGAACTCCTCCAACATCAGGAACATTGTTCCTACAGTTACAGTAAGTGAAAATCTAGCAGGCAAGCAGGATGCTTTCTTCAACCACCCCCATTTGAAGTCCACTATCTTCCACTGTTTCTACCCAGTGCTTGGTACTTACTTCCAGGATGCACCGAGCCGCAGCCTGATCCGTGCCGGTCATCTGGGCAAATTTGGCACAGAGACTCTCATGACAGCGGCGCAACGCTTCCGACGCCTCCGATGGCCCGGGACTCTTGCACTGAGGCTGCAGTGAGCTACTCGCCAGCCCGGCAAACACTCACCAGCCCCGCTCCCCGTCTGCATCTGTCCCCGCCGCTGCTTCTGCTTCCAACAACCATGGCCCATGCAGTTGATATGAATTTTGAAATTTTCGTTGATCACAGAATTTCTCACAACAGAGCGTGAGAAATTTGCGATCAGCGTGAGAATTTGGCGAAATGCATGATTCTCATGCTCAACGCATGGGAGTTGGCATCCCTGCCTCTCTCCCTCTCTCCCCCCTCTCTCTCCTCACTCAGTCCCCATCTTTCTCTCCCCTCTCCCTCTCCCACTCTCCTCCTCTCTCTCCCCCTCTCTCCTCTCAACCTTCCTCTCTCTCCTCCCCCCTCTCTCTCTCTCATCTCACCCCCCTCTCTCCCGTCCCCCCCTCTCTCTCCCCTTCCCTCTCTCTCCTCTCTATCTCCTCTCTAACCTCTCTAACCTCTCTCTCCCCCGCTCTCCCTCTCTCTCCTCCATCTCTCTCCTCCCCCCCTCTCCCCCCTCTTGCACCCCCCTCTCGCTCCCTCTCTTCCCCCTCCCTCTCTCTCCCTCTTGCTCTCTCCACACACTCTCTCCCCACTTTCTCTCTCTCTACACCAGACACTGCCTACCCTGACTAAAATTATAACATACTAATAACTAAATATAAATAATAAAGGCATGGGAGAATTATGCCTATGTAAGAGATAGATCTCTTAGATCGGCTTAATTCTCCGTGCCTTTCATCCGCAGCGCTGGTAACACGGGAAGCTCTGTGCAGCCCACGTGCCGTCAGCGCTGCTTCAAGCCGTCAGTTTCAAGCGGGGCTGAAGGCAGCTGAAATTCTGCCTTTGCTGTACTGCGCATGCGCATCAGTCTACTGCGCATGCGCAGCGCAAGTTTCTTGGCGGGGTTTTCAAATATGGTTTGTCAATATTTTAAGTGTATCTTAGGAAACAGGGAGAGAACAATGGAGTTTGTGTACCAATAATGTGGTAAGTACATTTTGTGTTTATGTTTTTAAATACCGTATTTCCCGGGGTGGGGGGGGGAAGAGCTCCTTTCACAGCATATGGGGAGTCTGGCCCATGGTAAAGTTGCGGGGAGGGCACGAATGTTATGAATGAGGGGATTGGGATAATGCCATTTGCGACGCTCCTTGCATGGAGGCATGCAATGCCACCGCATTGAGGCCGGGGGGGGAGAGAATTAGCTCGGGTGGCTGAGCGGCCACCCGGCCGGACAGCGGAACCAGCCGCCACCTTAGCTCCTTCTGCCGGTCCCTGCTCACCTCTGGCAGCTCTCCGTCTAAAAACCTCTCTCCTGCCGCTCGCTGGCCTCACTCATGTCCTTAAATTCCGACAGCGCGATTGAGGTTACTCGGCTGTGAGAATTTAAGGATTTGCAGGAAGCCGCTGACATGAGTGAAGTCGGCGAACGGCAGGTGACAGGTGTTCCGACGGAGAGCACTGCCAAAGTTGAGCGGGCCGGCAGAAGGCGCTGAAGTGGCCGCCAGTTCTGCTGTCGGGTCCTGGTGGCCGCTCCCCGAGCTGCTTCTATCCCCAGCTACCGTGTGTGGCTTTGCGCCCGGAGAGCTGCGGCAGCGGTGAGTGAGTGAGTTACTGGCAGTAACCCCGACAACCTCCTTCTCAACACTCATGCCCTCCCCAAAACTTTACCCCTGGCACAGACTCTCCACACGTTGTGAAAGGAACTGTTCCCCCAATTGGTCTAGGACTAGGAAGCCTTGGGCAAATTGAAATGTCACTGTTTTATTTATTTATTTATTTATTTAAAGGAGAGAACAATCTGCGCATGCGCGTTTTAATTTTTTTAAGCGGACTGAGTGCCTACCCTGAGTAATTACTCACAGCACGTGCCTGCTCCACACACTCTCTCCCCCCTCTCTCTCCCCCCCTCTCTCTCCCCCCTCTCTCTCTCCCCCTCTCTCTCCCCCCCTCTCTCTCCCCCCCCTCTCTCTCCCCCCCTCTCTCTCCCCCCCTCTCTCTCCCCCCCTCTCTCTCCCCCCCTCTCTCTCCCCCCCTCTCTCTCCCCCCCTCTCTCTCCCCCCCTCTCTCTCCCCCCCTCTCTCTCCCCCCTCTCTCTCCCCCATCTCTCTCTCCCCCCTCTCTCCCCCCTCTCTCTCCCCTCTCCCACCCCCCTCTCCCACCCCCCTCTCCCACCCCCCTCTCTCTCCCCCCCTCTCTCTCCCCCCCTCTCTCTCCCCCCCTCTCTCCCCCCTCTCTCCCCCCCTCTCTCCCCCCCTCTCTCTCCCCCCTCTCTCCCCCTCTCTCTCCCCCCTCTCTCTCCCCCCCTCTCTCTCCCCCCCTCTCTCTCCCCCCCTCTCTCCCCCCCTCTCTCTCCCCCCCTCTCTCTCCCCCCCTCTCTCTCCCCCCCTCTCTCTCCCCCCCTCTCTCTCCCCCCCTCTCTCTCCCCCCCTCTCTCTCCCCCCCTCTCTCTCCCCCCCTCTCTCTCCCCCCCTCTCTCTCCCCCCCTCTCTCTCCCCCCCTCTCTCTCCCCCCCTCTCTCTCCCCCCCTCTCTCTCCCCCCCTCTCTCTCCCCCCCTCTCTCTCCCCCCCTCTCTCTCCCCCCCTCTCTCTCCCCCCCTCTCTCTCCCCCCCTCTCTCTCCCCCCCTCTCTCTCCCCCCCTCTCTCTCCCCCCCTCTCTCTCCCCCCCTCTCTCTCCCCCCCTCTCTCTCCCCCCCTCTCTCTCCCCCCCCTCTCTCTCCCCCCCTCTCTCTCCCCCCCTCTCTCTCCCCCCCTCTCTCTCCCCCCCTCTCCCCTCCCCCCCTCTCTTTCTACTCTTTCTCTTTGCCCCTCCTCTCCCTCTCTATTTCCCCCATTTTTCTCTCTCTTCCCCTCTCTCCCACCCTCTCTCCCCTCATCCCCCTCTTCCTCCCTATTTCTCCCATTTCTCACTTCCCCCTCTCTCCCATTCTCTCCTACCCTCCTCCCCCTCTCTCCCTCCCCTCTCTCTCCCCTCCCACTCTCCTCTCTCTCCCCACCCTTACTATCTCTCTCACCCCTACCTCTCTCTCCCCCCATCTTCTCTCTCCCCATTCTCCCCCCCTCTCTCTCTCTCTCTCTCTCTCTCTCTCTCCCCCCCCCCCCCCCCCCCCGGCACAGAGACTCTCACGGCAGCGGCGCAACGCTTCTGACGGCCCGGGATTCGTGCACTGATGCTGCTCCATGGCCGGAACTGCAAAGCGAGTGACTCGCCAGCTCCAGCAAACACTTGCCAGTCCCGGCTCCCCGCATCTTTCCCCACCGCTGGTTCTGCTCTCCAACACCTGCGGCCCATGCAGTTTATCTGAGTTTTGACATTTTCGTTGATCACAGAATTTCTCACGACGGAGCGTGAGAAATTTGTGATCAGCGTGAGAGCGGGAGAATTTGTTCAAATAAGTGATTCTCACGCTCAAAGCGTGAGAGTTGGCAGCCCTGCTTTATATCTCTGCCCTCTGTAATTTGATCCCATCCAAGGAAAATAAATTCTCCCTGTTTATTGTGTTGAGGCTCCTCATTATTTTGTATACCAGTTAAGTTCCCTGAAGTACGTCTGTTTCAAAGAAAATGGCACTAGCTCATTCTATTTCTTTTTACAGCCAGATTTTTCCAGTCTTGGCAACATCCTATTTATTTTCCTTTGCACCCTCTGTTTTGTCAGTGCCCTAAGAAGATTCCCACATGAGGATAACATCCTACTTTTCTATTTTGTGCCTCAGCAAATAGATGAAAGTATGGGACGTTAACCACATTATCACCCTATCCTAATGTATTCATGGCTCTGTGGACATAACTTCCCGGATCTTGATTTTCCTTCATATTTCTCTATCTTCCCATTTATTGTGCATCCCCTCTGAACATTTCAGCAAATGTACAGTCGCACTCTTCTTGGGACTACATTTCATTTGTCACTCTTCTGCCCAACAAACCAGACCATCCATGTTTGTCAACCACATGACCAATTGGTGTATCATCTTTAGATTTCTTTATCATCCTCCCTCATTTTAAGTCTATATTATTAATGTACAGAAAAAATGGATCAAATACTGAGCATAGTGGGACCCTATTATCTACCTTCCAGTTATAAAAGCGCTACTTAATCATTATTCCCTGTTCTTCGTATGGATTCAATTTGAACTTCCATGCATTTTTACCCTTTTGACCTGGCTGTGTGCAAGATCTTGTCAATAATCTTGATGAAATCTATGTGGACTCCATCAAACACACTGGTGTCATCAACGTTCTCATAAAACCCATCTGCTTCACCAATGCCTTTCAGAAAATACTCCTACCCTTCTAACACATGAGCACTAACGGAGATGTGATCACGCAAATCTTTGATTGTCGTGTGGCATGCTGAGAGTGCATCCAGTAAACATATGGGTTTCTGGGCTTTATAAAGACTTGGGTACAAAAGCATTGAGGTTATCCTGAGTCTATAAAATAAAATAAAATACTGGTTAAGCCATTATGGAGTGTTGTATGATGATCATTCATTGTAGAATGGTTACAATTTGAACAGAACACATTTTGCATTTCTTTGCTTTTATCATTCTAATATAATGGCAACTGACAACATTATTCTACTTGCTAAATACTGTATTTGTTTAGCAGATCCTTGATATTATTAATGCAAATTATGGAAAATCTTTGCACGACATTTCTTAATTATTTTAACTATGTTACATTCGCTTGAAAATATCCAGAGGCAAAGGTTTAATTGTACTAACAATGGAACAATGAAATTCTTGCTTGCAGCAACATGATAAGCCTGTAGATGCAATGCACATAGATAATATTACATTATAAAAAAGCAGTAAATGAATAATCGCAATACTAGTGGTGGCTCAACGGTTGAGTTGTTGCCTTACAGTGCTGGAGACCCGGGTTCGATCCCAACTACGGGTGATGGCTGTACGGAGTTTGCATGTTCTCCCTAGGTTTTCTCCAAGATCTTCGGTTTCCTCCTACACACCAACAACGTACAGATATATATATATATATATATATATATATATCAAAAGGGATATATATATATAATTTTTTTAATTAGAAGTACAGTAAATTATATGAATACACGCCTTGTATATATTATTACATTTATTGTAGCACTTCTTTTTTTTTTAAAGCTGTTAAGAAAAGATCGAAAATGGCGTAGTCTGCCACTCACTATGGCGGGGAGAGTGCAGTCAGTGAAGATGACTGTACCTCCCAGATTTCTTTACTCGTTCCAATGTTTGCCGGTTTTCCTACCCAAGTCATTTTTTAACTCAGCTAACCAATCTATAACCTCCTTTATATGGGGTAACAAGGTTCCAAGGGTCAATAAGTACACTCTCCAAAGAGGTCGTGAAGTAGGTGGACTGGGCCTTCCTAGCTTTATTAATTATTACTGGGCATCCAATATCCAAAAAATACTATTCTGGCTCCACCGACCAGATACAGACTGGTGTCTGCTTGAATTACAATCCTGTTATTCCTCGTCTCTCCCAGCTTCAGTATATTCCTCCCTGCCATTGAAACCCTCTAGATTTACATCCAACCCTGTCGTACTATCAACCATCAAAATTATTAACCAATTTCGTTGCCATTATAAGCTTACAACAGCTTCAGTTCTGGGTCCCATTCACAGTAACCATTTATTCCCCCCCTCTACACTTGACTCAACCTTTCGACAGTGGGGTTTGAATGGTCTTATGTCCATTAAGGATTTATACACTAACAACGTATTTGATAGTTTTGACTACCTACACAAAAAACATGGCCTCCCACACAATCATTTCTTTAAATATCTTCAGGTTCGCCACTTTGTCATGAAACAATTTCCTTCTTTTCCTGATCTCCCTCCTGTCACAGTGTTGGATAAACTCACTCTTACCTTTGCAAATAAAGGACTGATCTCTGCAGTATATTCTCGATTGATGTGTTTAGGAGATCAAAACCTGAACAAAGTTAAAGCTAGGTGGGAGGATGACCTTGGTATGGATCTGTCTGAGGAATGCTGGACAGAAGCGCTGAAAAAAGTCCACTCCTCGTCATCATGTACTAGATTGGGGCTCATACAATTTAAAGTTTTGCACAGGGTTCATTTAAGCAAAGCCAGGCTTGCTAACATATATCCAGGGACGGACGCTGGCTGTGACAGGTGCTCGTTCTCTCCAGCCAATCTAGCTCATGCATTCTGGTCTTGCCCCAAACTTGTTAACTACCGGGCAGTGGTTTTTAAAACCATCAGTGAAGTCCTTGGGATGACAGTAAGACCTTGACCGCTTGTAACTGTATTTGGTGTAACAGATAAAACCTTGGGTTTAAATACAACCCAGTCTGATATCATTACATTTACATCACTTTTGGCCCGTAGGAGAATCTTGCTGGTCTGGAAATCTAACACTCCTCCATCTGCCGCTGCTTGGCTGGAAGACGTCATGTTTTTTTTAAGGTTAGAAAAGATTAAATTCACATTGAGGGGGTCTGTGAAAAAGTTTTATTTGAAATGGGAACTCTTTTTATCATACTTTGAGGATCTAAAGGAACTACCTACTGACTGAGGACCATTAAATGGGGATCTGCCTTTATTCTGTTTTGTTACTTTATTATTGTTAAAAAGTGCATTTGATTTTGTGAAAAAATAAGCTGCCAAGGGGTGTTTAGGGAGGGTGGGTTAGGGTTATTTTGTTTATATTATTATTATTTATAAAAAACAAAATGGAGGAAAATGTAATGCCATACATCAGATGTACTGTGAATTTATTTTTGTCCCTCCAATAAAAAACTATCAATTAAAAAAAAAAGAAAATGAGAAAATAGAGAAAGTGAGAGAAAATAGTGAAAGTGTAGAAGTGTGCCAAAGAGAAATAAGAAAGACCCTTTAGCTGAGGAATTAGAGAAAATAAATTAAGTGATAGACCCTAGGAAAGAGAAAGAAGAGAAAAGAAAAAGACAGTTGCTCTGTTATAAACATCTCGCAAAAGGGATACACCAACTTGACACTTTTCATCCCCCTTTACCAAGACCTGACACCGGTGCCTTTTTAAAATACTATTGCACCATATACTTGTAGTAAGTCTATAAATGAAGAACACGTCCTATAAAAGTGATCTGATTTACCTGCCAGGCGGAGTCTCATATCTTCCAGGTGTAATGTTTCAAACATAGTTGAAATTCACATGTTTATTGTTGGTATAGGAGCATTTTTCCAAAATGTTAAAATAAGCTTTTTTCCAGTTATTAACCCATAATCAAATATGTTCTTTTGAAACGCATTTAGTTCAGGGCTACCTTCCGTTGTTCCGAAGATAATCCATTCTGCTTTCGGTATCAGTTTTATTTTAAATAATTTTGTAAAGATTTCATTCCAAAATATTTGAATTTTTATACAAAAAACAAATGAATGCGCTATAGTAACGTCTTGAGACTGGCATTTATCACAGATAGGTGATACATTGGGAAAAAGTTTACTTATTTTGATTTTTAAATGGTATAATCTGTGTAATTTTTTAAATTGGATTAAAGTGTGTCTTACATTAATTGAACATTTGTGCACATTTAATAAATGTTCATCCCACCTCTGTTTTGAAATTTTAACAGCTAATTCTTGTTCCCAGTCTCTTCTAATACCCTCGGTTGTTGGTATTTCTACATTTAAAATAATATTATGTAAATACGATATTAAGTTTCCTGATTCGGCCTTTGTCTTCATTGCTTCATCCAGTTTACCTACAGATATGTAGGTAAACTAGCTTGGTATAAGTGTAAATTGTCCTTCATGTGTAGGATGGCGTCTGTGCAGGGATCTCTGATTGGTGGGCTGAAGGGCCTGTTTCATGCTGTATCTCTTAACTAAACTAATCTAAACTAGTCCTTATTTGCAACCAAGGCAGTCCAGAGTACATTGTTGAGATCAATGTTGCTGCAGTGTTCACAAGCCTGTTGTTTGTTGGGGGGGAAACAGGGACGGAAATCGCTATCAAAACATGGGACCCACACAATTTCTTGGTGCCCGCGCACACGTGATGCTTCGGCCATGGTCCCTGTGGACGGTAACATCGGGAGCTGACCTGGTTGGTGACCAATTCCGAACTCCAGCAACAGCTTCAACATCGGGAGCCTCAATTGCCTCCGCGGCAGTTTGACTGCCTGACCGCGGGGTGATGGAAGATTCTGCGGACGATTTTGAGCCGCGCCAGGCGATGAAAGGCCCCGCGAACGGGCTGACTTAGAAAGTAAATCTTTCAAGAGTTTGCTGAAGTTCGGTCACCAATCTTTCAAAAGCTGCAATGTGATAAATAATACTTATACAAATAAAGCTGAAGCAAATAAAGGCAAACAGAAGAACCAACCTGGGAGAGAGCGCTAAATAATGTGAGTGACCGTGAATGAGGGACTTACCTACAGTCCGCCAGGAAACCCGTTCGACCGAAGCCCTTAATGACCTGACCCGTTCAAATCTTTCCCATCCAACAATACATCCAATTATCATTGGTCAAATGGTCATTGTATCTGTACCAGACAGGTTTCAGAAATGCTCCGTGAATACCTTTAGTAATGCTTGAAGGTCAAAATACGATGTTAAGAGACATTTAACAAGCGCTTAACAGTGACACCCCCACTGTCTCGCGGAGATTTGAATAGATTTTTTTCACTGAATTTCAAAATCCGGATTACAAAACATGGGGGGGGGGGGGAGGGGGAGGATTGTCCCCCACCCCTCAAAACTTGGGAGGGGTGTATCCCACCCAGGATTTCCGCCCATGACGGTAAAAAGCAATTCTTCAATGTGGTGGTAACGGTTTTCAGACTGTATCTTCTTCGTATTGGTCAGAGCAAAATGAGAGCATGTCCCTGCGTGTTATGCGTCATTGATATTAGGTAAAATAGAAAAATAGGTTCAGGAGTAGGCCATTTGGCGCTTTGAGCCAGCATCGCCATTCAATATGATCACGTCTGATCATCTAAAATCAGTACCCCGTTCCTGTTTCTTCGACATAATCCCTTGATCCCTTTAGCCCAAAGAGCTAAATCCAACTCTCTCTTGAAAATATCCAGTGAATTGGCCTCCACTGCCTTCTGTGGCAGAGAATTCCACATTCACGACTCTCTGGGTGATAAAAATGTTTCCTCATCTCAGTCCTAAGTGGCTTACCTCTTATTTGTAAACTGTGATCCCTGGTTTTGGACTACCCCAACATTGGGAAAAATATTCCTGCATTTAGCCTGTCCAATCCTTTAAGAATCTTATATGTTTCCGTGAGATCCTTATATTGGTTGTCTTTATGAGGTAGAACCACCTATAGATCCCTTTGATGGTGGGTGGTTAATTCCTACCACCCAGTAAAATCGCCTACATTCCTGGATGTTCTAGTTGACAAACTACTTTCTTCTTAAGTATATTGAATGAGTTGGCTTAAACGCCTTCTACGATAGTGTTCCACAGTCTTTTACTCAGAGGGTGGTGGATGTATGGAATGAGCTACCAGTAGAAGTAGTTAAGGCAGGTGTTCTAACAATATTTGTAAGACATTTGGACAAGTACATGGATAGGAAATGTTTAAAGGGATATAGGCCAATCGTGAGCAGGTGAGATTAGAGTAAATGGGGCATCTTGATTGGTATGGACAAGTTGGGCTGAAGTGCCCGTTTCCATGCAGTATGGCTATGACTCTAAACCAGACCGTTATGAAACCAGTTAGAATGCTTTCTACCGTACACCTGCAGAAGTTAAAGGAGTATTTGGCGACATACCAAACCTCCTCAATCTTCTAAGGAAGAAGAGGCATTTATGGGCTTTTTATGTGATTGCATCAATGTACTAGGTCCAGGACAGATTTACAGAGATATATGCACACACATGAACTTGAAGCTGTTGACACTTTCCATCACCATCCTGTCAATGAATAAGCACAAGGACCTTAATAGTGCTCAAACTGATCGTCCGTGGTCAGGATATTGTATAAGCCATATGATATAATGACCACCAAAGAGCTGACCCCAGTTGACTTATTAACTTTTGCAGTATTAAATGCAATGTTCATTGTAACCAACTGAATGTGCTATGTTATACCAAGCAGATATTTGTCTATCCGTTCATTACTTTAAACGGAAACATGTTTGACTGAAAATGTAGGTAATTTAAAGTGCTTACATGCAATCAGAGGCCAGGACAAAAGGAAGAAAAAAAATCACAGGTTTAAGAGACAATTTATATCAGGCATCATGGTTGCACAGCTAGTAGTGCCAGGGTCTGAAGTCCACGTGGGGTTTGCATGTTCTCCCTGTAATTGTGTGAATTTCTTTCAACATTGCAAAGTTGTTTGCGTTGGTAGTTAATTGGTCGCTGAGAATATACCACTAAATAATGTCCTGCGTTTTTGACAAAATGCTTGGTGAAGTAGGTCAAATGTTGTTAAATTATCTAGTTCAGAATGGTTGTTTCTTATCACAAGAATATCACTTATCATTAGAATGGAATAGCATAAGCATAAATTTTGAATATTTGCATTAGCTGAATGAATTGCTCAGAATGCATGCATTATGTTACTTTCAGCAATAAGATGGAGAATCAGTCTGTCAGGCAGAATGGATGCAAATACATTGTTACGCTTGAGCAAGTAGTTTTATTGGAGATATGAAAGACGATGAAATAAAGTGCTGGAAAGAGATTGAGAACCTCGCATCATAATGTCAGAAGAACAGCCTAGGACCCTCTCCCCGTGTACCTTCCCCTGCAACTACAGGAGATGTAACACCTGTCCCTTTACCTTCTTGTCTCTGTCCAGGGACCCCGGCAGTCCTTTCAGCTATGGCAGAGGTTCACTTGTTGGAGCCGCTGTTCCAGGTGTAGATTCTTATACATTGGCAAGACCTAGTGTAGACTGGGCGATTGTTTAGCTGGACACCTTTGCTCAGTCTGCCTAGGCCTACGTGATGTCTGGGTTGCCAAACACTTTAACCCCCCTTCCCATTCGCGTAACAACATTTTTTTTAAAATATATTTTTATCAGAAGCAATACATATTGCCAATGAAATAACAGTTTTTCAAATACACATTTAAATTGTTACAAATATTACGGAGTGATTTATATAAGCTTCTATTTTTTTTAGAAAGTAAAGAGGTGAAAGAGTAGATGTTTAATCAAAGAGTGATTAAATAATATTGATTATGATTATATTAAAACAAATAAAAACAAAACACACTTAAAAAAATAAAAATAAAAATAAAAAATAATTCAAGCAAACAATTATTATACTTTAAAAAAAAAATTAAATTAAAAAAAATAAAGTATACATCTTAACAATGAATGGAACAATTTCATATAACAATATCTATAGAGACGTGTATACAAATCTCAGAATAGATCTTTTCATCTAATCCTACCGCCGGGTATTTATTGAGTTACAATGCTGAGCTCAGCTACCCCTTCATATAGTCAGTGAATGGAGACCATATTTGTTCAAAAAGTTCATATTTGTCCATTAGAACAAACCTGATTCTCTCCAAATGCAGCGTCTCCAACATTTCCACTGTCCACATTTTAATTGTAGGGGAGATTGTAGGGAACAGTCAAGAGACCAGGATGGTGGTCTGCCTCCCTGGTGCCAAGGTCTCGGGCGTGTCTCAACGTGTCCAAGATATCCTCAAATCAGAGGGAGAGGAGCCTGAGGTCGTGGTACACATAGGTACCAATGACATAAGTAAAAAAAGGGAAGAGGTCCTGAAGGGAGGATTTAAGGACTTGGGAGGAGAGTTGAGGATAAGGACCAAAAAGGTAACAATCTCAGGATTACTGCCTGTGCCACGCGACAGTGAGAGTAGAAATGGAGCAAGGTGGAGGATAAATGCGTGGCTGAAAGACTGGTGCAGAGGGCAGGAATTTAAGTTTCTGGATCATTGGGACTTCTTTTGGGGAAGGTGGGACCTGTACAGAAAGGATGGGTTGCACAAACCCAAGGGGGACCAATATCCTGGCGGGGAAATTTGCAAAGGCCACTGGGGAGACTTTAAACTAGAATGGTTGGGGCGAGGGATGCAAATAACAAAAGCTAGTAGACAGAAAGGGAGGCAGGAAGCAGAAAAGGGAAGCACTCGGACACAAGAGGAGAAAGAAAAAAAAGGAAATAAACAGAATAAGAGATGGGGGGGGGGGGGTTCTTAAATGTACATATTTTAATGCTAGGAGCATTGTAAGAAAGGTGGATGAGCTTAGAGTCTGGATAGACACCTGGAAGTATGATGTTGTGGCGATCAGTGAAACATGGTTGCAGGAGGGCTGTGATTGGAAACTAAATATTCCAGGATTTCGTTGCTTCAGGTGTGATAGAATTGGAGGGGCAAGAGGTGGAGGTGTTGCATTGCTAGTCAGGGAAGATATTACAGCAGTGCTTTGGCAGGATAAATTGGAGGGCTCATCTAGGGAGGCTATTTGGGTGGAACTGAGAAGTGGGAAAGGTGTAGCAACACTTATAGGAGTATATTATAGACCACCAAATGGGGAATGAGAATTGGAAGAGCAAATATGTAAGGAGATAGCAGATATTAGTAGTAAGCACAAGGTAGTGATTGTGGGAGATTTCAACTTTCCACACATAGACTGGGAAACACATTCTGTAAATGGGCTGGATGGTTTGGAGTTTGTAAAATGTTTGCAGGATAGTTTTTTGCAGCAATACATAGAGGTGCCTACTAGAGGAGGGGCAGTGCTGGACCTCCTGTTAGGAAATGAGAAATTAGGAAATTGTGTACAGTTTTGGTCTCCAATTCTGAGGAAAGACATCCTTGCCATAGAGGGGGTACAGAGAAGATTCACCAGACTGATTCCTGGGATGTCAGGACTTTCATATGAGGAAAGATTGGATAGACTCGGCTTGTACTCGCTGGAATTTAGAAGATTGAGGGGGGATCTTATAGAAACTTACCAAATTCTTAAGGGGTTGGACAAGCTAGATGCTGGAAGATTGTTCCCGATGTTGGGGGAGTCCAGAACAAGGGGTCACAGTCTAAGGATAAGGGGGAATTCCTTTAGGACCGAGATGAGGAAAACATTCTTTACACAGAGAGTGGTGAGTCTGTGGAATTCTCTGCCACAGAAGGTAGTTGAGGCCAGTTCATTGGCTATATTTAAGAGGGCGTTAGATGTGGCACTTGTGGCTAAAGGGATCAGGGGGTATGGAGAGAAGGCAGGTACGGGATACGGAGTTGGATGATCAGCCATGATCACATTGAATGGTGGTGCAGGCTCGAAGGGCCGAATGGCCTACTCCTGCACCTATTTTTCTATGTTCTATGTTTCTATGAGACGGGACAGGTGGCGGAGGTATTCGTTGGTGAGCACTTCGGGTCCAACGATCACAATACCATTAGTTTCAATACAATTATGGAGAAGGACAGAACTGGGCCTAGGGTTGAGATTTTTGATTGGAGAAAGGCTAACTTTAACGAGATGCGAGATGATTTAAAAGGAGTGAACTGGGACATTTTGTTTTATGGGAAAGATGTAGAAGAGAAATGGAGGACATTTAAAGGGGAAATTTTAAGAGTACAGAATCTTTATGTTCCTGTTCGGTTGAAAGGAACCAGTAAAAATTGGAAAGAGCCCTGGTTTTCAAGGGAAATTGGACATCTTGTTCGGAAAAAGAGGGAGATCTACAATAATTATAGGCAGCATGAAGTAAATGAGGTGCTTGAGGAGTATAAGGAATGTAAAAAGAATCTTAAGAAATAAATTAGAAAAGCTAAAAGAAGATGAGGTTGCTTTGGCAAGTAAGGTGAAAGTAAATCCAAAGGGTTTCTACAGCTATATTAATAGCAAAAGGATAACAAGGGATAAAATTGGTCCATTGGAGAGACCGAGTGGACAGCTATCTGCAGAGCCAAAAGAGATGGGGGAAGATATTGAACAATGTCTTTTCTTCAGTATTCACCAAGGAGAAGGATATTAAATTATTGAATTATGTGAATGGTATGAGTGCAGGCAGGTGGGACTAAGGGAAAAAAGTTGTTCGGCACGACTTGAAGGGCCGAGATGGCCTGTTTCCGTGCTGTCATTGTTATATGGTTATATGGGATAATGTTCCCTTCCAGAATGTTAATATTAATTTTTTTCCAATTATTAAACAGTAATCAAGAACATTTCTTTGATTTACTGTAAATATTTGATTTGAATCTGAAACTCCTAATATTATTAGCTTTGGGTCAGGATCCAATTTAATCTTAAGAACTATAGAAATTATTTAAAACATTTCAGTCCAATAACTATTAAGTTTTGTACATGTTACAAAACTATGCGTTAAATTAGCTTCTGAATACTGACATTTATCACAGATAGGGGAGATGTTAGGAAAAATTCTATTTAATTTTGTTTTTGAATAATGTAATCTATGTAATACTTTGAATTGTATCAAGGTATGTTCTGGCATTCAACGAACAACGGTGTATACATTGTAGACTTTCTTCCCAAGTGTCTTTTAATATAGTTAAGCCCGTTTCATTTTCCCATGTTTGTCAGTATGATTCTGTTGTTGGAATTTCCCTATCCAAAAGAGTATTATTTTGGGATATATGCTATTAGTTATTCTGTATTTGGGTGCTTGTTGAGCACTTCATCCAATATTCCTGGTTCTCTATTTTTATAATCTTGCGTATTTGATTTGATATAATCTCTAATTTGCAAATACCTAAACAAGTTATTTGGGTGCAATCCGTAAATATCTTTTAACTCTTGAAATGAGAGAAATTTCCCTTTCCTATAAAGGTGTTCTATCCTTATAATTCCTAAGTTTTTCCATTGTCCAAACCCCCTATCCAATATAGAGGGCTTAAACAAAGCGTTATTCATAGTTGGTAAGCAAAGTGACATATTATCCAAATTTATATTGCTATAAATTATAGGATTTTCCCTTTTAATTTTTTTTTTGTACCACCCTTGGAGCAAGGAGCATCAAACTTATATCGAAAGGTGCAAAGGTATTCTGCCCCCTGAGTCAATACTTTGTAGAACCACCTTTTGCTGCAATTACAGCTGCAAGTCTTTTGAGGTATGTCTCTACCAGCTTTGCACATCTAGAGACTGAAATTTTTGCCCATTCTTCTTTGCAAAATAGCTCAAGCTCAATCAGATTGGATAGAGAGCTTCTGTGAACAGCAATTTTCAAGTCTTGCCAGAGATTCTCAATTGAATTTATCTCAATCTGGACTTTGACTGGGCCATTCTAACACATGAATATGTTTTGATCTAAACCATTCCATTGTAGCTCTGGCTGTATCTTTAGGGTCGTTGTCCTGCTGGAAGGTGAACTTCCACCCCAGTCTCAGGTCTTTTGCAGACTCCAACAGGTTTTCTTCCAAGATTGCCCCTGTATTTGGCTCCATCCATCTTCCCATCAACTCTGACCAGCTTCCCTGTCCCTGCTGAAGAAAAGCATCCCCACAGCATGATGCTGCCACCACCATGTTTCACAGTGGGGATGGTGTGTTCAGGGTGATGTGCAGTGTTAGTTTTCCGCCACACATAGCGTTTTGCATTTAGGCCAAAAACTTCAATTTTGGTCTCATCAGACCAGAGACCACATGTTTGCTGTGTCCGCCACATGGCTTGTGGCAAACTGCAAACGGGACTTCTTATGGCTTTGTTTCAATAATGGCTTTCTTCTTGCCACTCTTCCATAAAGGCCCGATTTGCGGAGTGCACAACTAATAGTTGTCCTGTGGACAGATTCTCCCACCTGAGCTGTGGATCTCTGCAGCTCCTCCAGAGTTACCATGGGCCTCTTGGCTGCTTCTCTGATCAATTTAGGTGGACGGTCATGTCTTGGTAGGTTTGCAGTTGTGCCATACTCTTTCCATTTTCGGATGATGGATTGAACAGTGCTCCATGAGATGTTCAAAGCTTGGGAAATTTTTTGATAACCTAACCCTGCTTTAAACTTCTCCACAACTTTATCCTTGACCTGTCTGGTGTGTTCCTTGGGCTTCATGATGATGTTTGTTCACTAATGTTCTCTAACAAACCTCTGAGGCCTTCACAGAACAGTTGTATTTATACCAGGCACGTGCCGTCAGGGTAGGCAAGGTAGGCACTGCCTACCCTGACTAAAATTATGAAATGGCAATTTTTAAATATAAATAGTAAAGGAATGGGAGAATTATGCCTGTCTAAGAGATCGATCTCTTAGGTAGGCATAATTCTCCGTGCCTTTCACCCGCAGCGCTTGTAACACGGGAAGCTCTGTGCAGCCCCCGTGCCGTCAGCGCTGCCTGAGCCGTCAGATTCAATGGGAGCTGAAGGCAGCAGAAATTCTGCCTTTGCAGCACTGCGCATGTGCATCATCTTTCTGCGCATGCGCATCGCGAGTTTCTTGGCGGGATGTTCAAATATGGATTGCCATTATTTTAATAGTATCTTAGCAAACAAATGGAGAATGGACTTAATGTACCAATAATGTGGTAAGTGCATTTCTTTGTGCTTTATGTTTTTAAATACTGTAGTTCCCAGGGTGGGGGGAGAGCTCCGTTCACAGTGTTTGGGCAGTCTGGCGTTGTGAAGGAGGGGATCGGGGTCAGTAACCCACTTGCCACGCTCCGGTCTGAGTGCAGGTGAGATGGGACTAGGTGAGAGTAAAAGTGTGTGAGGGGTGAGAAGTCCATGCCGGGTGCCGGCCGGCCGCAGCCGCTGTTCAGATTGTTGGGAGACGGAGCTCAGGGTTCGCCTCTTGAGCTGCTTTGGTGCCCAGGCGTAAGTTGAGGTGGAAGGTGGTTGGGGGTGCGGGGCTCGTCTTCTGAAGAAGGATCTCGACCCGCTGAATTACTCCAGCAGTGTTAAAGAAGGAACTGCAGATGCAGCAAAATCGAGCGTACACAAAATTCTGGAGAAACTCAGCGGGTGCAGCAGCATCTATAGAGCGAAGGGATGGGTGACAGGAGGGTCTCGACCTGCTGAAATTCTCCAGCATTTGGATCTAAATATCACCCATCCCTTCCCTCTAGAGATGTGGCCTGTCCCACTGAGTTACTCCAGCTTGTGTGTGTCTATCGTTGAATGGGTGACGTTTCGGGTCGAGACCCTTCTTCGGACTGAAAATAAAACTTGCCTCGCGTGAAGCGGCTTGTAAATTAAAACATAAAAACAAGAAATGCTAGACTCATTTATGTGCTCCTATTCATTTACCTGGCCTGTTGCTGTCCTCCCTCGTCCACCGTGAGCGCTGGACAACTCACTGGGTGCAAAACTCCGCTGCATTCCGGGCGGAGGGCGATGATCACCCGACTGACCGGCAAGTAGAGGCGGCGGGTCGGTCAAACCCGGCTCCCCACCACCGGGATAAACACCACTACTGGAGTAAACTCAGCGGGATCTCTGGAGAAGTCTGAAGTAGGGTCTCGACACGAAATCTCACCCATCCCATCTCTCCAGAGATGCTGCCAGTCCCTCGGAGTTACTCCAGCATTGTGTGTGTCTATGGGTTACACAAAAAGCTGGCGAAACTCAGCGGGTGCAGCAGCATCTAAGGAGCGAAGGAGATAGGCGACGTTTCGGGTCGAGACCCTTCTTGTGTGTGTCTATCTTCGGTGCAAACCAGCATCTGCAGTTCCTTCACAATCCCACACTCTCGGCCCCGGGGGGTGGATGGAGCATCACACGTGGATACAACCCACTCACTGCCCAGACTTGCCCCTCCGGCAGGTCTTTAACCGCGTCCTAAAGCCGTTCGTGTTAAAGAAGGAACTGCAGATGCTGGAGAATCGAGGGTTACACAAAGCTGGAGAAACTCAGCGGGTGCTGCAGCATGAAGAAGGTCAGCAGGTCTGAAGAAGGGTCTCGACCCGAAACGTCGCCTATCTCCTTCGCCCCTTAGATGCTGCTGCACCCGCTGAGTTTCTCCAGCTTTTTGTGTAACCCCCATCTCTCACCTGCCGTTCGCCGGCTTCGCTCATGTCAACCGCGTCCCGCAAATCCTTAAATTCCCACAGCCAAGTAACCTAAACTGGACCCGTGAACGCGCTGTCGGAATTTAAAGATTTGCGGGAAGCCGGCCGGCGAGCGGCAGGTGAGAGATGTTCAGACGGAGAGCACTGCCAGAGGTGAGTGGGGACCAGCAGAAGGGGCTGAAGTGGCAGGGTCCCGGCGGCCACTCGCAGTCACCCGAGCTGCTTCCTTCCGCGGAAGTGGCGGCCAGTTCTGCTGTCCGTGTCCGGCAGGTGAGAGATGGGGGTTACACAAAAAGCTGGAGAAACTCAGCGGGTGCAGCAGCATCTAAGGGGCGAAGGAGATAGGCGACGTTTCGGGTCGAGACCCTTCTTCAGACTCAGTCTCAGTCTGAAGAAGGGTCTCGACCCGAAACGTCGCCTATCTCCTTCGCCCCTTAGATGCTGCTGCACCCGCTGAGTTTCTCCAGCTCTTTGTGTAACCCTCGATTCTCCAGCATCTGCAGTTCCTTCTTTAACACGGAGGGTGAGAGGTGTTCAGACGAAGAGCACTGCCAGAGGTGATCAGAAGGCGCTGAAGAGCAGTCGGTTCTGGTGTTGGGTCCCGGTGGCCGCTCGCACCCGAGCTGCTTCTATCCCCGGAAGTGGCGGCCAGTTCTGCTGTCCTTGCCCGGAGCGCTGCGGCAGCGGTGGGTGAGTTTGATATGATCTCTGTCCCCCTCCTTCTCAAAACTTCTCCCTTTTCGCATATTTAACCCCTGCCGCAGGCTCCCCACACGCTGTGAAAGGAACTCCCCCTCCAATTGGACCCTTGAATTAATATTGTCATTCCATAAGATGACAACTGATTCAACGTCCCGATGTGCTCCCATTTTTCCCACCATCTCTCCACCTGCCTTCATCCTCCGTCCCCCACCCATTCAGTAATTAAAAAATGAAGGAGATTTAGAACCCTTGGGAAATTTGAATTGTTACTTATTTTTATTTTTTTACGAAGAGAACAATCTGCGCATGCGCGGTTTTAAGATTTTTTGAAAGCCGGCTGACTGCCTACCCTGAGTAATTACTCACGGCACGTGCCTGATTTATACTGAGATTAGATTACACACAAGTGGGCTCTATTTACTAATTAGGTGACTTCTGAAGGCAATTGGTTGCACTGGATTTTATTTAGGGGTATCAGAGTAAAGGGGGCTGAATACTTTTGCACGCCACACTTTTCAGTTTTTTATTTGTAAAAAAAAAATTGAAAACCATGTATCATTTTCCGTCCACTTCACAATTATGCACCACTTTGTGTTGGTCTATCACATAAAATCCCAATAAAATACATTTACGTTTGTGGTTGTAACGTGACAAAATATGGAAAAGTTCAAGGGGTATGAAAATGTTTGCAAGCCACTGTAATCCCTTTACACTGATCAAGAAAGTTCATCAGCGTATTTACTTTCCTAGGCGCCTGAGAAGATTTGGCATATCCAAAAGGATTCTTTCGAACCTACAGATGCACTATAGAGAGGATTCTGTTTAGGATGTACCATAGCCTATTATAGCAAGTGCTCTGTTCTTGACTGCCTGAACCTGCAGAGAATGGTAAACACAGTCCATCACGGGCTCATAATTTCCTTCTATCCACACTATCTTCTTTGTACATTGCATCAGAAAGGTGGGATGTATCGTCAAGCAAACCCTGCCTTATTCTCTTTTATCTCTTCTACCTATTGGGAGAAGATACAGGATATTCCCCACTGCTTGCAGACTTCTGAAGCAATCCATTCCCAGAGGTGCTACCATGTACTCTTATTCTTAACCCTACCTCAGTCAATTATTCTGATATTGTACTTTGATTTATTTTTTTGCTTGACTTCAGATTGTACTACACTCCAGCAGTCTGCTGTTTTGAACTTGTATTTATCAGTGTTTGCAAGCTGTTTATTCGTGAGGTTTATGTGAACAAGGAATTCCAATGCACCCTTGTGTATAAATAAACTAACCTGATCAGATATAAATATGGGTAGCATTATTATGACTCTTTACAGCTTTGTAGTTTTGCAGCTACTGTCAAATAACTTGAGTTTATGACAGATTTAATCATTTAATGGCAACTTTACAGCTTTTAGATTTTTTTTTTTGCACATCTATTATTGGAACAATATGTTAAAGCTTATATGTATCCAGAGGCAGCTGAGACCTAGTGTGAGAGGAAGCATATACCAGAAAAAATAATCAGGCTGGAACCAGTGCCTTGGAGAATTGAATGACTGGGGCTCAAGAGATGTTATTCGGACAAAGCATTTGGACGAGTTAAAATTTTTTGAGAGAAAAATGTTAAAACGTACAAAGTATCATCAAGGCTTTATACTTTTTTCACTCGATAAAAAAAAGTGAGGCCAATATATATATTTTGTTAACATTTATATAATTTTGGAAAGATGTATCAACTATATTTGGAAAAAAATGCTATATTATTTGTTATATGTATGGCCTCTAATAAAAATATATTCAAAAAAAAAGTATCATCAAGGCAAGAGAAATGCAGTGATTTGGGTATTTCATCTGAAATGGCTAAAATTTAACATTGAGATATGTGATATATAAAGGAGCCAAGCAAAGAAGTTGGTGGTCAAAGATAAAAGCTCTTTTTCTCAATGTCTTAAAGCATTTATAATAAGTTCTATTTAATTTGTAGCACAATTTAATTTGACATAAATGCCATTACGGAGATGTGTACGGGGTCTAAAATTAGGAATTAAATAATTTGAGGTAGAATAGAATCTCAAGTACATTGATTGGGTTTACAGAATTCTGATAGGGTGACTTTAGTAATGAATTGTGTTCAGGCGATCAGGATGTATGATTGGTTAGAGCAGAACATAAGATTAGGATTAGTGGGACAGGGGCATAGAAATTGCATTGTTCTATCTGGGGCATATGTCAATAAAACACACTTCACCAGTGGAACATGAATCAATTATAGTTCACTATTGTCATCAATGTTAACCATTTGGATCAGAGTAGAGTTTGCATGGTTTGTAAGTTTGTGGAGGACACAAAAATTGGTGGGGAAGAAAATTATCCAAAATTGCAACAGGACTACAAAAGTTGGACAAAAATTACTGTTCAAACAAATGTGAATTAATACATTTTAGCAAGTTAAACCAGGGCAGGACTGGGTGGTGAAGAAGGTATTTGGTACAATTACCTTCAACAGTCAGACCATTGCATACGAGTTGAGATGGAATGTAAGAGCTATACAAGATGTTGCTGAGAAGGCATTTGCAGTATATTGTGCAGTTCTAGTCATCTGGCTATTGAAAGTGGATGTCATTAAGCTAGAAATGGTGTGGAAAACATTCACAATACTATTTTCCAGAACTGGAGAGCACAATTTATTTTCGACCTTTTACTTGCACTAATGATTTTGAAATTCATCCCTCATTGACCATTTGTTTCCGTGCTGTATTGAGAACTAGACTAAGTGGCACCCGTTGGGTCCCGGTCACACAGGAGGCTTGGCCTCCCAATGCAATATTCCACCACTCACCCATAGCCTCCAACTACACAGGCACACCTCATTTCCCCTCAACTCTAGCACTCCCCCTCTTCACTCTCCCTCTTCTTCCTCCTCTCCAATCCCTCCCTCACCTCTCTCCCTCTCCTTTCCACTGCCCTCAGTCACTCCCTCCATAACTCTTCTCCCCTCCCTACCCCCCTCCTATCCCTCTATCCCCTACTCCTCTCCTCCCCTATGGGGATCATGACAGAAGCCTCCTCGTGACGATCCCTGGAAGCGACGATGCGATGCACTCTGACGCGTCGGGCAACAATTCTGTCAAAATGTTGGACGACGACAGAAGCCAACAGCGAGCTACATTGTCTGACACACGAGTGAACGAACCTCCCCATCCATCCTCACCTCCTCCACTGCCCACCTTTCCCTCTATTCCCCCTCCTCTACTCCCCATCCTCTCCCTCTATTCCCCCTCCTCCCACATGCTCCCTCCTCACCTCCTCCCTCTTTTCTCTCTCCTCCTACCCTCCCCCAATCCCTCCCTCACCTCTCCTTTCCCCTATCCTCAGTCACTCCCTCCCTCCATAACTCCTCTCCCCTCTTCTCCCTTTATCCCCTCTCCTCCCCCATTATCCCTCCCCAGGATGTCGAGGTTGCAGCTCCTCTCCCTTTTTGCGTGTCCTGGAGGAGCATCAGCCGTCGGCGCCATCGGAGCCAGGCCTTGGATCAGCCCGGAAACACCAGCAGCTACGGCAGTGCCGGCGGGGTATGATGATGGGGGAGAGCTTGGAGAAAAGACGGGGGAAGAGCCATGGGGGAGAGGGGGGTATCAAGGGGGAGAGGGCAGGAGCCAGCAAGGGGGACCAGAGGGGAAGGGGCGTTGTGATGGAGGTGCGTTTGGGACTCACAGCGGGCGTCAAATGCTCGTTAAATGTTAACCCAACCATTCTTGGGTAATGGCATTATCCAGATATCAAATTATGTCATTGGTAAATGGAAGAAACCTTCGGTATCTTACCCCCAGTACCTATGCGATTGTGATCTATCAAAATTATTTAAATTCTAGAACAATCACAGCAAACTGAAATACTGCAAATGAAAGAAAATGGGAATTACCCAACATCAGTTGTTGGGAATATGTTGGAAATCATTATATAGTTTTATAAGAACAAAAAATTAAGCTTTATAAATTTGTTGGAGATTACTGAACTTGTGTTTAACTGGGTTAGTTTATTTTGATTTGTGTAAGATGCCACATTAAAGATAAAGTCTAATGGTGATAATCAGTCCTCTATCCATGCTACTATATTAACAGACAGAAAATAGTGGAGCAATGTGAAAGTCATTTTCATGCCAGTAGCTTGTCTATTTAAAATCAGCATCAAATTATTGGATGAAGGGGCTGATTGCAATGTATCGAAATGTTCTAGCGATATTAAACTGAGATGCAAGAATAGTACAGCTTCTCCCTTTAAATAACCATTTTTTTCCAATGCTATCCAGTTCCAGTTTGAATGTCATGATTGAATCCACCCCATTACTCCAGCTCTAGCAGTGTAATTCAAATCCTAAATGCTCTCTGTACAAGAATTAATTGGGTTGAGCTTTAGGTTGACTTCCTGAGCTCGTTCCAGAACCTGGCAGAGGTTATAGTCATGCTCTGTGACATCCTTCCCGTAGACTAGGATGTCGTCGACAATAATGGCACACGGGAGCCCGGCAAACAGTTGTTCCATTGTCCTTTGGAACACCTCACTGGCAGAGTTGATCCCGAACAGCATGCGGAGAAAACAAAACCTCCCAAAGGGTGTGCTGAACGTTGTCAGGTATGAAGACCGTTCGTCTAGTGGTATCTGCCAGAATGAGCTCTTGGCATCGAGAACCGAAAACACGGTGGCTGGACCGACTTGTGCAGCAACATCTTCAACGGTCCGCATGGGGTAATGCGGGCGCTTGATAGCCAAGTTCAGATCCTTTGAGTTGATACAGATTCGCAGTTCACTACTTATCCTTCTTCACAGCAACGACCATGGTGGAGACCCACCGGGTGGGCTCACTCACCTCCTTCAGGATGCCCATGGTCACCATTTCACGAAGTGTAGACTCGACTTTGTCTTTCATCGCGAAAATTGGATTTGCTGGCCTGCACTCCTCTTGGAGCCCTTTGAGGTTGGACTTTCTGCCTGCACTCCGCTTGGAGTGCTGTGAGGTTGGACTTGCTGCCTGCACTCTGCTTGGAGTGCTGTGAGGTTGGATTTGCAGCCTGCATTCCGCTTCAAGTGCTGTGAGATTGGATTTGCAGGCTTGCACTGAATGATGACTTTCGAGGAAAATTCTCAGATTTTCTTTGTGCGGTGAGCGGATGACGGGTTCAATATCCGGATTAAGGGCGATTTTGTAGCTGCAGGGGAGCTTTCCCAGCTTGGCATCGAAACGGTCTGGGTATTCGGCCAGCGGGTCCAGGGGTGACTACACCAAGCGAATGTCACGGTGGAAGTTAACCAACCCGAAGTCTTGGCAGGCCCGAATGCCTAGCAGGGGGTCACATTTGCTGTCCAGTAGAAAGAAAGAGGGGCCGAGAGGCCTTCAGTACCTTGCAGTGGAGAGTGGCCTTCCCCACAGGAACAAGCAAACCTCCCCCATAGGCACATAGAACAGAGCGTTCAGTGGTAACGAGCTCATTATTCCTTATCTTCTTGAACAAGCTTGTTGACATAACGTTGGCAGCGGCCCCCGTGTCGACTTTAGCAGAGAAGGTGCTGCCATTCACAGTGACTTGCACGGTCGGGTCTCTTATCAATGCAGGTGCACCTCGCAGTGAAAACACACTCAGTTCGCTCTGGGAAGAGCTCGAATCAGACAGTGGGAATTCGTCTTGCTGGTGATGGGAACCAGACGCCGTATCATCACGTGTCAGGTAGTTAGAGGGCTTCTGCTGTGGCTGTGCAGGTTTCCCACGGGAACGACATGCCGCCGAGAAATGATTTTGCTTGTGGCAGAAATTACAAGTCTTGCCCAGCGCAGGGCAAACATTAAAATGGTGCGACGCAAAGTTGCAATTCGGACAGCGTTGACGGGGTCTGGACCTGGGCGCAGGGCTTACCCTCTGCTGCTGTGGAGCAGAGTTTTGGCGGCCGGCGAAACTGGCCGCGTGGACCTCATGATCGGAGGAAACGGCCTCCGCCAGGCGAGAGGCATGCAAAGCCTCGTTAAAAGTCAAATCAGGCTTGCGAAGGAGCTCAGACCACAGCTTCTCGTCCCAGAGGCCATAGACCAAAATGTCCCGGGTCAAAGTCTCGGAGGTTAAAGCATCCAGCCTGCAGCGGCGAGCTAGGTGCTGCAAAGCGGTGACGAAATTGTCGACAGATTCCCCAGGGTTTTGGCGGCGGCCAAAAAGTTTGAAATGCTCCAGGATACAGTTAGTAGGAATGTCACACAACTCAGTAAACTTTGCAAGTAGACATACCGGGTCCTGAGCGTTCTCGTTGACCCCGTAGACGAACGACTCCGATTGTTCCAGGGCTTCGGGACCGGCCAGGTTGAGCAGGAGAGAGGCTTTGACCGCAGGGGCAACCGCAGGGTCAGCGATGGTAATGTAGTGCTCAAAGTCACGTCTGAAAACGTTCCAGCGGTGAGCGGTGTCAGCATCAAAGATCAGGATGTCAGGTTTACGACAGGCAGAAGCCATCGCGACGCGGGGGGGGGGGGTTCTGGGACTAAAGAAACAAAAAACGATAAACAGGAGACGCAGGATAAGAAACTTCTGACGCCATGTAAAGAACATGCACGTACACAGAGAAATCTTTACTACTACTTTATTAATTAAACACACCCATCACTGCCCTAGCTGTACGTGGTCTGTCACGAACACTAGAGAGAGAGAGAGAGAGAGAGAGAGAGAGAGAGAGAGAGATAGAGGTGGGAAGGTTACAGTTATACTCGATTATGGGGGAGTGGTTAGCAAGGGCTACGTCACTACTGTTAAAGGTGTACACACATATCATCTACAGATTTTAAATAACTTAATCGGATTCCCTCTCTTGCTTATCTGTTATAGGGAAACCTGCTTCAGTTTTGCCAGTCTACCCTCAGAACTAAAGTCACCTATCTCCGGAATCATTAAAGTAACACTCTTCTACATCTTTTTTCAGGTTATATAATTCCTAACCTGGGGTAACACACTTTGTTGCAATATTTGAGCATAGATTAGTCGTAACTGTCTTACTTTTGTACTCTGCCTCTGTTCATAAAGCCAAAGATTTTTAATTATATTATCATCCACTATGTATATGTATATGTACATACGAACGTCCGATTTATGTGCACACCATATAAATGAACGAGCATTTGGTCTACCGGGATGGATGAGATAGCTTTCCAGCTGGCGAGGGGCTAGACATTTTTTGCAAAGTGGGAATGGGGCAATTCTGCATGTCTTCTCTATCCAATCCCCCCCCCCCCCCCCCACCTAGTTGACTACTAATTTCCAACTTATGAAGAGTTTGGATTATGATCAATTTTCCGGAATGGAACCCAATTGTAATCTGGGGACCTCCTGTACAGATATCTCCATTTCCATTTCTTATCTTGTATCTTTCCATTTATTTTGTCTCCTTGTTTTTGTTTTCCCTGTTGAAAACACTGAAATATTTTAAACAATTTTATCTTATGATTATGAAAATATGCTGAATGTGGTGCTGAATTCAAAATTCTATGGAATTTTGACAATCTTCAGTTCTATTTTTTCCTGTGTGTAAATTACTGCAGTGGGCTATTGAGTAACTGGTGCACTGTCAGAAAATATAAAGGTATAGTTTGAATTTGTTTTCCTGCCATAAAACATTACTTAACAGGAGCACAGATTGTCTTTTAGTTGCAGGGGTCAGTGGAACTGATCGGACGCCTTCTCAATTTTTAATTCATTAAAATTATTATTTAGGCCAATGAAGATGCAGATGAGTCCTTTGTATTATAAAATTGATTACTCAAATTGAAGGGTAAACTGTGGTAATACCTTTGGGTATTGTTAAATTTGGTTTATGGTATAATTTGTTTGGTAAACAATGTGCCATATCATAAATATAACTTTTTCCTTTTTGTAGGGCAAAACAACAAATTTATATCCTGTGTATACAAGTGAAACATGTACTACTGAACAGATGAACCAAACAATCAAAGATTTTCCTTTAAGTGCGGAGCTCCTCAACGATGTGCCTTTCACACTGGCTCCTCATATTCTAGCAATTCACGCTAGTTTTCAGGACCTCCCTGCCAGCTTGCTATTGTCGAAGAATGAAAACTTGGCACGTTTTGGATATGATTTTACTCTTGAAAATTCTGTACTTAATTCCTAAAAAATGAATGTTGCTATTTTGCATGAAGTACAGTGTTGTTCATCAAAATATTGAAGTAAAATGTCATTGATATTCTTTATTTCTCTATTATTTTTCATGCGTTATGTTACTAGTATTGTACCTTCTTGTGTTCCATCTGGAAGTTTTCCAATGCATAAAAAATAATTATTGACGAAATTTAATGCTTTGCATTTCATGTGAAACTAACATGGCTACTCATGGGAAGGATTGAGAAATTGTGTCGTAAACTCTCAAAGATTAGATTCCTGGGTTGGTGTTGGGGAAGGGGAAAAAGAAGTGACCCTGCTGGTATCATCTATACTGTGTCAGGATCATGCTTTTATGTGCTGACTATGCCTTTGTATATCAGACCAGAATTACTAGTCTCTACCAGTAGGGTGCCTCAGAGACTTGAATCTTGCCTCCAAGAAAAAATAAAAAATAAATAAAAACGTCTTTGCAAGGCTGCTTTCCTGACATCGACTTCCACCTCAAGTGCTTTGACATATAGGAAATTATGATTGCGTTGAGAGATGAGAAAGAGACCAGAATTAACAACTACATTGGTCATTGTCATTTACTAGAATATATTACATACAGGTGTATAATGTTCATGTATAATTATTTTTCAACTTTTCATTTGATTGAATCCTTTTTGATTTGTCTGTTTGAGTGTTGTACACACTTACAACAGTTGGGATAGATGTTAATTTTCAGTTTTTGAAAGAATACAAATGCTTTTATTGTGGTTGAATGATATAATCATATTGCACAGCAGTGGAGTGATAATAAAGTATATATATTAAAATAAAATGGTTCTGCTTTTTTACATGGTATTTATAATGTTATGTCAACATCTGCCCTTGGAGAGTTCATTTAACTGGAGGGGGACCAACATTCTGGCAGGCAGATTTGCTAGTGCCACACGGGTGGGTTTAAACTAAATAGTGGGGGGGAGGGGTTGACAAATTGGTAATATGGGATAGGGTTAAAGGGAAAGAGAGTACAGGAAAAGTTACGAAAGACACCCAAATTAATGGTCTGGAAAGTTCAAGAAGGGATAAGAGAGTAAGGTCAGGTGAAACCAGTGTGAGGGGAGGTGAATACCAGATTAAGTATTACATATGAACACACGAAGTATAAGATATTAAGTGGATGAGCTTGGGGCTCAATTAGAGATTACTAGGTATGATGTTGAGGGAATTACAGAGACATGACTGCAAGAGGGTCGGCTGGGAACTGAATATCCCAGGTTATACATCCTATCGAAAAGACAGACGGGTGGGCAGAGGGAGTGGGGTAGCTCAGTTGGTGAGGAAAGAAATTCAGTCCTTTGCGAGGGTGACATAGAATCAGAAGATGTAGAGTCATTGTGGATAGAACTGAGAAATTGTAAGGGCAAAAAGACCCAAATGGGAGTTATCTGCGGGCTCCCAAACAGTAGCCTGGATATAGGGTGCAAGTTGAATCGGGAGTTAAAATTGGCATGTAACAAAGATGAAGCTACGGTGTTGATGGGGAATTTCAATATGTAGGTAGACTGGGAAAATCAGATTGGTACTGGACCCCAATAAATGAAGTTTGTAGAGTGCCTCAGATGGATTCTTAGAGCAGCTTGTACTGGAGCCTACCAGGGAGAAGGCCATTCTGGATTTAATGTTGTGCAATACAACAGATTTGATAAAGGGAACTCAAGGTAAAGGAACCATTAGAAGGCAGTGACCATAATATGATGTTTTAATCTGCAATTTGAGAGGGAGATGATAAAATCAGAAGTGTCAGTATTGCAGTTGAACAAAGGGAACTATGGAGGCATGAGGGAGGAGCTGGCCAAAGTTGACTGGAAAGGGACCCTAGCAGGGATTACGGTGGAACAGCAATGGCAGGAATTTCTGTGAATAATCCAGAAGATTCAGGATCATTTCATTCCAAAGAGGAGGAAAGATTCTAAGGGGAGTAAGAGGCAACTGTGGCTGACAAAGGACATTTAACATAGCAAAGATGAGCAAGAAGCCAGGGGATTGGGGAACTTTTAAAGAACAAAAAAGGTAACTATAAAGGCAATATTGGGAGAAAAGATGAAGTACACAGGTGAAAAATATAGAAGAAAATAAAAACTTCTTTAGGTATGTAAAAAGAAAAAGATTAGTCAAGACAAATGTGGGTCCCTTGAAGACAGAAACAGGTGAATTGTTTATGGGGAACATGGAAATGGCAGACGAGTTTAACAGATACTTTGGCTCTGCCTTCACTAAGGAAGACACAAACAATCTCTCAGATGTACCAGGGGACAGGATCTAGGGTGACGGAGGAACTGAAGGAAATACATGTTAGTCAGGAAATGGTGAAGGGTGGACTGAAGGCTGATAAATCCCTAGGGTCTGATGGTCTGCATCCCAGGGTACTCAGGGAGGTGGCTCTAGAAATCGTGGACCATTTGATTTTCCAATATTCTATAGATTCTGGATCAGTTCCTGTGGATTGAAGGGTAGGTAATGTTATCCTACTTTTTAAGAGAGGAGGGAGAGAGAAAGCATGGAATTATAGACCAGTCAGCCTGATGTGGGAAAGATGTTGGAATCAATTATTAAATATGTATTAGTGGCGCATTTGGATAGCAGTAATAGGATCGGTCCAGTCAGCATGGATTTACTAAGGGGAAATCTTGCTTGACTAACCTGGAATATTTTTGAGGATGTAACAAGTAAAATGGATAAAGGAGAGCCAGTGGATGTCGTGCAACTGGGCTTTTAAAAAGCCTTTGATAAGGTCCCACACAGGAGATTAGTGGGTAAAATTAAAGCACATGGTTTTGGGGATAGGGTATGGACATGGATAGAAAATTGGTTGGCAGACAGGAAACAAAGAGTAGAAATTAACGGGTTCCTTTCAGAATGGCAGGTAGTTTCCAGTGGGGTGCTGTAAGGTTTGGCGCTGGGACTGCAGCTATTTACACTATTAATGATTTAGATGAAGGAATTAAAAGTAACATTAGCAAATTTGTAGATGAGGCAAAGCTGATTGGCAGTGTGAACTGTGAAGAGGATGCAAAATGACTTGGGTTAGTGAGTGTGCAGATGCAGTATAATGTGGATAAATGTGAGATTATCCACTTTGCTGACAAGAACAAGGCAGATTATTATCTGAATGGATGTCAGATTAGGAAAAGGGGAAGAGCAACGAGATCCGGGTGTCCTTGTACATCTGTCACTGAAAGTAAGCATGTAGGTACAGCAGGCAGTGAAGAAAGCTAATGGCATGTTGGCCTTCATAATGAGAGGATTTGAGAATAGGAACAGAGGTCCTTCTGCAATTGTACAAGGCCCTGGTGAGACCATACCTGGAGTATTATGTGCAGTTTTGGTCTCCTAATTTGAGGAAGGACATTCTTGCTATTGAGGAAGTGCAGCATAGGTTCACCAGCTTAATTCCCGGGATGGCGGACTGTCATATGATGAAAGAATGAAACGCCTGGGCTTGTATTCCCTGGAATTTAGGATGAAAGGGATCTTATAGAAACATATCAAATTATAAAGGGATTGGACATGCTAGATGCAGGAAACATGTTCTCGATGTTGGGCGAGTCCAGAACCAGGGACCACAGTTTAAGAATAAGGGGTAGGACATTTAGAACTGAGATGAGAAAATACTTTTTTACCCAGAGAGGTGTGACTTAAACTATTAAACCTGGCTCGGAACTCTGAACATTAATATCCCTCCATCTGTTATTTGCACTTTATTAATTTATTAATTAATGGGTGTATTTATGTATAGAATTGTAGTCAATGCCTTCTATGTTCTGTTGTGCTATGCAAAGAAAGATTTTCATTGTCCTGTCAGGGACACATGACAATAAACTCTTTTGACTTTGAATTTGTGGAATTCTCTGCCCCAGAAGGCAGTGGAGGCAGATTCACTGGATGCATTCAAAATAAATTTAGATAGAGCTTTTAGGGCTAGCAGAATCAAGGGATTATGGGGAGAAGGCAGGAACGGGGTACTGATTGGATGATCAGCCATGATCGCATTGAATGGTGGTGCTGGCTCAAAGGACCAAATGGCTTACTTCTGCACCTATTTTCTATGTATATCTATTTTACAAACATTTAATGACTCTGAGGACAGAGTCATTAAATGTATATGTGTAGAAATATAATTTTAGCAGAGAAAATACAAATATGAAGTAGGAGCAGAATACGCTACTGGACCCTACAAACCTACTAATATGATTGTATCCTTGTTGTTGCCTACCTCATGAATCTTTCACCACTTTGTTCCTCATTTATTTATCGATCTCTGGTTTAAAAACTCAAAGATTCTGCTTCTTCCAACAGTGCGAAAGACTTACAACCCTTGGAGAAAAAGAAAATTACCTCATCTGTCTTAAATGGGCAACACCTCAAAGCAGTGATCTTTAGTTCTAAATTCTTCCACAGAAGGGAACCTCTTTCCATGTCCACCAGGTAAATGCTGCCAGTTTAATCAATCAATTAATTTCTCACCTCAAAAGGAGCTTTCAATAGGATTTGTCATTATTTGGAGATGGACTATAATGTGTAAAGATTGATTATTTGAAGAATGTATGTGTGGGATGAATACATATTCAGAGATCTGACATTCATCAATACCTGGCACAGTTGGAGCCATGACTTAGTACCATTCTTGCCATGACTCGCCACCTATCAAACCTCACACTATAAATTTCCAACTTCATATTAAATACATGCTTTTATCAAAAAAAAAGACAATTGGTTTGCTTAAGTGCACAGATAAGACTTCCCTGAAAAATAAGATTTCCTAAAACTGTTACAGGCAAAGGATGGTAAGCAGCATTAACCCGATAAATTATAGTATAATATCTATAGAACGAAACAAGAGCCCAGACACCAGGTAAAGAGACAGACCTATGCACAATTAAGCTTTTATGGCAATCAGTCATCTAGATAGTATTCAAGAAGCACTTGGTAAACAAAAATTATCTAAAAAATATATAAGCACGGATTCACCAGAATTTTACCTGGATTTGCAGGCTCGAGGATGGGCTGAGATTTTGTTTCCTTTGGAGCGTAGAAGATTATGGGGTGATCTTACTGAAGTATACAAAATCATGAATTGCACAGATTAAGTGAGTGCTCTCACTCTTTTCCCTACGGTAAAGGATTCTAAAACTCGAGGTCATAGAATAAGGTAAGTAGGGGAGAGATTTAAGAAAGACCTCAGAAGCAACATTTTCCTGCAGTAGTAATATTAATCTGAAATTAGCTGCCAGCAGAATCTTTAATAGCGGATACAATTCCACCTTTCAAAGGACATTTGGACAGATATATAAAACGTGAAGGGTTTGGAGGAATATGGGCCAAATGCAGGCAAATGGGTCGAGCCAAGAATATCAACATTTCAGTGTGGATAAGTTGGGCTGTTTCTACCTTGGAAACCTCTGATCAAATAGATTATGGTTAATAATATCACAAATTCCAGAAATATGAGGGGGCAATTCAGTGACAATGTCTCCATGTGCTGAAGTAAAACTGGGTCAGTCTGAATGAATGTCCCTACCCGAAATGTTGCCTATCCATTCCATCAACAGATGCTGCCCGACTCGCTGAGATATTCCAGAACATTGTTTTGTTCAAGATTCCAACATCTGCATTTCCTTGTATCTCCATGCACTTTATTAATGTGCTTCATTGAAATATTCAATTTACAGTGAACTGAATTAAGAGAAGCATCTCTTTTCTGGGGTTTCATGTTAGCCTTTATAATTAAAACAAAATTGTAGACTATTATGTGCATGTTGCCCTGTGTCAAATCAATGATCTTCACTGGTTTCATTCTAAAAGATATCATGTTCCACAGAGAAACCCTGAACAGAGAAACGTAGTGCTTGAACTCACACCAAAGTTCAGGTAAATGACAACAATCTGTCTGTCCCAAGGGGAAATTCTAACATTTGGGCTGATTGGAGGGTGGCTACTGCCCTGTACTCCTGATATGACTCCAAAGACAACAAGAGAGTAGTGGCACAGCAGTAGAGTTGCTGCTTTACACCGCCAGAGACCCAGGTTCGATCCTAATCACAGATGCTACCTGTACTGAGTTTGTACGTTCTCCCTGTAACCGCGTGGGTTTTTTCCGAGTGCTCCGGTTTCCTCGCACACTCCAAAGACGTACAGGTTTGTAGGTTAATTGGATTACGTAAAATTATAAAAATTTGTCCCTAGTGTGTCTAGGATAGTGCTAGTGTATGCAGTGATTGCTGGTGGCACGGACTCAGTGGGTCGAAGGGCCTGTTTCCGCGCTGTATCTCTAATGTCTAAAGAATAAAAACAAAAGGTTAGAAAAAGGTCAGGCAACATCTGTGGAAAGAGAATTAATGTTAGTATTTTGGGTCAAAGATCCTGTATTAAAATTGGAAATGATAGAAAGTTTTTAGATTTAAATTGTAGACAGTGTGGGTGGTGGATAGGACAGAGGGAATCTCTCCGATAGTATGGGATCAGTTGCCATAGTGATGTTGGTGAAGCCATCTGGTTACGTCTGAAGAAGGGTCTCAACCCAAAATGTCACCCATTAGAGTGTGAAGAAGGGTCTCGACCCAAAACGTCACCCATTCTTCTCTCCAGATATGGTGCCTATCCCGCTGTTACACAAGCATTTTGTGTTTATCTTCGAAGCCATCTGGTTGATGGGTTAAGGGGGGAGATAGAGAGAGAAACACACAACAAAGGTGCAAATAAAACAAGTGCAATGCATAAGTTTAGGAAATACAGAGCAAGCAAGGCAGTACTGCTGGGGTGATGAAAACAGTCAATATTATAGATCGATGACCTATAACTGAACCACCCAATTCTGACACAATCAGAAAAAAACAAGTTACCTGAAATTGTTGAAACCAATAGCGTCTGAAAGACGGCAAAGTGTACAGGTGGAAAACAAGGTGTTCTTCCCCAAACTCATGTTGTGCCTTATTATAGTTGTGCGGAAGGTCAAGGGCCGATAGGTCCGAATGGGTGGGGGTGGATTACAGTGACTGCAATATATAGTTAACAGTCCTACTCAGGCTCCCTTCCTGAACTCCACTTCCAGTATGCCAAGGTCACCCTTTATAATTTCTTCCATCTTCAAGATCCCAACAGCATTCACATCTTACTCTCATGACCCCTTTCAGCATTCCAAAGGGACTATTTCCTTTGACTCCCTAGTTTACTCTTTCACCAGCTACTCATCTTTTCATGGCACTTAACCATGTAATCAGAGGAGATGCAACACCTGTTCTTTCAACTATGTCCTTCCCACCATTGAGGGAACTAAACAGTTCTTCCAGCTGAAGGAGCAATTTATTTGCACGTCCAATGGAATGGAAAACTTTATTGTCATTCAGCCTTGCGGTCTGAACGAAATTTCGTTGCCTGCAGTCATACATACAGTGAATAACAAAACACACAATAAACACATATTTAACATCCACCACAGTGAGTTCACCAGACACCTCCTCACTGTGATGCAAGGCAAAAATCTTGTCTTTGTCTCTTCCCTTCTTGTTCTTCCTCTTCCTCTGCGCTGAGGCGACCCAGGCCTCCGATGTTGTGACCGCACCGGGTGATGTAAATAAGTCCCGCGGCTGAACCGCGCTCCGCGAACGGGCCAGTTCAACTCTGCGGCCCGGGGCGGTCGAAGCTGCCGAAGCTGCTGCCCTCCAGTCCAGCGGACGCAGCTGTTGCCGCGGGAGCTCCGGAAAAACAGGTCACCAACCCGTGACCTGCGAGCTCCCGACGATGTCGTCCACTGGGCCCGCGGCCGGACCTCCGAAGTTGCTGCCGCCGCCACAGCTCCAAGTCCGGCTGCCGGAACGCCTGAACCCGCCGCAGCCACGAAGCCGGCCAGCCTCGCGCTGTAAGTCCTGGCTGGCTCTGCTGCCGGAGCCTCGAGGTCAGTCGCAGTTGGAGGCGATCAGCTCCGCCATTAGGCCTCAGCGCAGACGGAGACGGAGACAGGGGATACAACGAGAAAAGTCAAATCCCCCCCCAAAAGGAAGAGACCAAAACGTTTCTCCCACCCCTCCCACACACATACACTACATAATAACTCAAATTAACTCACTCAAACAAGACAAGAAAACAACAACAAAAAGAAAAACAGACAGACTGCAGGCGAGCCGCTGCTGCCAGGGTAGCACCGCCACTCGAAATCTAGTGTCTAGTGCATTTGGTGCTCTTGGTTCTTTCAATTATTAAATTTTCTCCTCACAGCAAACCCTACCAAATATATTCCTTTAGCTGTCCAACCCTCCTCCATCTTCTCTGCAACTTAAAACTAACTTGCTTACTCTTGTTCCCAGTTCTGATAAAGGGCCTTTGACCTAAAACGATAACTGTGTTTCGCTTTCCACATACATGGCCTGTCCTACTGAGTGTGCCTAGCATTTTGTTTTTATGTCAAATTTCCCGAATCTGCAGTTCTTTTGATTTTCAATAGACAGAAGGAATATCTCACAGCTAGATGATTATAAGCAAGAGGCTTTGACAACAAAGATAAGTTGAAATAATAGAACCAGGAAGACAGGTATGTTAATCCTGAACTGTAATAACTTTTACACGGTGCTAAATTTACCCTTTCTCTGCCCATCAGAGGAACAGCTTAGTTAGGCAGATATATAATCATTTTGAGTGGTAATTGGCCCTTTGCCTCCTCTGATCTATTTTGATGATCAAAGATCTCTTCAGGAATTATTAGAATTTTAGAAAGTGCTTGATAGTCTTTTTTTTGGGGTTTCAAGTAGGAAAATACTTAGAGAAGGAGAAGTTAGCAAATTAACTGGACGGAGTGTGTTTCTTGTGATTTATTCCTGTTCATTCTGTTATATTGACAAATAGTTGTCTAGGTGACCCTTGTGTTACAGGGAAGGTGCATTCCTGGAAAACAGGATGTTGTCTGCTGCAGAGCCACGTCATCTATTTATCTACTTTTTCCACGTAAATGACACAGGAGCAAATCGTATTCCGTATCTCAAATTTTGGGATAGTAATTTGTGAATTTAGCAAGGGGAAATTTCCATAACCGAAATGACAGTAATGCCAGGGTTACCTGCAAGTATTCAGTCACAATTTCAATGAGTCTTCCCTAAAGATCTGTGGATGGTAACTCAAGAGACCGCAGCAGCTGGAATCTCGAAGAATGGTCTTGACCAGAAATGTCATCTGTCCATTCCTTCTACGGATTATGTCTGATCTGCTGAGTTTCTCAACTTGTTTTTTTCCCTAAAAATCTACTTTTGAGGATTAGTTGCCCAAATTAAATTAGCATTACAAACATAGAAACATAGAAAATAGGTGCAGGAGTAGGCCATTCGGCCCTTCGAGCCTGCACCGCCATTCAATGTGATCATGGCTGATCATCCAACTCAGTATCCCGTACCTGCCTTCTCTCCATACCCCCTGATCCCTTTAGCCACAAGTGCCACATCTAACGCCCTCTTAAATATAGCCAATGAACTGGCCTCAACTACCTTCTGTGGCAGAGAATTCCAGAGACTCACCACTCTCTGTGTAAAGAATGTTTTCCTCATTTCGGTCCTAAAGGAATTCCCCCTTATCCTTAGACTGTGACCCCTTGTTCTGGACTCCCCCAACATCGGGAACAATCTTCCAGCATCTAGCTTGTCCAACCCCTTAAGAATTTTGTAGGTTTCTATAAGATCCCCCCTCAATCTTCTAAATTCCATCGAGTACAAACCGAGTCTATCCAATCTTTCCTCATATGAAAGTCCTGACATCCCAGGAATCAACATGAAAGCTTGTTGTGCCAATATCCAGATTCTAAGATTTGCCTATGCGGAAAACGGTCTACAGATGGTGCCACAACATATGGCTACAATGACAGAATAGTTTTGGTATGTTAAGCGACCTGTTAAATGCAAATCCATTAATGTATGTTTAATCAGAAATAGATCTGATCTGCATAGCTGTTTGATTATTCAGTCTGATGAAGGGTTCCAAACTGATATGCCATCTGTCTATTTCCCTTCACAGATGCTGCCTGACCCGCTGAGTTCCTCCCGCAGTTTGTTTATAGTTGTTTTGTTGAGGCTGATTGCATGTGATTTAAAGTGATGGTGTTTAATGATGAAACTATTCTCTCAATGACTTGTTTTGTTTGTGCAAATACCATTTTGATACTTTTGTTCCCCAAAAATGAAATTCCATAAGATAGCACAGTGGTCCTAGTGGCAAAAAGTTCCATCATTATGTTTCTACAGATTCACAGCGCCATATTGGCAACTCCTATTTTGAGATCCTATCTCAATGCAACCATCCTTCAGTAGATATAGAAATTATATATTAACCATATAACCATATAACAATTACAGCACGGAAACAGGCCATCTCGGCCCTTCAAGTCCGTGCCGAACAACTTTCTTCTCTTAGTCCCACCTGCCTGCACTCATACCATAACCCTCCATACCCTTCTCATCCATATGCCTATCCAATTTATTTTTAAATGATACCAACGAACCTGCCGCCACCACTTCCACTGGAAGCTCATTCCACAACGCTACCACTCTCTGAGTAAAGAAGTTCCCCCTCATGTTACCCCTAAACCTCTGTCCCTTAATTCTAAAGTCATGTCCTCGTGTTTGAATCTTCCCTATTCTCAAAGGGAAAAGCTTGTCCACATTAACTCTGTCTATCCCTCTCATCATTTTAAAGACCTCTATCAAGTCCCCCCTTAACCTTCTGCACTCCAGAGAATAAAGACCTAACTTATTTAAGCTATCTCTGTAACTTAGCTGTTGAAACCCAGGCAACATTCTAGTAAATCTCCTCTGTACCCTCTCTATTTTGTTGACATCCTTCCTATAATTGGGTGACCAAAACTGCACACCATACTCCAGATTTGGTCTCACCAACACCTTGTACAATTTTAACATTACATCCCAGCTTCTATACTCAATGCTCTGATTTATAAAGGCTAGCATACCAAAAGCTTTCTTTACCACCCTATCTATATGAGATTCCACCTTCAAGGAACTATGCACGGTTATTCCCAGATCCCTCTGTTCAACTGTATTCTTCAATTCCCTACCGTTTACCATGTACGTCCTATTTTGATTTGTCCTGCCAAGGTGTAGCACCTCACATTTATCAGCATTAAACTCCATCTGCCATATTTCAGCCCATTTTTCCAACTGGCCTAAATCATTCTGTAGACTTTGGAAATCCTCTTCATTATCCACAACACCCCCTATCTTGGTATCATCTGCATACTTACTAATCCAATTTACCACCCCTTCATCCAGATCATTGATGTACATGACAAACAACAAAGGACCCAACACAGATCCCTGAGGCACCCCACTAGTCACCTGCCTCCAACCCGACAAACAGCCATCCACCATTACTCTCTGGCTTCTCCCATTCAGCCACTGTTGAATCCATCTTGCTATTCCTGCATTTATACCCAACAGTTGAACCTTCTTAACCAACCTTCCATGAGGAACCTTGTCAAAGGCCTTACTGAAGTCCATATAGACAACATCCACTGCTTTACCCTCGTCACCTCTTCAAAAAATTCAAGAAGATTAGTCAAACATGACCTTCCAGGCATAAAGCCATGTTGACTGTTCCTAATTAGACCCTCTTTATCCAGATACTTATATATATTATCTCTAAGTATCTTTTCCATTAATTTGCCCACCACTGAAGTCAAACTAACCGGTCTATAATTGCTAGGTTTACTTTTAGAGCCCTTTTTAAACAATGGAACAACATGCGCAGTACGCCAATCCTCGGGGACTATTCCCGTTTCTAATGACATTTGAAATATTTCTGTCATAGCCCCGGCTATTTCTACACTAACTTCCCTCAATGTCCTAGGGAATATCCTGTCAGGACCTGGAGACTTATCCACTTTTATATTTTTCCAAAAGTGCCAGTACTTCTTTTACTTTGAAACTCATAGTATCCATAGCTACTCTACTAGTTTCCCTTACCTCACATAATTCAATATCCTTCTCCTTGGTGAATACCGAAGAAAAGAAATTGTTCAATATCTCCCCCATCTCTTTTGGCTCTGCAGATAGCTGTCCACTCGGTCTCTCCAATGGACCAATTTTATCCCTTGTTATCCTTTTGCTATTAATATAGCTGTAGAAACCCTTTGGATTTACTTTCACCTTACTTGCCAAAGCAACCTCATATCTTCTTTTTAGCTTTTCTAATTTCTTTCTTAAGATTCTTTTTACATTCCTTATACTCCTCAAGCACCTCATTTGCTTCATGCTGCTTATAATTATTGTAGATCTCCCTCTTTTTCCGAACAAGATGTCCAATTTCCCTTGAAAACCAGGGCTCTTTCCAATTTTTACTGGTTCCTTTCAACCGAACAGGAACATAAAGATTCTGTACTCTTAAAATTTCCCCTTTAAATGTCCTCCATTTCTCCTCTACATCTTTCCCATAAAACAAAATGTCCCAGTTCACTCCTTTTAAATCATCTCGCATCTCGTTAAAGTTAGCCTTTCTCCAATCAAAAATCTCAACCCTAGGCCCAGTTCTGTCCTTCTCCATAATTATATTGAAACTAATGGTATTGTGATCACTGGACCCGAAGTGCTCCCCTACGCATACCTCCGCCACCTGTCCCGTCTCATTTCCTAACAGGAGGTCCAGCACTGCCCCTCCTCTAGTAGGCACCTCTATGTATTGCTGCAAAAAACTATCCTGCACACATTTTACAAACTCCAAACCATCCAGCCCATTTACAGAATGTGTTTCCCAGTCTATGTGTGGAAAGTTGAAATCTCCCACAATCACTACCTTGTGCTTACTACTAATATCTGCTATCTCTTTACATATTTGCTCTTCCAATTCTCGTTCCCCATTTGGCGGTCTATAATATACCCCTATAAGTGTTGCTACACCTTTCCCACTTCTAAGTTCCACCCAAATAGCCTCCCTAGATGAGCCCTCCAATCTATCCTGCCAAAGCACTGCTGTAATATCTTCCCTGACTAGCAATGCAACACCTCCACCTCTTGCCCCTCCAATTCTATCACACCTGAAGCAACGAAATCCTGGAATATTAATTTTCCAATCACAGCCCTCCTGCAACCATGTTTCACTGATCGCCACAACATCATACTTCCAGGTGCCTATCCAGACTCTAAGCTCATCCACCTTTCTGACAATGCTCCTAGCATTAAAATATGCACATTTAAGAAACCCCCCATCTCTTGTTCTCTGTTTATTTCCTTTTTTTTTTTTCTCCTCGTGTCCGAGTGCTTCCCTTTTCTGCTTCCTGCCTCCCATTCTGTCTACTAGCTTTTGCTATTTGCATCCCTCGCCCCAACCATTCTAGTTTAAAGTCTCCCCAGTGGCCTTTGCAAATTTCCCCGCCAGGATATTGGTCCCCCTCGGGTTCAAGTGCAACCCATCCTTTCTGTACAGGTCCCACCTACAAGCATAGCATATTACATGTGCTATGGCATAGTTCTATTAGAAGTATCTCCTATGCCATATGGAAACTCCTAAGCAGCACACACATAAGTCTGTAGGTTCAATAGCATTTGTGAATTTTTTATAGTCTTATGCAAGGAAGTTATTATTATAGTAATACTGTGTTGCCATTATTAATCAAATTCAGTATTTTGCATCGTAAGTCAGATCTTGTACATTTCTGATAGCAGTATTCATTATACTGCTTTGCAAAACCTGAGAATAGAGTTTCCAAAAATTTAAATACTGCAACTACAGGCTTTGTCCCACATATTATATTTCAGTATCTGAGATCTAAGACCATATGGAAATGGTCCCTGACAAAACATTTAGGAGAGCAAAACAACAAAACCATGAAAAATTATCTCGGTAAACCTTACCACTATTTGGGTTACAGAAATTTGAATTTAGGGAATTCACAATTCACTTCCCAAATATTTGAGATACGGTATAATATTTGCTCTCATGAATTTTGCAGATTTTTTTTTCTCAACTCATTTCTTGACACTGGCAGATTGCGCAGCTTGGATATTTTAATTTGTGGGATGCATGTGACTGTGGCAAACTAGAACTTACAACTAAATTATCTTTTATTGCATTTATCTTGTCCCTATGCTCTTAATATACCCCCAGTCTGACATGTGATTTTTTACACACGATTGACATGGAGCCAGATTTGGATCATGGAATTTTTAAATTCACATCTGAACAATAGGGTGGTACGGTGGCGCAGAGGTAGAGTTGCTGCCTTACAGCACCAGAGATCAGAGTTCGATCCATGGAAGGAAGGGGAAGTACAACGGGATCTGGGGGTCTTGGAAGGAAAAGGGGAAGTACAACGGGATCTGGGGGTCCTTGTTCATCAGTCTATGAAAGTAAGCATGCAGGCACTGCAGGTACCTGGCAGTGAAGAAAGCAAATGGCATATTGGCCTTTATAAAAGAGGAATCAAATATAGGAGCAAAGAGGTCCTTCTGCAGTTGTACAGAGCCCTAGTGAGACCACACCGGGAGTATTGTGTGCAGTTTTGGTCCCCCAATTTGAGGAAGGACATTCTTGCTATTGAGGGAATGCAGCGTAGGTTTGCAAGGTTAATTCCCGGGATGGCGGAACTGTCATATGATGAGAGAATGGAGCAGCTGGGCTTGTACACCCTGGAGTTTAGAAGGATGAGAGGAGATCTCATTGAAACATATAAAATTGTTAAGGGTTTGGACACGCTAGAGGCAGGAAACAGGTCCCCGTTGTTGGCGGAGTCCAGAACCAGGGGCCACAGTTTAAGAATGAGTAAGCCATTTAGAACGGAGACGAGGAAACACTTTTTCTCTCAGAGAGTGGTGAGTCTATGAAATTCTCTGCCTCAGAGGGCGGTGGAGGCAGGTTCTCTGGATGCTTTCAAGAGAAACCTAGATAGGGCTCTTAATAATAGCAGATATGGGGAGAAGGGGATATGGGGAGAAGGCAGGAACGGGGTACTGATTGGGGATGATCAGCCATGATCACAATGAATGGCGGTGCTAGCTCAAAGGGCCGAATGGCCTACTCCTACAGTCTATTGTCTATATGCTTTTCTGCCTTAATTTTTATGTTATTGTATGTTAAACTTTCAGTTATATATTTTCTCCTTTGGAAATATAAAGTCTGAATTTTCATTCCCACAGTGCCTCAATCCCAAATGAGACGTAACTTTTCACTCCATCCCAATGAACGAAGAAATACAAAAAATTGCAGATGCTAGAGTCGTGAGCAAAAATGGAGGAACTCAGGTCAGGTGACATCTGTGGAGGGAATCGGTCAGCGTTTCAAGTCATAACTCTCCTTTAAAACTGATTGGAGTAGGGAGGAGAAGCCAGAAAAGTGCGTTGGGAATGGGATAAAACCGGGCAAGTGATATGTATATCGTCAGACTGAAGAAGCGTCTTGATCCGAAACGTCACCCATTCCTTCTCTCCAGAGATGCTGTTGCCCTGCTGAGTTATTCCAGCTTTTTGTGTCTATCTTCAGTTTAAACCAGCATCTGTAGTTCCTTCCTACACATGGAAACAATGGTGGACAGTCTGATCTGTGTTATTGGCTAGACTACATTCAAAACTTTCTATAATTTGTTGCCGTCTTGGACGCTGCAGTTCTCAAACCAAGCTGTGATGCAACCTGTTAGTAAGCTTTCTATGGTGCATCTGCAGAAATTGGTAAGAGTTGATGGAGATATGCCAAACTTTCTTAGTCTTCTGAGGGAGTAGGGGCATTGATGTGCTTATTTTGGCCATAGCTTGAACTTGATTGGCCCAGGATAGATTGCCGGAAATATTTATGCCTAGATATTTGCAGCTTCTGACAGGTTCCACCTTCATCGTTATCATTGATTGGGACATGTGTTCCAATTGCTTCCTGAAATTAATAACTAGCTCCTTTGTCTTGCTGACTTTGTGGAGGACTTTGTCTTGACATCATGTTACCAAGATCTCCTTCTCCTTCCCGTACTACATCTCATCTTTGTTCAAGATCCAACCTACTACAGTGGCATCATCTGCATACTTGTAATGGAGTTAGAGAGAAATTAATTGCAGTTTGAGCATGTATAGGGATTATAGTAAAGGGCTGAGAAAGCATCCCTGTGGAGTACCAGTGTTGAGAATTATTGTGTAGGATGTATTGTCACATCCTCACTGATTGTGGTCTATGGAATAGAGAGTCAAGGAACTAGTGGCAGACAAGTGCTAACTCCTAGAGTCTGGAGATGAGTTTGGAGGAGTTAATCATGCTGAAGGCAAAGCTATAGTCAATAAATGGCAGTATTTGGTGTCCTTGTCCAGAGATGACGAGGTAGATATGATAGTAACGTTCAAGGGACGTTTAGATGGATGTGCATAAAATATGGATTACGTGCATATGATGGGCTTGGCATCTTGTTCACCACAGACATCGTGGGCTGAATGGTCTGTTCCTGTGCTGTTATATATTCTCATACTGACATTTCTGTCCTTGGCTACCTCCTTTGCCAGAGTGAAAGCACAAACAAACTGGAGTTACAGGACCTCATATTCAACTTAGGTTGCTTATCAACATTGAATTCTCCAATTTAAAGTAATATTTTCCCTCTCCCAAAGCCATTTCTCCCACTATCTACTATCCCTCACAGGCACCCTGTTCCCTTCCCCTCCTCCTACACTTATCTCTCAACGAGTCTCCCATTTCCTTTTTACTCCCTGTATTTCCCTCTTCCCCATCCATTTCGAATCATATCCCTCTCTCCAGCTTTACATTTCATTGTTCCTCTTCTGTCACTCTTTTCTTTTCTAGCCATTGTCACTTCCCCCAGCTGCCTATCACCCAATTCACCTGCATCCACCTTTCTTTCACTTGCCTGGCTTTGTCCCACCCCTTTTCTATGTTTCTCTCCACTCCTCCCGTCAATCTGAAGGGTCCCAAACCAGAAATTAGTCTGCCCTCCACATATGTCACCCAACCTGCTGAGTTGCTTCTCCAGGTGAAAAAGGGCTGGGGTATCTGCATAACCCTTTTGTTTAAATTGGTAATGGCCATTTGTTTCTTTTAAGACCTTGCTGCTGCAAAATTCTGCAATGCTGAAGGTCCAAGATGGCATTTACATTTTTAAAGGTCTAAAATTAAATCCTTCCTTAGAATATTCTACCTTTACAGGGAGTGTGCAGTAATTCCCGACTTCAGGAAGCAAAGCAGTACACATACAACGTGATACATTCATAGCGCCAAAGTAAAGATGGTCAAAATCTTCAAGTTCTTAGCAATAAGTAGCACCCGCAATTTGTCCTGGACAAGCCACATCAAAGCTATGGCCAGGAAAGCACACCAATGCCTCTATTAACTTAGAAGGCTTAGGAAGTTCAGCAGGCTCCCAACAACCTTCACGAACTTCTACAGAAATCATCTAATCGGGATGCTTCACAGCGCGGTTTGGGAACAGCTTCATCCAAGACCACAAGAAATTACAGATGTAGCCCAGACCATCAGGCAAATCAACCTTCCCTCCAAGAACTACATCTGCACTTAATGTTGTCTCGGCCAGGCCACCAGCCTAATCAAGGACCAATCTCACCCCGGTCACTCCCTCTTCCCTCCTCTCCCATCAGGTAAGAGGTACAGAATGTGAAAACAGATACCTCCAGATGAAGTAGGGTTTTGGCCCAAAACGTTGCCAATTTCTTTCGCTCCATAGATGCTGCTGCACCCGCTGCATCTCTCCAGAATTTTTGTCTGGAATTTTTGTCCATATTCAGGGGCAGTTTCTTCCCAGCTGCTATCAGGCAATTGAATCGTCCTCTCACTAGCTAGTGTACGGTCCTGACCTCCCATCTACCTCATTGGAGACCTTTGAACTATCTTTAATCGGACTTTATGTTGCACTAAACATGATACCCTTTATCCTGTATCTGTACACTGTGGACGGCTTAAATGTAATCATGTTGCTTTTTTGTTGACTGGATAGCATGCAACAAAAAACCTTTCACTGTATCTTGGTACACGTGACAATAATAAAAACTAAACAAAAATGGTTATCCTGTGAGGACCGACACTTGGGAACAAACTAGTCAGGATATTACCTGTCAGGTTGGCACATGGCTACATGTAGAGTGGGGACAGAGAGGAGGTTGGGGAGTATACATTCAAGCCAGATTTCAAGTTGTATTTGTTAAATTTCACAACTGCAATACTTTGGGAATCACATATTGCACAATGAAAACAACTGCACAGCCAATACAAGGGTTGGTATATTGGCAATGGTAGAATTCCTTCCCACAGCGATGTGCTCCAGTAGGTGCACCATCTCCAGAAAAACGTACACCACGAGAAACAGTGGTAGTAGGCCATGCGGCCCCTCGATCTTCTACCGCGACATTTGCTTGATCACCCCTCCCCCTATACCGTGATTCCTATAATATCCATAAATCGACAGACTTCTGCTTGGACTTGTCCTCCACGTCCCACTGGCAGATTGGACGGCCGACGTCATTTATCTATTCAATTGAAATTGGATTCTACTCCGGCCTTCAATTAATACAAATGAAGAAGTACACCGCACTAAATGTACAATTATGCTTGAGAAAAAGCCGTTCACTTTTCCATTTGACCTTGTCCGATCTCACCCATTACAATTGTTATAAATATTACATTTTAAACTGGCTGGTTCTGAAAACCTAAATGTCAGAAAGCAGAGGGACTTGAGAAGCAGGCACGCTTCAATTATGCGCCTCGCCATTTTTGAGAAAGCATGGTCAACATCTGTTGCGGCTTCACTTTCGTGATTTGAAAAGGACTATCGCGATATCCTAAAAAAATACAACTCAAGCGGAACAATAACGCACACTTTCACAGCACTGTCGAGACGGATGCACAAATGCAAGGGCTCGTTCTCAGTTGGATTAATAGCAACTGACAGGTCTACCGACAAAGTTAACTTATTTCAACATCAACAGAGCAAAATTATAATGCAAGACAAACGGGTAAAATATGCAAATATCCCTGCGATCAGCTGAAATACAACCAATGAGTAAAAAGCCCCAGCAGCAGACAAATCTTGGGCTGAAAGGACAGGTTGAGTTTAGATGCCAATCACGAGCTCACGCACTCCGGGCCCGGAGAACTCGGCCCGGGACGGGGCACACGATTGAATGAAGGAAACGTCAGTCAAACGGCACCCCTTTGGAAAGCCCAGTAATGTTGTTCGAATAGCAAATGGAAGGGGAGGGTCTAGAGCTCCGGCCTCCTGGCTGGAGGACGAGGCTGACAATTATTGCAGGAAGGAGGCGAGACAGCACGCAAGTAGCTAATCGGGTGAGGAGAGCAGAACGTGGAGCAGCCCATCCTTTTTCGCCACGATAGGATAATGTCAATGTCAATCCTACCCAGCTCTGTTCTGTTGGAGAATGATGGTGCGAGTCCAGGTTGTATCTGGGGTTCTAATTGGCGTGGACGCTGTCAGTCACTCCTCCCGGGCTGCGGCTGGCTTGTCGTTTCTTTGGAGCCAGGTTGAGGACAGCAACGCGAATGAGTGAGAAGTGGATTAACTGGAGTCACTTTAACAAGCAGCAGCCCGGAACGGGACCGGTTCAAGCAATAGGGTGGTCAAATACTTCCTAAAACAACACCGTTCGGGGCAGCAAGCAACAGTAACAAATATTCTTGAGCATCCAGCGTACGCAGAGTGAAGATATTACGGCATTTTAAAAAAAAACATTAATTTGTATAATCATTTTAGAGAACTATCCTGTATTAAAGGATCTCGCCATGTCGTCCTCACAACCAGCGTCTCAACGAGTGCGGCGCAATGGATCCCCTACTTCGAACCGCCTGCAGCCCATTAGGGCCACGGTGCCCTTCCAGCTGAGACAAGGCAATAATAGCCCGACCCGCTCCACCTCCTCGTGTGCCGGCGGCGGCAGCAGCAACAATAATAACTCGCCGTCGGCGGCCGCGGCGGCTTCTTCAGCATCAACAACCACCTCGACCTCAACAGCAGCCACATCCACTAGCTCCAACGGACAGAAACTTTCCCCAACGTCGTCGCCCACCTCCTCGCTTTGGGCTCCGTCTGCAGCTGTCGTCGCCGCCGACGGCCGCATGAGGCACAGGCGGTCTCCTGACAGTAGGAGCTCACCTGAGAGAAGGAGCCCCAGCTCTCCTGTTTATAAAGGTACCGTGGAAAGCCAGAGACACTGTCATACTATCTCAGTTAAATTAACGGATTAGAGCAATGTAATTATCTGAAATAATATTTTTCCTTCAAATCTGCTTACGGATATTGGTTTTGAGGGTTTTTTTCCTAGTATTTTTAGTACAACTATGTGGAGAAGAAACGTCTTGAAAATAGAAAAGGGTATTAGGAATATTCTTATTGCTAATTAGTAAAAGTAGACAAATATTATGCAACCGATTGCAAAGATGCATAAGAACATTCCAACTACTGCACTCGGCATTGTTTCAAACGTAAGAAATCGCAATTACGTGTGTTTTCTCCAAGAAGAGGGCAGAGGAAGATAGCTGCAGGGGTTGGCTGTGTTTATGTTGACACAGAAAATGATTTAAACGGCATTTTACGGGATTCCGCGTCTGTTTTCACAAACGGGGCATAATCCCAGAAGGATTTTTTTTCTGAAATCTAATCTACTACATTGTGTCAATTTTTCAGATTATCCATATCTGAAAGAAGAGTACATTGGGAATGGCGGTAAAGGATATTTATATTTTTTATTAACTCGCAATTAAGATCTAAAGTAAGCTTTGATTATCTACATTGTTGAAACAGAGATGTAGGAAGCAATTTTGCAAGCATTTAGTAAAATACCATTCGCAGCATTTTCAAGGATGTTGCGATGCAATAATGCGAAGGGCAATTTGTAGCATGTTAACATTTCTCCAAATATTTTGGTGTTAATCCACATTTCAAATTCCATTTTCGCCCGCAAGTTCAGGAACGTTAATATGAAACAAAAGTCAATTTGAAGAAACACTGCATCACTTGGGAGGAACCAAATAGACTGCCTCGGATATTCTGATTGCTTTTATAAAGGCCAGTGTTATTCCACTAAAGAAAGCTTTCCACCAAAGAGCAACATGATTAGATGATATTTAATTGGGCTAAACAAAGACTATTTTATATAAAATATGCCGAGGCAATTATGAATGTTGAGATGTACATCATTACGAGGAAGTACATGATAAGCATATACTTGTTAAATGTGTTACAAACGTAAATGGCTACTATACGTCGTTTTTGTATGTAGGACATGTAATAGGATGGTGTATTTAAAAACATATCCTCAATGGTGTTCTTCCTGTATCTAATTATTATGTGCGCAACCCATCCTGCAAGACTTGATTATTACCTCGTTTGATCGTATTTACTTTGACCGCCAGATTAAAATGTCACCTTTTCCCATTTACGTTTCTCGATTACGAGGCAACTGCGGTAATGGACCCAACGTACAATTACTGAGATTTTGCCTTCGTATGTTACCTATTCCAACAAGATCACGCCTAGAAACTGGAGTGGGGGGGGGGGGGAGGGCTGTTGACGAAGAAAAACATGAATGAAATTAAAATTGTAGTAGTAACTCTACGTGGTTTAAGAATCCGTTCCAAATCCTATGTTAATAATTCAATCTTTCCCAATCTATTCACTTAAACCGAGGGATTGTTTATAAACTATAATGTGAGAAGCAGTTTCTAATCCGATTTTAATAATTTACAACCTTCCCAATCTATTCACTTAAGATGGGGGGGGGGGGGATATTTTTTTTTAAGGAACTATAATGACATTCAGTGCTGGAGAAAGGGCTGCTTTATGCAGAGCTGCCGAATGCACTTGGCATTCAGACAGTAACACATGGACGAAGGGATTGTGGTATTTTAATTCATTCAGGGGCCGTAGCAAAGGGCAATACGTAGCCTCTGCAAAAGCATGGGTACATCCAAATTACATAAAATCCAAGTACTTACAGAATTTATTCAGGAAAAAAACAATTATTAATGACCTGCATTATAATTAAAATATGATTTTATTTTTTTCCCCTCCACCGTCGGATTAAGCTATTTAACACAAAATCGGTGTTATTCACATTTGCTGTTTACAAAATGTGTTTGTTGCCTGACGTGGCCATTGCATTAGTTGGTCCTGATCTCTCGATGTTTTTTTTCCAATGTGCAGAGAGGCCATGCATATAATTCCATAGCAATCCCTTCCCCACAAAAACCTCCCAAACACCTTAAGTTACAGTTGCATCAGACTTCTTCTACAATTTATTTGTGCTTATTAAGTGTTTAAAAAAAAACAAAAAAACAAGTTGGTGCATTTAAAGTAAAACACCTTTACACCGAGCGACATGTGTACGATTGTCTTATGGTCTCGTCGCTTCCCTGGGCTGCAAATCTTTTCATTGATGACAAGGTATTTTTTAACAAATGCAAATGTAAGATGTTATTTTCTCTCTCGAGCTCCAACTAGCTGTCATGCTTGGCGTCTGGACACGTTGATGTGAGTCCGGGAGTTGGGATGGTGCATGGGGCTCCTTGTGTGTGAATTGGCGGCTGTTAATCGGAGGGTTATTTTTCCAGAAAGCACTTTAACAATTGCAACTAACTTAGAAAAAGTTGGACTAAAGGATTCGGGTATATTAAGTGGGGCATTTTGGCGGTATTAGCCTTCCCAGAGTTCTATGTATGTGAATTAAAGATAAAACAATCTGTTAAACAGTAAACATGTTAGGAAGATCAAATTTTAATCAGTTTAGGTTTGGAAAATCATGCCTTTCTGGAGAATGTCAGTAATCCCAAGAAAGGAACATTGTATTTCCTCCAATAGCTCCATTCAATTTCTGGGGGACGGATGGGGTGTAATTCCAGATACTATTTCATCCGATAAGTCTCTGAGATTCTTTGTCTGGGATTGGATTAGAGGCTTCGATTTTATAATCATGTTTGAAAGACTACTTAAAGTAAACACTTGATAATCTGAATGTGTGTTTTAAAATATTTAAATTAACAGTGTTAAATCAAAATCTACCGTAGTTTTTTTTAGCAATTAAGTCAGATTTTTTTTAAGGAATTACATTTTATAGCAAGATGGAGGTGTTAGAATGTTAAATATCAAAAACTATTAGTGACAGTACAATCAAGATCTGGACTTGTAAGCTATTTCTAGCAACCATTGTGTAGAGTGTGATGAACATTTTATTCCATTTTGGTTGTTGTATTTTTGGTTTTATTTTTATAAACAAATATACTTCCAGTGTGTTTGTCAGATCGTAGCATTACGGAAGCAATTTCCACTGCTTTGTAACCATAAAAGACTCTTGATTAAATCAATTTTTTATTGTTAGGGCCATTGAAATTTATAATATTGCAGTAGGCCATTAGGCCCAAGCTATCTTTGCCAGCTCTCTGTTTGTGCAATCCAGGCTAATCCCCATTCTCTTAGTCTTGCTGTGTTTTCAATATTCATTAGACTTTTCCCTTCTGGAGTTGTTTTTGGCTGGTATCGTAATCTCCAACAAATATTCATTTAAATAAACTTCTAACCCTTCTCATTACAACCTCCCACAAGGCAAAAAAAAACCTTATAGAGATAGCTAGGCCTTGAAAAGCGTATGACCTAGATACTATTTGACTGAAAGTTTATATTTTGAGAAGTGGTAATAAGTTAGGCCTATTTTCCATCTGCATCCCAAAGCTTGGGGGATGACCGGACTGAGGTATATAAAATGTCAATAACAGCAGAATTTCTGAAAAAACTCATCGCTAAGCACCTACAAGCTAAATATTTTGTTTAAAAAAAAGATTATGCAAATGAATCCTTGATGGTCAATATGGACTCAATGCATCAATGTGCCTGTTTCTGTACAGCGCTCTCTGATTCTATATATCCTTCATCAATATAAAGTCTTTAAAACCATTGAATAAAATGGATAGAGATAAATTATTTAATTAGTTTGGGAAATACAGAGCATGAAAATAATCTGAAAATTAGAGGCATAGGTTGGGTAGACAGTCAGGACCAATTTCTCAGTGGACATGTAAAGACTAGAGGGCATAATTTTAAGGTGAGATGTACGGGCCAAGATTTGTTTTGCACGAGCGATGGGTGCCTGTAATGTGCTGCCAATGAGAGTCATGGAGGAAGATACGATCGTGGCATTTGAAATACTTTTACATAGGCACATAGAAGTGCAGTGATTAGAGGGATATGGATCATGTGCAGGCAGATTAGATCTGTTTAACTTGCTGCCATGTTTGGCATGGACATTGTGGGCCAAAGGGCCTGTCCCAAGCTGAACTGCTCTGTTTTATTACAACAAGGTCAAATAGAAATAATTCATTATGCAAATGTAGTGGACATTTGGAACTTGGGTACAAAAATATGAAAAATGAATGGAGGGAGAACCCCCCCCCCCCCCCCCATAAGAGAAAATATTAAATGGAAAGGTAACTGAAGAATATGGATGAATAGGGCCACCTAGGGGTGAATCAGCATATTTCCTTAAGTGAAAGTTCTGGCCCTTACGAGTTTGGAAAAAAGAATTGACCTGTAAATCATTCAAGGTCATTCTGTTATTCCAATCGATATTGGGTGATCTGTAATTGTGAATCCTGTATCTGTTGACTTTTATTAAGAATGTGATCAAAAGTCATTTATGGCATGAATGTCACGGGATGTAGATCGTGTAAATTGGTTCATGCCTACTTTTGATCAGATCGAATGTTAGAAACTACTTGGTTAAAATGCCTGCTTCTGTTGTTTTGCAATTGTATTCTCATCCCTGTTTTTTTCTCAAAATTATCTATTCACACATCCATTTTAAACCATGCTTACCACCAAACTGCCCATTCAAATGCATTTCCTCCAAAAAAGATAGGCATGTTGAGACCTATAAATTCCATTGGTGAACAATTTTAACAATTTCGCAGTTGAAATGCGTATTGTTTTACCATATTGGACTGCACCTTGATCATAGATATTTGACATTGTAACATGCATGATATATCAAAGCCAGGTTTGGTTCATTGGTTATTATATGTGCAATTTAAAAAATATAGGCTAGAATTGAATATGACAGCTGCGTATCGTTGCCAGCTCTTTACATTTTCTGTGTTCTTCACTGTAGTGCCTATCGGTGCATTATTATTTATGCATATAGTGCTAAACAGATGATTTTCTACACCAGTAAGTTTTTTAAATATCTTTCATTTTGCCCAATTTGATGCTGCTCCTTGTAAATTCATTCCATGGGTCTGATTATTCAGATCAATGGCCTTCTTCTCAAAGCACTTTTACAAATTCTTGGTATTAGTGCCAATTAAACTAAAATCTGAATTGGCTAAGGATTCATTGCTCTAGGATAGAGCCATTGTGAAAGACTATAAACAACGGTCAATTAATAATATCACAGGTAGAGCTAAGTAAATTAACCTTCCCTCTGAGATCTCTGAGTGCAGAATGGCATTGCGTATAAGTAACAAACGGTGAAGAAGTAGTTTCTCAAATATCCTCTTCCTTCACTGTTAGAAAGGCCACTTTAGGCAGGAAAATTTTTGAGTCTTTTTTTTCCCATTGGTAACCAGGATGAAATAATTCCTTGCATTTGGTGTTCCATATAATGCAGCTGCCCACATGAATTCTGGAAACTGAGTTGGGCATCAACCAAGTATTTTGAATCACTTTAATAAACCAGAGGACGTGGAAACTTTCATAAATTAGAAAAATAGTTATAATTTCAGGTTGAAGACCTTGATGTATCAGCATTCTTGGTTTTTATTTCCGATTTTCAATGTCTACAGCTTTTTGATTAGCATTTTGAATCATCACCACCACCACCTGGCTGGATATTAATCATATCAGTTTTTGACATCCAGATTTCATATAGTTTCAGCCCATTAAGCATTGAAAACAATTAATTTAACTTGAGTTTGATTTTTGCATTATTGCCGGCATGATGGCATTTTCCACAACATGAAATTTCCACTAACTTTTTTTGTGTAAATATTTAAATTTGATCTATGGACTTAGAAATACAAAATAGCAGTCAATCTGTTTGATATATAATGTTTGACTATTAATTGAATTTTCATTTTAAAAAGTCCTCTGTAATTGTATTGCTGAGATTTGACTAATGTATACTTCTGATTCCAGTTTTGGCTAAGGTTATTGATCAGCGAATAAATCATTCAAGTTTTGCTTTGGGAGTAAACATTTCAGTGACCTTTTCTGGTCATTTTTTTTTCCAAAAGGGTGAATGGCAGCCAATCTTATTTCACTGCCTTTACCTTCAGGCTCTTGGGTTGCGCTGCACGAATAGCTTAGAATAATGTTTTATATTTGTTCTATAATACTTTTAAATTCTATCAGTCAATTTCCCATATTACTGAGATAATTGGTAGCCAAATCTCCAACCTGCAGTTTACTGCATGGAAACGTGTGAATGTCGACCCATTTCACTCCCCACACGGGAATGTAGTAGTACAGCATCAATGTAACGTGTGACTTTTTTTAATAGTCTGAAATGATCTCAAGCTTTGTCTGAATATGCTGCCCAGTTGTTTGATCCTTATTCCTTATTAGAAGACTGTTCCATGGCAAAGCGCACTGGAGCTCAATGCACCACATGGGTTTTGCTGCTTTGTTTTTCTTTGTGCAATGATCTTCAGCCATGTGTAAATGTGCTGCCCTGCCGTGTGAGACCTGCTGCTTGCAATGTCACAAGCACTAACATGATGGAAGTAATGTCAATACTGTATCTACTGTGGATGCTAACGGTGTAATCCTCAAAGCTTATATCCATTAACATCTGAATAATGGTTGCTGGGGGCACGGGGACAAACTAAGTGATGAGCTTTATCCAGTTGCTGTGTTATCAGTCACTCTGCCTTGGTTAAAATGATTTAGTCCACAATTTTCTTTTGCAGTATCTCCATTATGTTGGGCATTATTGATTTTAAATTTTCTCTTAAGTTTTGTGACTTTATGTCAGTGATTTGCCCAGACTATTATGGCAATTTTTGCATAGCTCATTAGAAGATGGAGCTGTGGTTGCATTTCTGTTAGCAGAGGTTACCATCACTAGTTATTGCTGTATAGACACATGAATGATCCATACAGCAATTAGCCACATGAACTAATTAAAAAAGCTACTGGGGGCTCCTTTGAAAGTTTGTGCCCATCATTCCCCATTGAATGGAAAGCATAGCCTCATTAATTCATGTCAACCTGCCCGAGCAATTTTTTCCTGTAGTACGTTGGAGATGTAATCTTATGTAGAAGCCTGGAAACTAAAACCTTTTATCAATAACTGTTCTGGTTGATTAATTGAATAATCATTGTGTAGTGCCATTAATTCATATTTGCATTGCCCATTCAAAGTACCAATGTACTGTGAGTCTTTTTGAAGGGGTCTATGTTCATAAATATCAAACCAAGAAAGTTTTATTTTCAATTGCTGAACAATGACATTTGAGCCATAAAAGCAGATCTATTGCCATTGCTGTATTGCTGAATTCAGATTTTTTAAATATAAAGAACCAACTTAGGCAGAAGGATAATTTGTCGTGTTTTTGTTTTGAAGCCCAATAGTTGGACTAGCATTTACAATTTTCAATTATAAACGCTCTAGTTAGACTGGTGCAGATCTGAGGATGGAGCAAAGACCTGCACGACACACATCTTCTTTTGTAATAGAATATCAAGTGTTACCTGTTGTGGAATGGCTGAGGATTATGTGGAAGCTCCTCTTAATCAAAGAGAGAGGTTGAAATTATTCAGGACATTCAATTAGGAGGATTATCTTATGATATACATAGAAGTCCAGGATACCTAGCTAAATGTCACCACTGCCATTTATCTGGCGTCATCTGAACTAAAAATGGTCCATATGTCCATGGAGGAAAATGTGCAGGAAACTATTTAAAATAAGGTTGCAATGCACATATAGTGATGCTGTCTTGAGGCTATGAAATGGTAACTGCAAACGATATGAATGTTCATAAACACATTTAATGTTGTTTTTGTTAAAGCCTCATTTTCTAATTTTCTGTGCATGCATTGAATATTTTTCAAAACATTTTGGCCTTTATTATGTTTTTGTTAGTGATTATTTTGAACATCATGAGAGCTGTGTAATATTTACAGCCCCTTTCGTTTTTCACAGTTGAAAGGTCCAAATCGCAACAGATGAGAACTTCAAATACTATTCGACGCACCTCATCTCTAGACACCATAACAGGACCGTATCTCACAGGGCAGTGGCCACGTGATCCCCATGTGCATTACCCATCATCCATGAAAGATAAATCAACACAGGTAAAAGTAAAACTATGAATCGGGTTTATATTGCAACATACTTTGATATACAATTTTGTGTATTTGGACAGTGCATGACCAACATTTGTCATCCTTGTAAAATGTGCGTTTGGTCCATTTGTTTATTAATTGTCCTTTATCTGGTTCTTGCTTCTGTACAGGTGAAGGATGTACTTTGTTGTGAGCAAATGTTATAGCCAAAGAAACAATTATTGTTATATTGTAAGGTCTGAGTTAACTGGAGATTTTGTGTCACAGGGATGTCAAACAACTTTTCTTTTGAGAAACCAGGAACTGCAGATGCTGGTTTACAAAAAAAGACACAAAGTGCTGGAGTAACTCAGCAGGTCAGACAGCATCTCTGGATAACATGGATAGGTGACGTTTTGGGTCGGGACCCATTTTTTTGTGATCAGTTTTATTATGCAGCTGAATATGGTCTAGTTTTTGTTTGAAATTTTTTATTTGCAAATTGTTTTTCAACCGTATATGTATATTTTGCTGATTTTTGAAGCAGGTTTGACACGTGTACCACATTTTCATGGTGGCCAATTACCAATATTAATCTTTCTGTTTTTTATTGTTCTTACACTTTGCATGTCAAGAGTCCAATCTGTTACGTTGTTGGAGTGTCCATGAATACTTTCAGTGACCTATTTACTCTAGTTTATGGCTGAGTAGTATGTCCTTATTTAGTCTTTGCAGTAGAGGTGCTAGCACCAGGATGCCTTGTGAGATTCAATGTGATAGAGATGACAGGTTAGTTTGGATGAAAGGGTTGAAACCTATAGCAGGTGGCTGCAGTAATAAAGTGTCACAATAGGTCAACAAAGGTGAATATACAGTTAACGCTACTTTTGTGCTAAGTGAACAAATATTTTGTGGCCATAAATATGTGACGAATGCTCACCATAACTCAGTGTGCTGGAAGGGCCACTAATCAGTTCATGACCCATTTGTATTTTGTCCTGGGCATCAACCCATGAATATAGCAGATGACCTGTTGCAGGCAAAATCTAGCCATGTCAAATAATATCGTTAACGTAGCAGTGGCATAGCATGACAATAGTGGCTTTTGGAGAGGTGCTTGTTTTGTTACTCTAGTGGGACTCAGAGGTTCAATACTGATGGAAGCCAACCTTGCCAAAGTCAGTTGTGCCCCTGTTACTGAATAGCCTTCCTCCAGGGCTAGACTGAAATTTGGATCTGCCCCACACAAGAATAATTAAGTTATCTTACTGCAGTTATTCTTGTGGGTAGATCATATTTAAAACTCAACGATTCTGCCAGTTTGGGTTGTGCCAAAATTTGTGAACTGTAGGTTTAGATAAATTACCTCAAAATATCTTTTTTTAAAGTAATCGGTGCTTTTAAAATAAAGAATGGCTCGATCCAACTTTTTTTTAATATACTGAAGGTAGGATATCCCCTCTAGCCCATTGGATATCTACTGTCTTTGACCCATTTAAAAGTCAATACCTGCAGCAGCTGGTAAACAATATTTGGATTCCAGAATTGGATCAAACAAAAGAACATTATCACTTCTATCATATGTATTTATGATGTTGATGATGTGTTTCAGTGGGATTGCAACCAAACTTGACAAATTGAAGATCTTAAATCCCTTGAATTGGATTTCTGCCTGGTTGCAGGTGAGAACCTCCAAGTGTCCAGATTGCAAAAGAAGCAATTTGTTCCGACAATCCCATTTGCGAAGAACAGTTCTGTTAAGAGATTGATGTCAAAGCTATTTAGGAGTTTTCCATTATGCTTGAATGCATTTAAACAAATGCATTAGAGGTAACTCTGAAAGTATTAAATTAGATTAGTTTTGCACTACCTCTGAAGTTGTGTTTTCCTTGCATGAATACCTACCTAAAGTTAAAAAAAAATGTTGTATGACATATTGTGAACCAGACTACTTTGAGCAGTGTTTTTTCTCCATCATTTGAAACAACGTCATATGAACTTGTAGATGATTTATGTTAACATAAATCTTGTTTCGTTAAATTTATTATATTGTCTAGATTGAAAAGGGGGATTTCTGGTTGAATATATGGCAACATCCTTTCATTTCTGGGGACGAGGTTTGAACCTAATGTTGGTAAATTGAAAGTTTAATCTCTCTGATTTCGAGGCTCGTTTGGCAATGAAGTATAATTGTTGTGGTTGTTGTTACAGTCCACATTCAGGAAGACTTGCATTGGTACAGATGTGCAGTTTATAAGGTGGAAATGTAATTTGCGCTTGCACCATGGAGAATTACGTGTAGAAAATGGATAATGCGCCTCCATGATTTTGAGTGGAACAAGAAGCAATTTCCGTGAAAGAGGAGGCAACTGAGCTTAAGTGTGGTTTGCAGAGTCCACCATTTTCATTCCAGCTCCCACAAATGTGTGGTGTGTTGAGGGCCCTGAATGTGCAAGCAACATGGGTCTAGATGCTATTACTGAGATTTTTAATGGTACACATATGGTCAATATTGTTCATGGGCCACATGGAGAAACACCTATGAAGACAGCACAGAAAGCTGGAGTAAGTCAGTGGGATTCAAGATTGGTTTTGCATGATTTTAAGTTGATTTCACTGGTCAGCTTACAGGTCCAATATTGGAACAGATCAGAAAGAATCCATCAAGGGTTTACTCTCCTCTCAAAACTCCCTTTTTTTCAATCATTGACAGTGTTTGCCATTGGGTAATGGTGAAGTTCATCATCGATTTCCATGATCACCGATAGATGAGAGGTGGCTCCCAAGATAATGGGAACATGCGCCACCTCCTAAAAGTTTTTTGTAGACCTTTACTGACATTGTAATGTGGGAATAAGTTGACTTTTTTAATATTGATTTATGAATATTAAATGTGAAGGGATTGAAGTTTTGAAGCTCATCCTCTGGATATGCACATTCCCAAGTTGTGTCAATTTACTGCAGTTTGATGTTGGGGTTACCATGGTTATGGAATGGACGTGACATCAGTTCACAAATGCCATACAGATTAATTCCATTCGTGTGGGACATCTGCTCCAAACATTGAAGCGAGAAAGTGTTGGGGTGAAGAAGCAGCCTTGCTTGGTATTTGTCTGTAAGTTTGGGTCTGTTGTGATCGTTTTAGTTAATATAGAAACATAGGAAATAGGTGCAGGAGGAGGCCATTCGGCCCACCAAGCCAGCACCGCCATTCATTGTGATCATGGCTGATCGTCCCCTATCAATAACCCGTGCCTGCCTTCTCCCCATATCCCTTGACTCCACTAGCCCCTAGAGCTCTATCTAACCCTCTCTTAAATCCATCCAGTGACTTGGCCTCCACTGCCCTCTGTGGCCGGGAATTCCATAAATTCACAACTATCTGGGTGAATTTTTTTTTCTCACCTCAGTCTTAAATGACCTCCCCTTTATTCTAAGATTGTGGCCCCTGGTTCTGGGCTCGCCCAACATTGGGAACCTTTTTCCTGCATCTAGCTTGTCCATTCTTTTTATAATTGTATATGTTTCTATAAGATCCCTCCTCATCCTTGTAAACTCCAGTGAATACAAGCCTAGTCTTTTCAATCTCTCCTCGTATGATAGTCCCGCCATCCCAGGGATCAATCTCGTGAACCTACGCTGCACTGCCTCAATCACAAGTTAGTCGCGTGGACCTGGTGGGCCGAAGGGCCTGTTTCCACGCATTGGTTACTGTAATATGGAGATATTTGGCCATATCTGGAGGGTTTATCAATCTGACCACATCCTGTTTCTTGTTGACATGGCTTTTGATGTTCAGTAAAAGAATTAAAGAAAAGTCTGAAAAAGCAATGATCCAAACGTAACCGATTTTAGCTGCTTTCGCTTCAGACATAGGGTGTCGTGTAAAGATTTTAGAGATGTTATTATACACGACAAACATGGTGGCTATCCAGTATGGAATTCGAATGATGTGAGGAGACTGGCAGAGCTAACCTATATAATCTTTCCTTGTAGGACAACTTCCCCATGCCCAGGAACACCCAGTCAAACCATCCCCCCGGACCTCCCCCTCTCCGACACCGAAAGGTCGGTCCTCAGCAGAGGTCTTACCTTTGTCCCCCTCCATCCCCACCTCAATGAGTTCCGCGCCCACCACGAGCTCTTCTACCGTCGCCTCCGCCTCACAGCGTTCTTCCACGGGAATAAGTCCTCGCCCCCCACTGATGATCCCTTTTCCTGTCTCCCACGTACCCCCTCCTCGTGGACCCCCCCTCGTGGCCCTCCAGCTTTAGAACTCTTTATACAGAACTGCCGTCGGGACATCACCGCCTCGTCTTCTCCACTCCCCTGTCTCACTCCAATCTCTCCCCCTCCGAACGTACTGCCATCGCCTCACTCCGCAACAACCCAGACTGGGTTATCAAACCCGCCGACAAGGGAGGTGCCGTGGTAGTCTGGCGCGTCGATCTCTACAAAGCGGAGGCCACGCGCCAACTCTCGGACACCTCCTCCTACTTACCCCTGGACCATGACCCCACTGACGAGCACCAGGCCACCATCTTGAGCACCGTAACCGACTTAATCAACTCCGGCTCCCTACCCCCCCCGAGCCTCCAACCTAATCGTTTCCCAGCCCCGTACAGCCCGATTTTACCTTCTCCCCAAAATCCACGACCCGACTGCCCCGGCAGATCCATTGTCTCTGCCTGTTCGTGCCCCACCGAACACATTTCCACATACCTTGACTCCATCCTATCCCCCTTTGTTAAATCCCTCCCCACCTATGTTCAAGACACCTCAGACACTCTCCGTCGGCTCCGCGCATTCCGTTGTCCAGGCCCCCATCCTCTCATCTTCACCATGGACGTCCAGTCACTATACACCTGCATCCCCCACCAGGATGGTCTCAAAGCCCTCCGGTACTTCCTCGACCAGAGGAGCAACCCATACCCATCCACTGACACCCTCCTCCGCCTAGCGGAGTTGGTCCTTACCGTCAACAACTTCTCTTTTGACTCCTCCCATTTCCTCCAAACACAAGGCGTAGCTATGGGCACACGCATGGGCCCTAGCTACGCCTGCCTCTTTGTCGGGCACGTCGAATAATCTTTGTTCTCAGCGTACCAGGGCCCCACCCCCGACCTTTACCTCCGTTACATTGACGACTGCTTTGGTGTCACCTCCTGCACCCACGCACAACTGACTGACTTCATCCATTTCACCACCAACTTCCATCCGGCACTCAAATATACTTGGACCATTTCCGACATTTCCCTACCATTCCTTGACCTCACCATCTCTATTGCAGGTGATATACTCCTGACTGACATCCACTACAAACCAACTGACTCCCACAGCTACCTGGACTACTCTTCCTCCCACCCTGCTTCCTGTAAGGACTCCATCCCCTATTCCCAATTCCTCCGTCTACGCCGCATCTGCTCCCAGGATGACGTGTTCCACACCAGGTCATCACAAATGTCCCCGTTCTTCAGAGAACGGGGTTTCCCCTCCCCCACTATAGATGAGGCTCGCACCAGGGTCTCCTCCATACCCTGCAACACTGCCCTCTCTCCCCATTCCCCCACTCACAACAAGGGCCGAGTCCCCCTGGTCCTCACCTTTCACCCCACCAGCCAGCGCATACAACAGATAGTCCTCCGCCAGTTTCGCCACCTCCAACGTGACCCCTCCACTCGCCACACCTTCCCATCTCCCCCCCCCGTCTGCCTTCTGCAAAGACCGCTCCCTCCGCAACTCCCTTGTCAATTCTTCCCTTCCCTCCCGCTCCACTCCTTCTCCGGGCACCTTCCCTTGCAACCGCAAGAGATGCTACACTTGTCCCTTCACCTCCCCCATCCACTCCTTTCAGGGACCCAAGCAGTCATTCCAAGTCCGACAGAGGTTCACCTGCACCTCCTCCAACCTCATCTACTGCATCCGTTGCTCCAGATGCCAGCTGATCTACATCGGTGAGACCAAGCGGAGGCTGAGCGATCGTTTCGCGGAACACCTCCGCTCGGTCCGCAATAACCAACCCGACCTCCCGGTGGCTCAGCACTTCAACTCCCCCTCCCATTCCGTATCCGACCTCTCGGTCCTGGGCCTCCTCCACGGCCAGAGTGAGGAGCACCGCAAGTTGGAGGAACAGCACCTCATATTCCGCTTGGGGAGTCTGCATCCTCTGGGCTTAAACATTGAATTTTCTCAATTCTGTTAACCCAGACTGCCCCCTCCCCCTCCCCACCTCTCCCTCAGCCCTCGGGCCCTGACATTCCTTCTCCATCTCCCCCCCCCCCCCCCTCCCCAGTCGCACTAGCTTCTCATTTTCGCACCACAAACAGCTTACAATGGCCTGTTTCCTTTATCATCAATACCTTTTTGCATATCTTTCATTCATTGTTCTTTATCTCTCCACATCACTGTCTATATCTCTCGTTTCCCTGATCCCTGACCAGTCTGAAGAAGGGTCTCGACCCGAAACGTCGTCTATCTCCTTCGCTCCTTAGATGCTGTTGCACCCACTGAGTTTCTCCAGCCTTTTGTGTAACACCCAGTCAATCTTCTCTGCTGTCAATGAAATAATATTTTCTTAAATACATGGCCACAATTGTTCAGACTGTAGGGTAGTCTCAGGAGTACTTTGTCTGACCGCAGTCAGACTTCTCTCCTTTTATACTCTAACCCTCTTGAAATAAGTGCCAACATACCATTAGCATTCCCTTTTACCTGCTTCATCTATGTGCTACCTTTCTATATTTCATACACAAGAACACCCAAATCTGTGCATAAATGGTGAAAAATGCTTTTAGTCATACTTTGTTCTTTGTTTCTTCCTTCCACGATGAATAGTTTCATACTTTCCCACTTTAGACACTACTGACCCATCTTTTTCCCCAACACACTAATATAAATCAATAAACCGTTTTCCTATCAACATGCCTCTCTATCCAATTTTGTGTCATCTGCAAATTTAGCCGCTAAATATTTTCTTCCTTTTAAGTCAGTAATAGACACGGTAAACAGGAGCAGTCATGGCAATGATTCCTGTAGCATCCCATTGGTCACAGCTTACCAACTAGGAAACAAACCTCTTAAACCCACTTGTTAAAGAAGGAACTACAGATGCTGGAGAATCGAGGGTTACACAAAAAGCTGGAGAAACTCAGCGGGTGCAGCAGCATCTAAGGAGCGAAGGAGATAGGCGACGTTTCGGGTCGAGACCCTTCTTCAGACCCTACAGTCTGAAGAAGGGTCTCGACCCGAAACGTCGCCCATCTCCTTCGCTCCTTAGATGCTGCTGCACCCGCTGAGTTTCTCCAGCTTTTTGTGTAAGCCTCTTAAACCCACTTGCTGCTTTCTGCTTGTCAGCTAATCTTCTATTCAGGACAAAATTTCATATTGTTGTGGCTGAAATTTTATGAGATACCTTGTCAAATCCATTCTGGCACAATTTGATTTGCCACATGTCTTAATCCTACTTTGAGATGTTTATTTTACATTTTTATACTTTTGTTCTGTATTGCCTTGAACTATATAATTGAATACTTTATAATGAATGGTCCAGGGCCATGTTCTCCAAATGAAGAGTCACTTTGACAAACAAAAGAACAACATGTAGACCTGCCTGGAAGTCCATGGCACCAACATCAAGTGCTCATGTCTCATGACAACCCCTTGTGGGAGATGTTGTCAAATGCCTTCTGGAAGTTCAAATGCAGTCCATCTATTGCACACACTATATCTATTCTGATTGAGACTTGTTCACAAAACAAAACCGTCGAATCTTTATCCCTGAAAACGTGGATGGGATAATGTACGGGGATTACTGGTCCAGTGGGCCGAAGGGCCAGTTTCCATGCTGTATCACTAAACTAAAGTCTCTGCTTGATTAGATTATAATTTTCCAAATACACTGCTATTACCTTCACAATTATTGATTATAAAATTTTCCGTCAATAGTTGTTAAAACTAAGCCTATTGTTACCTGCCTTTCATCTCCCTTTATGAATAGGGGTGTCACCTTAGCACTTTTCTAAAACCTGGCAGATCTCCAAAAAGCAAGGGTTTTTGGATAATTATAACAAACGCAATCAATATCTTGAATGCAACCCCATGCACAAAGCATGAGTGGGCCTAACATGGAAGAATTGTCAGAACACTGCAGTCTCCTTTGTTTGTGATAAATTACACAAAACAGCTTGTGGATTTAAATTTCAGTTTGTAGATTAGCAGGTGGCTATGCAATTATATATTTTGTTAGTTCACAATGACTCGTTCCAACCTCAATCTGGATTGACAATCAAATCACCAATTACTGCATGGTGTAATTAGCCACTGGGTTAAAGCACATTTATCAGTGGAGGGTAACAGGGCAACAGGGGAAACTTACAAAACATTAAACTTGATCCCAGTTCATTTATTACAGAAGCTGGTGCGAATGCTCCCCACTCCCACCAAAATTATCAAGGTGGAGACGACAATCCGTTTAGGAAAAGGTTGTAGGGCAGTTACGTGCCATTTAACCAGTGGAAACCAATTTACCAGGATTTAGATAGTGCAGCACATAAAAGATGAGAAGATCCAGATCAATTAAGTGGAGAAGCAGCTTTGTTTTCCTCAAGCTTGACAAGCCACTGATTTTTGACCACAATCCCCTACCCCCACTGGAACTCTCCCTGCCTCATGTCCATATCCTCAAATAATCTGCAATCTCCTACTTATCTGGTATCCTCTACCCAACCATTCCCCCCTCCCAATAGTCAATTCACCTGTTAATCAGGCTAGATGTCAGATGGGGGGAAAAAATGTCAAAACCTTTTAAAAGCATTCTGCTGTTAATTTTGGCAGGATGTCCAGGAAATCTCAACTTTGATAATTATTGCCCAGAAATTCTCCAGCTCTTTTCTCTGAACAAATATGTCGAGGCCAGCTGTCAGCATTCAGAAGGTAAAACTAGTGCCAAGCATAGTGTCTTTTGAATATTCAAACTTTTTCCCAGGGTAATGAAGCTAGAGGGCATCAATTTAAGATGATGCAAAGAAAAATTTAAAGGGCACCTGAGTGACTACCTTTTCAGAGGGTGGTGGTTATTTGAAACGAGCTGCCAGAGGAAGTGGTGGAGAGAGTACATTTGCAGCATTTAAGACGTTTGGACAGGTACAAGGATCACAAAGGTTTAGTGGCAGATGGGGAAAATGCAAATGGGACTGGGTCAGGAAAGCATCTTGGTCAGTAGGACAAATTGGCCTGAAAGATCGTTTTCGGTGCAGTACGATTCGATGACCATGACTTTATAAAACGGCCCATCAACAGATTAATTCAGTGCACCCGGTCATCTCAACCAGCCCCACATTTCTTTAACCATCTATTTCAGAAGAGGCTCCAGAGGTCAAATGGCTTATCTCTGTACCAAATTCACATGAAACAACAAGCTCAGGAGTCGTACATATAGCCTCCAGCATAGACACAAAATGCTGGAGGAACTCAGCGGGACAGGCAGCGTCACTGGAGAGAAGGAAAGGGTGATGTTTTGGGTTGAGACCCTTCTTCAGAGTTATCCCTCAGGAAACTGAATTTTCCCCTACTTTTGCTGTTTTTCATATATCTGCTGTTTGTGGAATGATGCTGTGCATAAGTTGGCTGATATATTTTGATTTTATGACTATTATTACTGTAGCAATTTGAAATGATAGCTCCTACATTAACATAAATCCCTATCTTGAGTTCTTGGTGTTCCACACCTCTGCAGCAGCAAAGATTAACCAGCTACAATTTAATGTAACCATCTAAAAGTAATAACAGATTGTGATCACAATTAAGTACCTCATTTATCACCCATGGTGCTAAATTAGGAAGAATGGACAAGGAACCACAAGCTCTTCACACAGTTCCACCTTTCAGAACCTTCCTTTCCTTTAGTTAACATGCTGATTTAATGATAAATTCATAATTCATTTCACTGATCTTTAAAAGAAACCATATTGCACAGAGAATTGGAAAAGCAAAGCTGAAAAATTGTGTTGTTTTAAATGGACATAATAAATTGTCTAACGTACAGAGGTACCAGGAAAATAAATATTACTGGCTTCATTAAGAGTATGCTAGATTTCACAGGCTGATGTTCTGACAATTTATTTGCATGGGTCATATTTTCTACGCATCATAAAAGCCTATGTTTGGATTCAATGACTTGGAAATACAGTAAATTAGAATTAGAAACAGGCGGGAAAGTTAAATATCGTGAGATGAGAAAAAGAGAAAATGTAAGAGAGAAGATGGAATGAAGATGTCAAGTTTGTGCAGGCTGTTGTGACCGGAGCAGACTGTTGATCCAATAGCCATAATTGTGAAGTTTTAAACTATGTAGGCTCCAGCTTCTATGCAGCAAGACCCAACATACCGTGCTATACTACATTAGGATAATTCCACAATAACAATGTTCTGTGCATAGCTGATTTATAAATGTGCTCTGTGCTCTTTTAAATAAGCATCTCTTTTTCAGGTATTCAAATATTGAGATTCCAATTAATTTGCTTCAGTCAAGCTGTATGCACTGATCTTTATCCAAAAGCACCATGGCACTTCCTCTCCTGCTTTCTTTATGTATAATCAAATCAGCTTTCTGGAAGTCTAGATGAAGTGTCTCGACCCAAAATGCTAACTTTCCATTTCCCTCCACAGATGCTGCCTGACCTGCTGAGTTCACCAGCTGCTATCCTTTTTGGCTAAATATTCCAGCATCTGCAGTCTCATGTGCCTCTAGAATTTCTGATCTGCTAACTCCCGATTAAACAGCAGAGTATAGTATTTTGCTAAATTGGTAGCTATCTCCTTTAGTCGCCACTCAAAATAATATGTACTTTAGATCTATAATAGCTCCAGTACATACACTTGAAAGCAAGATGCATCCAGTCAGGAGTGGGAGGAAAGAAATCAAGGCCTCACGGTATGACTAAAATGAACCCCTGGCCTGTGAAGCAACCAAAGATGAGTGGGCTGGAATGAGGCAGCAAATACAGGTCTTTATTTGCTTCAGAAATCACTTTAACATTTTCAGCTCTGTCAGTAACTTCTATTTCCATTTCTTGGAGCCTCCTTTGGTAACTGGCTTCTGAACCCTCCCTACCATCAGATTCAATCGGTTAGAATTGGCCATAACATTTTCTCCATCCTGACCCTCAACATGGTGCTCCTCAGGGTTGCTTGCTCAATCCCCTGGTCTATTTGTACACTCATGTAGGATTAACAGGATCAACGGCTTTGAGATAGTACAGGAAAGAGATCATGAACCTTGTATCATGGTGTCAGATTAACAACCTGGCCCTCAACATCAAGGTAAAAGTATTGGTTGTTGACCTAAGGAAGTGTGTGTGTGTGTGGGGGGGAATTTGAACACAACCCTGTCTGTGTTCATTGATTTTATGTAGAGATGGGCAACAAGTTCAAGTTTTCAGGCATCTATATACCCAGTGCCGCACTATATTTCCTTTCTTTAGCATCTGAGAAGATTTGGCATGTCCATGAGGATTCTCTCAAATGTGTACAGATGTACTGTAGAAAGCATTCTGATGGGGTGTGCTCGTGGCAACTGTTCTTCTCTTAACTGCCAGGACTCATCACAGGCTCGTCACTTCCTTCCATCCAGTGCATCTTCATTGTGCATTGCATCTGAGAGGCTGGAAATATGGTCATGGATTCGTGGCACCTTGGCCATTCGCTGTTTTCTTTTCGGCATTCTAGCAGGCAATGCAGGAGCCTGACATCAAGAACAGCTTCTTCTCCACTGCTATTACACTCCTGAAAGGATCACCTCTTTCACTCCTTCCTATAGGTGCTGCCACGTACTTGTATTGCTAGCTCCCCCTTATTTGGTTATTCTTTTGTTTTACATTACTTCAGGTTGCACTAGAATCTGTACTGTTTTGCGCTTGTTATATTTATTAGTATCATGTCTGCAGTTTACTCCATGAGCTACATGTGAAGAAAGAATTTCATTGCACATTGGTGGTTATTCTATTAATCTATGTGCACCATTAAAACATTTTTGCCCTGTCGATGTAAGTGGCTTTATTTTATATATGAAGGTTGATAATAAATGTCAGCTCCAACTGGATAACTCTTGAATTGACATTCTTAATGACTTTCTTGACATCTTCCGCTTTACCCTTCCCATTTCCAAACAATGCAGTGAGTGACATTATAACTTGTATTGCTGTGATTGATGATTTAGTTTGATCAGGCTCCAAGGATTACATTTTGCAAAATGGTGTACATCTTAAAAGTTAGATATTCTTACTGTGTCACCTACATACTAGGTGGTAGTGTTATTAAATAATTTGATCTCTGGCATGATAATATTTGCTTGGAGAATTTTTAAGTACTTGACAAAGTTTGATGGAATCCTGGTCTTGTAGGCCATGTGTTAACAGAGTCCAATTTCAGTAACAGAATTACGTATTTACTTTATGGCGAACACACTTATTGTCGGGATGATGTTTTATTTTGGAACGAAAAGTATAGTGGAATATGCACTGAATTTGGGTACAAATCAAGCCCAAAGAATGAGCCAAAAGGGTTTGTTTTACAGCAAATGTTAGTTTATTTCCCAGTACACAAGTTCTTCAATAAATAGTGACTCCTGATTTAGTGTTTATATGATTGTTCTACTTCAGCAAAGTTGGCGTCACAGTGACATAAATGCAGAAGTAGGCCATTTGGCTCATTTGACCATCAAACACCCATATACAGTATACTAACTCGGTGTTATCTCCCATCAATCTGCTAACTATCCCCCAGATTCTACAACTCGTCATCCATTCAATCTACCAAGCCACACCTTGAGGATGTGGAATGAAAATGGCGAACCCGGAGGAAACGTGCAAGGGAGCACAAACACCGCACAGATCTGGATTTCAGGATTGGGCCTGGGTTGCTGGTCGATGCAGCAGCTCTGCTGGTTGCACGACTGTGTTGTTAGGAATGAAAGCACAGCAGACAGTTTATTTGGCAGCGTTCTCATCAGACGGGTTCAAACAGAACATCAGATGCCGGAGGAAGTCATTCAACCCCATGGGCACACGTTTATAATCAATGTAATCATGACTGGTCTCTTATCTCGGCCCTACTTTCTAGTACCAACCCCATCTCCTTTTGGTGGTCAATATCCAAAAATCTAATAACCTTTGTTTTGAATATATTGAATGACTGAATAGTGATACTTGATAGTTGAACAGACAGAACACTCTGGGCCAAAAGACTCCAGCATGCTGCATTGCCTCCCGGGTGACAGGACCAAGGATGTTTCTCTGGTTGCAGAATATTTTCAAGGAGAGTATGGCAGCCAGAGCTTGTTGAATATATTGGTACCAACAATAATGGTAGAAAAATGTTCTGCCGAGTGAATGTAAGGAGTTGGGCAGTATGGGGGGGTTGCACAAAAAGCTGGAGAAACTCAGCGGGTGCAGCAGCATCTAAGGAGCGAAGGAGGTGGGCGACGTTTCGGGTCGAGACCCTTCTTCAGAGTTGGGCAGTATACTGAAAACAGGACCTCAAGGGCAGTAATCTGTGATTATATCCCCTGTCACGTGCAAGTGAGGATAGGATGGATAAATGTATGAATGACATTAATTTAGGGCGGGACAGTGGCGTAGCTGTGTTACAGCGCCAGAGACCTAGTTTTGATCCTGACTACAGGTGTTATCTGTACAGAGTTTCTACCTTCTCTCTGTGACCACATGGGTGACTCCAGGTGCTCTGCTTTCCTCCCACACTCCAAAGACATACAAGTTTGTAGGTTAATAGGCTTAGGTAAAATTGTAAATTGTCCCTAGTATGTAGGATAGTGCTAGTGGGGGTAATCACTGGTTGGCGGAGACTCGGTGGACCGAAGGGCCTGTTTTCAGACATTGATTGTGAGAGCATGCTAAGGAGCTGGGACAAGGGATAGTGATTCAAGTTTTTGGAATATTGTGAACTCTTCTGCAGCACAGATGATGTGTAGAAGAGGGACAGGTTGCATCGGATCTGGAGGGGACTAATATTCTGATAGGGAAATTTGCTGGACCTACTCGAGAGAGTTTAAATTAGGCTGGCAGGGGAGTGGGACCCAAAGCAATATTGAGGCAGATGAGAAGGTAGAGGCAAATACAGAAGATAAAGAGCAATTTCAGGGACAGGGAAGAACGTTATCCATGATTATAACAGGATCTTGAACAACTAGGCAATTGGACCAGGAAATGGCAGAGGGAATTTAATTTGGATTAATTGAGGTAGTACAAACCAGGGCAGAACTTGCACAGTAAATGGTAGGGTCTTGTGATATGTTATAGGGCCAAGAGACTTGGGGTACAGGTACATGGTTTGTGAAAGTGGTGACACCAGGGTGGTAAGGATAATATTTGGTATGCTTTTCTTCATCAGTCAGGGTATTGAGTATGAGTTGGTACGTCGGTTTACGGCAGCATAAGGCCTCATAACAAACTCTGTACTGTTGTCATTGTCCTACTATAGGAAGGATGTCATTAAACGGGAGACGCTGCAAAAAAATATTTTGTTTGTTACCGGGTTTGAGTCGTACGGAGAGGCTGGATAGGCAGGGTTTCTTTCTCCTTGAGCATAGGAGGTTGAGAGGTGACCTCGTAGAGATATATAAAATCATGAAGGGCATAGATAAAGTAAATAACCACAGTCTGTTTCTCAGGTTAGGGTAGTCTGGAATTAGGAAGCATGGGTTTAAGAAGAAAAGAATAAGATTTACAAGGGGTCAGAGTGCAACCTTTTAGTATCTGGGACTATATGTGGGACAAAATCTTAAACACATTTTAATATTTCCAATTCTTGCAAAGAAAACATGAAAATTTGTTGGATTAAATAAGTTAACTAAATGGAATACTATTGGAATAGCAAAACCAATGAAATGGAAAAACTAAAAGTTTTAGTTTATTAAATGCTTGTTTTCCAGAGCTAAGATATGCTTTGCTATAGTATTTTAGAAATCAGCGGTCTGAGTTCTGTGAATAGAATGCAGTGATTGATCTGACTCGATTCAAGGTCAAGGTAATGCTGCAGAAGGATTCATTCATTTCCAGCTACGAAATCTATGCCAAGTTTTTTAGGTTGATTTGCCTTTTTCTCTGATCTTCATGGTTCAGAGGATGGTGAAACTAGAAAACGGAAAGATTATCTTTTTGGCGGAAGGCAAAACATATTACAATATGAAATTTGTAGAGCAAGCACTTTTTTCATCTTAAACTTGTATTGTATTTTGATATTGTACGTATAATGTATTAATTGGATATTGTTAAGACATTTACTTTTCTCTAATTGTCTGTTTATTTTCAAGCTTGTACTCTGGAATGTTGAATTGTTGAAGTATAAATAACAGTCTTTAGTCAATTTTGTTTGATACTGAAGTTTGCCAAGTTTGCATGCTTTAGAGAAATGACATGTAGGCGTACGCTTCCTTTTTGAGAACTGAGCACTGAGTTTCAATATCTGGGGGAGTGTCAAAGATTTCGGAAATAACATTTGGCAACTCATGGGGGTTTTGTGCCTTTGGCATGTCAATAGAATGGTGTTTGAAATATAAAAATTTGATCCAAGTACTGTAAAACATAAAACTTTTGTGAAAAATATGAATCTTTTTAAAGGAAGGAAGCTAAATGATTTTTAATAGACTCCAGCAGCAAATATTTGAAAATAAATAATTGCTCAAATATTTGTATGCTTTGAGACTCTTCAATGTCCTCAGAAGATATAATGTTCCGCCGTAGCTCTGAATAGCTGAATGCTGTTAATTTAGTTTTTAAACTTTCTCATAAAAAATATTTGTAGAAGACTTAGGGAGGCACGGTGGCGCAGCGGTAGAGTTAATGCCTTACATCGCCAGAGACCTGGGTTCGATCCTGACTACGGGTGCTGCCTGTCTGCAGTTTCTACGTTCTCTCAGTGACCATGTGGGTTTTCACCTGGTGCTCCAGTTTCCTCCCACATTCCAAAGATTTGTAGGTTAATTGGCTGGGTATGATTTCAAATTGTCCCTCAGCATGTGTAGGGTAGTGTTTGTGTGCGGGGATCGCTGGTCGGTACGGACTTGGTCGGCCGAAGCGGCCTGTTTCCGCGCTGTATCTCTAAACTAAACCTACTGTGTTAGCTGCAACATGATGCCACAGGATTGCAAGGATACTCTGATGGGCTGTGGTGTCAGGAGATATGCTCACTCCTTCACACTTATTAAATCATTTCAGATTCAGTGCATTCCTTTCCTGATGTTACTTTATAATTATGAATGGGATATATCTGATTCTCTGAATTATTCAGTTATTGCAAAGTGTAAACTTGTGAATTAACACAGAAGGCCATGTGAACTGAGCCAATTCAATTATCACAAGAATAGACTGTTTTGAAAAATCTTTCAAACTGCATTTATTTTTTCCAAAAAGTTTGAAAATGTTCAATTGATCTCCATCAGTTGAATACCTACTGTGCTGGTGGCACCAGAGATACTAGAGGAGCTGCTCCTCTATAATCTTTGGGTGGCACTGCCTTGATCAGGCTGTGCCATCAGGTTACAATGTTTGGAATTATTAGTTTCATGCTTCAACATGTATCTTACTGAAATAACCATATAACAATTACAGCACGGAAACAGGCCATCTCGGCCCTTCAAGTCCGTGCCGAACAACTATTTTCCCTTAGTCCCACCTGCCTGCACTCGTACCATAACCCTCCATACCCTTCTCATCCATATGCCTATCCAATTTATTTTTAAATGATACCAATGAACCTGCCGCCACTACTTCCACTGGAAGCTCATTCCACACCGCTACCACTCTCTGTGTAAAGAAGTTCCCCCTTGTGTTACCCCTAAACTTCTGTCCCTTAATTCTAAAGTCATGTCCCCTTGTTTGAATCTTCCCTATTCTCAAAGGGAAAAGCTTGTCCACATCAACTCTGTCTATCCCTCTCATCATTTTAAAGACCTCTATCAAGTCCCCCCTTAACCTTCTGCGCTCCAGAGACTAAAGACCTAACTTATTCAACCTATCTCTGTAACTTAGCTGTTGAAACCCAGGCAACATTCTAGTAAATCTCCTCTGTACCCGCTCTATTTTGTTGACATCCTTCCTATAATTGGGCGACCACAATTGTACACCATACTCCAGATTTGGTCTCACCAATGCCTTGTACAATTTTAACATTACACCCCAGCTTCTATACTCAATGCTCTGATTTATAAAGGCTAGCTTTCTTTACCACCCTATCTATATGAGATTCCACCTTCAAGGAACTATGCACGGTTATTCCCACATCCCTCTGTTCAACTGTATTCTTCAATTCCCTACCATTTACCATGTACGTCCTATTTTGATTTGTCTTGCCAAGGTGTAGCACCTCACATTTATCAGCATTAAACTCCATCTGCCATCTTTCAGCCCATTTTTCCAACTGGCCTAAACACTCTGTAGACTTTGGAAATCCTCTTCATTATCCACAACACCCCCTATCTCTTACTCTTACTCCCAAATGCCCTTACTCTTGCTATTAAAAGTATAACTGCTAACCTGATCAATTTGTCAGGCACTGTAAAAATCTGTTAGTTGTGTTTTAATCTAGTGGGAGGTGTAATGAAGCTTTAGAGTTTCACTGTTGCATTCTAGTTTTGCTTGTTTTCCCTTGCACTTCCCTTTCAAAATGCTTCACCAGTGTTAATACAGTGTTTCGGGCAGTGGAGCTCAAAAAAAGAGCAGAATACACTGCTCACAAGGAGGTTCAATCTTGTGTAAATTCAACTAATGAGCATTCTATGTCAAATTTAAAAACAAGTTGATGTTTAAGCTGCTCCCTGCCAAAAGTTATTACATGAAGTCATATTTTTCAGAACCAAGTAATCCATTAATACTGTTTTTTCATATGTTAAGCCATGGAGAAAAACTATTTCACCTGGGGTAGATTGTGCCTGTGATTATTTTGGAGTGTATTGTGAGCACAGGCATACTGGTTCTGGCCCTCTGTAAAACGTTCATTTACTGTGATTAATGCTTCTTTCCACATCAATCGTGCCCCTCTTGCCTTCCAAGTTGAGCGCTGCACATTTTTTCCATTGTGACACGAGTCAGAGTTTGGAACACAAACTATGACCTTTGTTGAACACTGGCAGCAGAGCCAGCTAGAATGCATCACGCAACATTGTTGCATTTGTGCCCATTTAAAGGGACGCTCCGATTCTGGCGACCTCACTAGGGAACTTCAGAACGGACTGCATGCAGCGTCCCAAAATCGACAGAATGTGGTTAAATTGCAATTATTTTTCTCCGCACTTGCTTCATTAGTAAAACTGATGACAGGACTCTTGAACAACATCTAGATAAGGCATGGTGGCAGTGGCAGCAGTTCCCATTCCCTGCACACTAAAAGATGTTGCTTTGCTTAAAAGGGGCTGCATTTTAGAATCATTTTGTAACAACAAAAAACTAAGCAATACAAAACATTGAAAATCACAGTTTTCAGTAATATTATGTATCCCAATCGCAATTTTTCCATTACATGGATTGCAAAGTTGAATACTTTGTCTAAGGCTCCTATCTGGATAATGAAAGGCTGTTCCTTTCCACTAGAAGTCTGCACAATTCCTTGGTGATCCACAAGAAGCTCTTGCCAGGAATGTAATCTGGGGTGATTGTGGTGAAGCACAGGAGTGTGCGCTGCTTGAGTAGCCCTGACAGGAGGTGACTTGGTAAACTCAGGAGGTAGATAGCTGTGTCTTAGACGCATAATCCAGGTTAGCCCTCAGGACGCTGTGTAGAGAAAGGCCAAATGATCTGCCTCTGAAATTGCTCTACCATTGACACACCAAGTCACAGGCGTTGGGTCCCTTTCAAGTGTATCAAGGATGGATGACATCTAACCCTCCAAATGTGCCTGATTTATTTGCACTCTATCAGTAAATTTATTGTCCATACCTGACCCAAGAAGCAGTGGAGTTGATCACTCCAGAACGATTGGGAGTTGTATATAGGCAAGCTACGACGTTAACGAACCAGGTAGGGTTTTATTGAGGTCATCCCTTTAAAACTCCAGATTTACTAAACTCTAGACCAATGAGAATTCTTTGATATTACTAAGGATTTCATAGAGTGAAAGGAAGACTGGAGAGGTAAACTGGCATTGTAGTCATAGGGTTAATTCAAATACTGTGAAGATGCCTATTAAATATTGTTACTGTTTCTGCCTCCACTGTGTCCTCCAGCACTTAATTCTGAATACTAACCACCCTTTGTTTGAAATATTTACCTCTTTGATCTCCTTTTTAAACTACCACAATTTACCTTAAACCAATGCCCTTTAGTTTTGGACAACTCTGATATGGGAAACGGACTCGGGCTAGCTATCCTGTGTCTGCCTCTCAACATTTATATGACCTTCATCCCAATCTGAAAAGTAGGGAATTTATCTGAGACTTTCCTTAACCAGGCATCATTTTTATAACCAGCATTTGTACATAATATTAACTATTACCACAACTCTGGGCTAGAAAATGTTCCATTATGTAACCTGTGTCAATATGAAAACCTTTCTTTGCAGTGAAGTAGAAGTTAGTGATTTTATTCCTTTCAAAATGAGTGCTGTGCTTGTCTACCAAATTAGGGAAATAAAAAACCTATACCTGCATAGATAAATTAGTCTTGGAAATAGTTAAACTTTTAACAGTTGATATTAAATGGCCTGACCTCCAAATAGCTGGACGACCAGTTTGGGACGACCAATACTCTGGGACAATGAGGAATATGCTGAAATCGGAGGCAAGAGAGGCTACAAAAAACTGAGCACTTAGTAGCTTAATAGAGTGAATCAAATCTCATATCTCAGTAAGAACCAAGTAACCAGAAGAAAGAAATTACTCATATCCATCATTTTTATGACTTTGAAATTCCAAAACGGTTTACAGTTACAACAAATAGATAGCTTTATGGTGTGGGAAACATGGCAAGCAATTTACAAAGTCCTGTGAACAACTCTATCATAATGACCAGATCATTTGCTTTAGGTATATTGTTTTAGGCAGAGTATTCTGTTGTATTTCAAAATGATACTATAGGCCTCAACTTAGAAGCAGATGAGCCTTTTTTAATCCCCCAGCCCAAAGATGACACCTTTGAACAATACTGCACTTGCTCAGTAACTGGAGTTGTTGGCCTGAACCCAGATTCTTCTGAGTGAGACGAGCTGTTATTGAAAGTGAAGGGCCAAGGCACAGAAAATGAGAAATGGAAGACAGCCGGGGACTATAGCTGCATCTGTCCAATGTTTCTGTAGTACTCCAACAGACTCCAAGAAAATTAATTAAAGCAAAAGATTGGTGCAGTGATATTATAATGTAAGTTACCTGGAAACTCCTTGCAAATTTGAAAGTCCAAGACGCCTCACATGCCCCTCGACTCTTTAATGACTTTTGGTTTCCAGGACCCCGTTCCATCATCTTTAGTGTGGATGTTCAGTTGCTCCAACCTCCATCCCCCAAAAGGAAGGCCTTAAAGCCGTCTATTTCTTCTTGACAGCAGACCCAGCCAATCTCCCCTCTACGAACACTCACCTCTGCCTAGCGGAGCTGGTCCTCCCCCTCAACCACTCTTTCAATTCCTCCCACTTTCTCCAAATCAATGGCGTAACCATGGACACTTGAATAGGAAAGAACTGCAGATGCTGGTTTAAATCGAAGGTAAACACAAAATGCTTGAGGAATTCAGTGGGACAGGCAGCATGTCTGGAGAAAAGGAATGGGTGACGTTTCATGTCCTCAGCCTTTAGTGAATGGGGGTTTAAACTCTCCTATCACAGATGAGACCTTCACGTGTATCCTGTAGTTCCGCTTTTGCTCCCCCTTCTCTCAGTCGCAACAGGAATAGAGTTCCCCTAGTCCTTCCCTTTCATCCCATAATCCATCACATGCAACAAATTATCCTCTGACATTTTTGCCACCTCCAGTGGGATCCCACCACTAAGCACTTGCCATCTCTACCTCTTTCTGTTTTCCGCAGAGAACATTCCCTTCGCAACTCCCTGGTTTACTCATCCTTCCCCACCCAAGCCAACCTATCCCCAGGTATTTTCCACTGCAACCGCAGGAGATGAAATATATATACGATTGGTATAAATATTGATTTCTCTCATTTCAAGTAGCCCCTGCATTCCCTCTATCTCCTCCCCACCCGAGTCATCCTACTCGTTCCACTGTTTGCATCCTCATATCCCTTCGTTATTACCTCTTCCCCAGCCATCAATGTGCCATTATGGGCTCCATCCTCCCTTGGACATCCGTTGCCGAACTTGCTTTGTTCTGCCTTCACCTACCTCCAGTTCCTTCCCTTCTACTTTCAATCTGAAGAAGGATCCTGACCCAAAGTGATATCCATCCTTTTTCTTCAGAGATGCTGCCTGATCCGCTGAGTTGCTCCAGCACTTTATGTCTATCTTCTGAATGTTTTGAAGCTGGATTTGGGAGAGCATTGTGTTTGGCGTCAACTATAAATATTAGCTTGACAATCACCTCATACTGCAAGATAGCATGGTAGTGGGAACAACTAGCTTATCAATTTTGTGGTTGAAGAGGTAAAACTGGCTGACATTAACAATGTTCTGCTCCTCCCCTTCATTTTGGCCCCTTGCTATCAGATGGATTGTACCTCATCCAAACCACATCACATGTTGCATTGGAATGTCAGCCCAACTTGCGTTGAAACCCTGGACCATGACTTGAAACGGTAGTTTCTTCTGATTGATGTGTGAGAATGTTAGCAATGGTTCCAAGTTGACCTGACTGGAAAATAATGAGAATATATGCACTGAAACTATGCTTATAGGCTACTGATGTTGGAAAATTGGCATTTGCCACTGTTAATGATTCTCCACAGGTGCTTAGACATGCAGAACAAAGTTTATTTTCTTGGCTAAGTACAAATTTCCACGTATTTGGATATGCTCATTTAAGCATAAATTCAGCACTGGAAATCAGAAACATTTGTAAACATTGTAAATCACACTAACTAGCCACCAATATGATTTTTAGATTTATGCTCCCATTGTATGTGCTGGGAGTGTATTCTTGCAGATTTTCCTTTCCATTATATGGATATATAAAAAACAGATTTTAGTGTCTCAGTCAAACAAAGTGATTTTTTTTCCCCCTTCGGACTATTTAACCCCTCCATATTCATGAAGGCGATTTAGAGATTTTAAGGAATGCTTTGGGACATGGGAGACTTTTTTGCCACATTTAGATTACAGTTGTCACCAATTTGCTTTGCTCGGCCTGGGCAGCCATAGAACATAATTTGGATTATGATAGTAGAATAGATTTGGGGTGGAATGGTATTTTGCCTCTGCTCAGATCATGTAACCACATTATCTGACTGCTGTTCAGTGCAGAATCCCTCCCTTTACCAAGGTATTGGTGGTCACCCCAGCTGTAACCAGTCATTTGTAGCACAGATCTAGATGTTGGCTGGCATGGGCTGCTTTATTAATGGCATTGTGAATGAGCTGAAAATTGTTGATTTAATAATCGAGATCCATTCCTGACATCGGAAGGAATTTTTTTTGAAAGTGGCAAAAACAATTCTTGGAAAGATTCTGGCAGTAATGTACAAAATTATATTGTTTGGCTTCCAACAGTATTGATTTCCTTCACATAAAAAATCTTCAACTTCAGGGGGATTTTGTTTAGCGATACAGCATGGAAACGGGCCCTTCGGCCTACTGAGTCCACACCGAACATCGATCGCCTGTTCTACATTATCCATCTTTTTTTATCTACTTCCTCCTTACTAGAGATAATTTACAGAGGACCAATTACCCTACAAACCTGGACATCTTTGGGATGTGGAAGGAAACTAGAGCACCCGGAGGAAACGCGTGCGGTCACAGGGAGAACGCGCAAAAGGCACCTGAGGTCGGGGTCGAACCCGGGTCTCTGGCGTTTGCCAGCTGCAGCACTGCCACTCTCGTGTCATGTTTTCTCATGTCTGTCTTTGACCATCTATCGTTCCTGATAACATATATGTATGAATTGTGTCCGGATTCCACTCTTCTGGCATTGGGTGCATGTTTCCTAGCTTGTAGCTAGGCGTGTTTGAGCATTGGAGCCAAGTAGTTTGTTAGTACCTGTATTGGGTGCCTCAGAGCATGTTTTTTTATGAACAGAGATGCTTAAAGATAAAGCAAGGAAATGCTTTATTAAAAACAAAAATGGCCTGCATAATTGGCTTCTGGCATTATCTGCAGGTTTTCTGCTGAATATTCATTGTTTGTCCCTATGCAGGCCTTCATTTGTTTGCTTGCTTCATATCTGATCAATTATGAACTTGGATGTTATTAATGGAAATGAAATTTTCCGGGATACGTTCAAGTATGATATGGACCAAATGCACACTGGATACACGATGTTTGTAGTGCAACTAAATGGTTTGATCATGGCTGGAATATTAGTTGTCTGCGTGCTCCAGTCATGTGTACTGTATTTGGGATGTGATGGAACAAAGTTCTGCATTATACTGCCTATTAGGAAGGTTGCCTGTTGCTCAGTATGTGTAAATGACTGGCTGTAAATGAGAAGTACAGAACTTTTGGGGGGGGATTTTTGATGTCTGATTTTTTTTTTTGACTTGCTTTCAGAACTTTTAGATGCAGAGATCCAAGTATTGATGTGCATATAGAAAATATGTATTGCAATGTACTTTATGTGAAAAATGTCTTGCAGTATGCCTTTTGGGTTGAATAACGGGGAGGATGACATTTGACGATGTTTTCCTACTTTATGCAGAGTTCAATCTGGGATTTTATTGAATAGGAGTGCAAGAATCCCTGAAAATCGTAACCTGGCTATGGTATTTTCATGTCTTGATGTGGTTGACTGAATGCTTTTTGGGATTTTTTTTGGTCGTCTCTGAATTACTGACATTGCATCGCCTTGTTTCCAACACTTGCGCCGTGTACTTCCTTGCATTTTCATTGCTGGTTAATCTCTATATCCATTTTAATATGAGGATCTCAGTACTCTCTTGTAGTAGTTGTTGGTGATAAGGCTGCTTAAGTACTGTTATTCATCTTGCGATGACAATTTAAATCCCACTTGTGCAAGATTATAAGTATAATTACCTAAGCTTTTGAGTCGTACTTTGATTCGTATAGAAGTTTGGAAAAGTGGTAAGACCTTGGATTCAGCATGGGTTTGGTGGGGAGGTTGGTAGCCACTGTAGTATTTATAATTGAAGGTGAATGGATTTTACTGCATGCCCACTCCTTGTATTGCTGTCCTCTCTGTAAAATGGCTAAATTTTGTATTTTGTTGCATTGCATGTGTATTTTGCATGCCCATTGTATCAGCACAGATTTTTAGCTTCCAAATTATATCTGATGTAAACAAAAACTAAAGTTATTCTGTCGTCGAGGTTTGTTTGGGAAGGGCAGGTTAATGAACAACTGTACATGATTTATCTTGTGCACATGCAGTTAATTATAAATCTTTCTGATGGTTGAGTGAGTGATTGATGGCAGTGCTGTGTTTTGTCAGGACATCCTACAGTTCCTCAGCAGCGTTGGTGTAATGTAGGTCGGTCAGGTCCTGATCATGTCCAGAATGGCAGACTCCTGCCAAGGCATGGATAGCCATGGTTTAGTTGTGGCTCGATGCCAACCTTCAGTCAAGGGCGTCATCTCCAGTGTCACTGCAGCTATGCACAGCACTTTGTGTCTTCTTTCTACTTTCTTTTTCTTGAACGTTTCTAGCCGTTTCTGCTTAAGAACTATGAAAGAAGAAATGGAAGCAGGGAAGGCCTCAAAATTTCTCCTCATTTCTGAATGTTGGTCTCTTTTCTTCTCCCTTCCACCCCCAAATATGCCACTCCCCTACATGATGACAGAGTGGCCTCTGCTACCACCTTAGATAGGGAACATGTCGTCTACCCTGTTGAGCCTCTTTTAATTTCAGATTTCCAGCTCTGTTTTTCTTTCGGGAACAGTGGAGGCTGAATAAGGTTTCTGAACTAATTGCCAGGTTGGTTGTTTTCTTGTTGCTGAAATAATTTAGCTTGGCCTTTTGTAAAATAAGTTTGTTATTTAATGCTTCAGCTTAGTACTGTTGCGATTTATTTTTTTTACAAGCAAAGTAACTTGCACTTTAAAGAAAACAGGACTCACTGCAAATATGAAGTTCCACCTTATTGTCATAGTAGGCATAACATTTGCTTCAACTTTTCTGTGATACTAGTAGCTGATAGGTGAAGTGAAACTATACGAGACCTCAAACTCCTTTCAGCTTTATGTGTGTGCATCAAAATGAAGTTTCATTGAACAGGCATTTATGAAATAAAGTAACATAACTGCTGAAGGGTCGCTGAGACAGCAGATGCTTTGAAGAATTTATGTAACGCAGACTATAAATCAAAGAGATTCATTTTCCATTTAAGTAATCCAAACTACTGTTTCAATTTCCGTGCAAATGAAATGGTCATTTGCAGCGAGGCCAATATTTAATGTCCATGCCTAATTGCCCTTGAAAAGTTGGTGATGAGCTGCCTGCTTGAACACTACAATCCTTCATACCAGTGAGAGTGTTCTGGAGCTTTGACTCTCCAATGAAGGAGCGCAGAATTATTTCCAAGTAAGGATAAAGTGTGATTTGGAGGAAAATGTGTAGACAGTTTTGACCCACGAGCCCACAGCCCTCATTCTTCTAGGTAGTGGAGGATTGGTGATGAGGTTGAGGGGGAATTGAGGTGTTTCTGTACACGAAGCTCTGTTGATTTGAAGTGGTGCCCGATCTAGATGATACACACTGCATCCAGCATGTGACAGTGATGGCAGTGTCGAATGCTTAAGGAGATGGACGGGGTGCCATACCTTACATTGTGGACATTGCGATACCTTAAAAAGATGCAAAATGCTGGATTATCTCTGCTGGTCAGGCCGCATCTCTGGGTGGGTGACATTTTGGGTCGGGTCCTTCTTCAGGCTTTTGTGTCTGAAGAAGGGTCCCGTCACATGTTCACCAGATGTGCTGCCTGACCTGCTGAGTTACTCTAGCACGTTGTCCTTTTTTGTAAATCTGCATCTGCAGTTCCTTGTCTCCATTGGGATAACTTAACCTGAATATTGGTCCAGTGCGCTGCCGGGCACTAGAACAGCGCACTGGACTTCTCACTTGTGCCTTGCATTTGGTGGCAAGGATTTGGGGAATCGTGAGGTAATAACTGGCTGGATGATATCCAGTCTCTTTAGTTTTGTGTAACACACACTGCATTTGTGTGGTTGGTCCAGTTTAGATTATGGTTATTGGTAATCCCCGGAATATTAATGGTGAGAGACAACATTTTGAAACTCCTTGAAGGTCAAGAACAGAAATTAAATTCTCTTGGAAATGTCCATTGCACAATACTTGATTAACAAATGACATTCTTGCTTCACATCAGCCCGAATCTGAACATTGTGACATTTTTTGCTGCTTGTGGAAAGTGATTGATTGCTTTATTATTTTCAAAAACTGTAAATTGAATTGAGCACTGCAATCAACAGCAAACATCTCCACTTTTACCCTATTGATGGAGGAAAAGTCACTGCAGTGCTAACCGAAGATTGGTAGGTCCAGGAAATTGCTTTGAACAGTTGCGATAAAATTCTGGGTCAGAGTTGATTGGCTTCAATTACCACAACCATGTTGATTTGGGTATGTTTTGACCACAGTCAGTGAAACGTTTTCCTCTTGATTCCCATTGCCTTCCATTAGGCATATTCCATCAAATAATTCAAGGACAATAATTTTTACTTCTCAGCTTGAATTCAGCATGTTTTCTTTTCATAAGGCTGCAAAGTCGTCATTAGCTGAGGGACCCCAAGTGACAAGTAAGTGGGCTATGATGAGTAAGTGTTGCTTGCAGATATTGTTGGTGGTGCTTTCCATTAATTGGCAGATGAGTTTAAAGGAACTGCTGGAAAGAAAACTATTGAAATGCTGTGTCCTCCTTTTTCTAAACTGGACCTGCTTGTACAATGTGCTTATTTTTGAATAGATGCCAGTGTCATGGAATAGTTTGGAGATGGAGATCCATAGTTCTGGAGTGCACTGTGAATATTTTCAGGCCAAGAGTCTTTGATGCAATCACTACATTTAGCAACTGCCTGGTATATAGTAAACAAAATGGAAATGGTGAAGACTGGCCTATATGGTTGTGTTGTGGTCAGCATGCTGATCACACTTTTAGTAGAATAAGTTTGCAAATGCTTTGTGTCTCTTTTACTTGTGTTTTACTTGTCAAAAATCAGGATGTTTCTAGGCACCATACTCTGATTATCCAGCAATATTTGTTACTGAATGTGATAAGCCTTCAGGACTTCCATCCAGTCTAGTTATGGGATTATTTTAAAATATCAGAAGAATGCTGCTTCTGCACTTTGGTATTCGTGCAACATCGTGTTTTAGCTTTACCTCACTTTTAGTTACTGCGCTGGCATAAACATCAATGCTTTATTTTGTTCTTGTCCGTATCTTGAGTTGAATGACTTTTGGCCAATTGTACATGATCTGAAGCTTTGTTGATGACTACTATTAGTTCCGATTAGTTTACAAGTAATTTCAATCAGTCCTTTTGTCCTAGGCTGATGTACATTTGCTTATAGATCAAGGTAAATTGGACAGAGGTGAGTATTTAACACTCGAATTGGCATGAACAGACTTGTTGCAGTGGTATTAATTTAAATGTAGTTAAAAAGTAGTAAATAGTTCTATGGCATTTTCTGGGAGTGATTAGAAGACAAACTTGACAAAGATGGCCAATATCCAGAATATTAAAGAGGAGTGGAGGAATGGTTGGTCCAAGAGAGGGAGTTCTTGAACCTGAGATCCAGGCAGGTTGAGTTGAAGACCATCATTGTTAATGTGCCTAACACAGGATTGCACAAGAGATTCGGATAGGACAGATGATAATTGAGGCATTGCAGAATTAGTTCAGGGTATGTGAATGGCGGTTGACATCGTATGATGCCAAAGACAGAGTTTCAATGAGCTCTGGTTTGTACAGGTTGGAAGTTAAAAGATCAACTCTGGGATGATGATAATTCTATGGTGGCAAAGCTGCTTGTGAGAATTTCATCAGTAGACGATTAGTTGCGAATAGAAATGCGTCACGTTATGTGGTTGGAAGAAGGCCATTGTGGTAATACTGTGATTATCTGGTCGAAGTATGACATCTGGTCAATACCATGCCAAGGTTATGGGGTAACTTCTTTCTTCAGGAATGTCATTGAGGGAATGCAAAAGAGAAATGGGATATCAGCTATGAGTAATTTTCAAGGTTAATGGTGCACATGCAGGGACCAGAGCTATTACAGATGAATCCTGCCTATGTCTCTTGGGTAAACATGAATTCGGGCAAGTGTTGAAGAGGCATAGGAAGAGGAGGGTGAGTAAAATTGCATTTATCTTTGTGACTGTCAGATGGGATGCCATTTGTGATTGATATGAGCCACATCCATACTGTGGTGGTGGTTGGAGTGAATAAAATGGGTATTTGTAGGAGGAACAGTGACAGATATAAGGTAACAATTTGTTTGAGGCATTTGGAGAGGAAAGGAATTGGAGATGGGATGGAGAACTAATGGAACTATTTTTCTTTAAGGGTGCAATGTTCCATTTACAGTTCAACAGTGTGAGCAATTGACCAAGTGATCTTTTTTTGTTGAGTTTGAGAGAAGGTAATCTGGCATGGATGCATAATGGGTTCAAATGTGCAAGGCGCGTAGGAGAGTGAAGATTAGTTATCATCAATTAAGTGCAGAATATTGACCAGAAATGAGATTTGGTTCTTTGCATGATCGAAGATGTCTTAGATTTGCAATGGTAAGTACTTTTTGGAAATAAAATTAGAATTGTAAAGATCAATGCTAGAGAAGTCAGCCGCATTGTTGAACCACATGTCCAATGTCTTCCAGTTAGTTATGTGCAGAGATGCAATTAACTCCAGCGAGATCAAAAATGTACTTGACAAATGAAGCCTTTTTATCTGAAATTGAATGAGATGATGTATGTCCTTTTCCATTTTACCTGTTCAAATGTATTGTTCAGTGCTGATGCAAGGTGTCGACCCGAAACATCAACCATTCTTTTGCAGCTCAGCAGAAGACTCTACTGGCATTTGTTCGAGAACACCAGCTGAACCCAGAGGTTTGCAAATTATTTCCTTTTTAAAATACTTTACCAGTCTATTTTTGAATACCATATTTTTTGCCTCCAGCACATTCTAGATATTAACCACTTCCAGAGTTTTTAAAACTTCCTTGCGCTGTGCACGCCTGAGCATGAATCTGTTAAAGATATTTTCAATGATTATAAGTGGGTGGTTTGTATATTGAGTGGTTTACCTGAACTAATTAGTCCTCCAGCACATACTAGTAGAAATTCTGCCGGTAAAGGTAGTGACCAAGTGAAGGTAGAAATGAACACCATGACAATATTGGCATAATATAATTAACTTTAATCTCAATGCTGGGAAAAAGATTGAGATCAAACGATTCACTGAATTTTCAGCAGCATCCTCTCAAGACCCACTTCTTTTGGCATTGAAGTATTCCACAAAGAAACCTGCATTCTGTACTGTGCACATTTTGAGACTACTAATTTTATATGCTGTATATCTGGATGTTTGATTTCAGAATTGTTCAGCGAAGAACAGGTGGGAATTAATATTGTGATTTCTGAAACTATTCCTGGGAGACTTATAATTCCCTGGTTGGGGAGGAGAAGGCAGGTCTGTGATTGGTTAGCACAGAATTCGGGGTGGTTTTCAGATCCTGCAGTTTTATGCCACATTTTCAATGCACCAAGTTCTTGGTTATGCTAATTCCATTTTGTTCTGTTTGGTATATATCCATCTGCTTCTTTTCTATCCTGTTCAAATGCTTAGTTCAAATGCTCTTCTTCTTGGTCCTCTTTATCAGAGCCCATGTTCATGTCTGTCAGTGCGGTTTGGCATTTTCTAAAACACTTCTAAAGATGCAGCTACCAACCTGGATTACATTATTGACCTCTTCCCTGCAATTTAGGATTCAATTCCTACTTGTGTCTCTCGTTGATAGTGGAGCAGGTATTTTGTGGCAAAACTTTGTTTTTTTTAGTTTGAGAGATACAGCGCGGAACAGGCCCTTCAGTCCACCTGGTCCGCACCAACCAGTGACCCCCACACGTTAACAGTATCCTACACCCACTAGGGACAATTTTTATATTGTCCAAGCCAATTAACGTACATTCCTGCACGTCTTTGCGGTGTGACAGGAAAGATCTAAGAGAAAACTCACGCAGGTCATGGGGGAAAAAAGTATAGACTCCGTACAGACCGCACCCGTAGTCAGGACACAGAGTCTCCGGCGCTGTATTCACTGTAAGGCTCAACTTTACCACTGTGCCACCTGTTGTGACTGAAAAATTAGTTATCACAAAATGCTAATGTTCAAGTAAAGAATATTATCAAATAACAATTATTTGCAATTTATCTTGAAAGTATATGTATACGAACAGGGGCGGTATGGTGGCGCAGAAATAGAGTTGTTGCCTTACAGCGCTTGTAGCTCTGGAGAACCGTGTTAGATCCTGACTACGAATGCTGTCTGTATGGACTGTGTACGTTCTCCCCATGACCGCATGGGTTTTCTCAGATCTTTGGTTTCCTCCCACACTCCAAAGATGTAAACGTTTATAGGTTATTTGGCTTGATATAAATGAAAATTGTCCCTAGTATGTGTAGGATCGTGTTTATGTATGGGGATTGTTGATCGGCGCGGACTTGGTGGGTCGAAGGGCCTATTTCTGTGCTGTATCACTAAACTAAACTAAAATAAATATATTTTGAAATTACTACTGGGTGCTGCTCAGTTGTTGCAGGTCATTACTTTTAATAGTTCCCACTCAAAGATTTGATCCTAGGTGGGTTACACCACCGTTAATTTTTACTGGGAAGATTTGTATTAAGGCGGAAGAGATTTTGTAATTAAGCCAAGTTGCGAAGAACAATTGAATTCCTTTGGTTTTATAACCTCACTGATATAAAGATATTGTAGGTCAACATGAGCTAGACCGGAGTGAAACAAATATTATGTATTCAATGTTTATGAAGGAACTGCAGAAGCTGGAAAATCGAAGGTAGACTAAAATGCTGGAGAAACTCGGGGTGAAGCAGCATCGATGGAGCGACGGAAATAGGCGATGTTTCGGGTCAAGACCCTCCTTCAGACATTCAATGCATCTCTTTTTAGTGGAAATTAGAGGAGGAAACAAAATACTTGGTTGTATCTGAGAAAAATACATGGAATGCAGAAAATGCACAATCAGTCAGTGAGAGGAGAAAGATGCTTTGGATGTGTAAAGGGCCTGTCCCACTTGGCATCATTTGTGCATCACGCAGTGGCGCGCAAGGATTTTGAGAATCCCAAAATCATTGGGCTCCGCGCGACACTGCCTACGCCTCCACGCCTCACCATGTGCACGTAATGCCCGCCACGCGTGCGTCATGATGCATAAATGATGTCAAGTAAATCACGTGCAAATTACGCCAAAGTGGGACAGGCCCTTAACTCTTCCTTTCTGAAATGTTGCCGTATCTTTCTTTTTCAGATTTGTTTTAGTTTATTATTGTCACCTACCGAGGTACAGTGAAAAGCTTTTGTTTGCATGCATTCATGTCAAAGAAAAAACTATACATGAATATGATCAAGCCATCCACAGTGCTCAAATATAGGGCACAATATTAGTGCAAAGATATAACATTGAAGTTCGATAAAGTCCAATGAAAGAGTTCAAAGGTCTCCAATGAGGTGGATGGGAGGTCAGGACCGCAATCTAGCAGATGAGAGGACCGTTCAGTTGCCTGTTAACAGTTGGGAAGAAACTGTTTTTGAATCTAGAGGGATGTGTTTTCAAACTTCTATATCTCCTACAAGATGAAAGAGGGAGTGACCCGGGTGAGACGGGTCTTTGATTATGCTGGAAGCAGTGTGAAAATGCTGAGCAACCTACTATATGTTTCTTCTTGGTTTCCAATTTTGGGTACCAAGTTTCCAGTATTTGTAATAAGATCAACTTGTCAGGAAGATTTGTATAGGAATTGATTGTATTTGAATCAACATTGACACCATGAAATACTGCGTTCATAGTTTCAGTGACCCTTAATCAATTCTGACTTCTGCTGCTGTCTTTGTGGAATTTGCATGTTCTTCCTGTGGGTTTATCCCATTGCCCAATTGCTAATTAGACTGTTTAGTTTTAGAGATGCCGAGGAGAAATAAACCCTATGGCCCACTGTCTGCACCAACTAGCGATCCCTGCACACTAACACTATCCTACACACACACTAGGGACAATTTACACTTACACTAAGCCAATTAACCTACAAAGCGCTACGTCTTTGGTGTGTGGGGGGAAACCGATGATCTTGGAGAAAACCCATGCAGGTCACGAGGAGAATGTACAAACTCCGTACAGACAACACCTGTAGTCGGGATCGAACCTGGGCCTCTGGCAATGTAAAGCAGTAGAACTACCGCTGCGCCGCAGCATAAATTGCTCCTAGTGTAGGTGGGTGGTAAAAGAACAAGAGAGTTTATGGGCACCTAATTACGTGCAGAGATAAATGGAGAAATGGGATAGATAGAATTGGTCTGAGAGCTGGCACAGACATAGAACAGAGTATAGAACAGTGCAGCATAGGAATACGTCCATTGGCCTCCAATGCCTGTGCTGAACATGATGCCAAGTTAATCTGTCTGCACATGAGCCCAAACCCTCCATTCCTGCAAATCCACGTGCCTATCTAAAAGCCTTTTGAATGTCATAATTGTATCTGCCTGCAGCACCATCCCTGCCAGCATGTTCCAAGCACCCACCAATCTCTGTGTGCGTATAAATAAATAAATAAAGCCCTGCACACCACCTTTAAACTTTGCCCCTCTAACTTTAAAGCTGTGCCCTCTAATCTTTGACATTTCACCCTGGGGATAAGGTTCTCACTTGTTGAGCCAAATGGCATGAGGAATCCATGTCATAATGAAATAAAATTTGATATGTCAGACCAGAGCAGTCTTGTTCTCATTGTATCTAGGTATCGGTATCAAGCACTAATACATGTCTGTTTCTTGTCTAGCTCGCCCTTTTGCACAACATGGCGGCTTCAATTCTCCCTCTGATTTTAACGTTGTGCCACCTTTGTATTTTCATAAATTTCTGTGCTATTTCATTTATGTGGTCAAAGTAATATTTGCAAATGTATGTTTACATTGCACACTATGGAATAATTTTTTATTTTATTATTGATAAATTTATTCTTATAAAGTTAGGCAAATGGCTATCTGCCATAGGAGCTGCACTGGGGTCACGGCATTGATTTTTAGAGTTCTTGAATCATTCTGAAGCTGTATATGGGTTTTGGTCGGCCACAAAGATAAACACAGATCCCGTCTGATATACAAAGTGCCCAACACACTTCAATTACACTTCTGTCACATTTTGATCAAAATTATGCCCTGTGTGTGTTTGTGCATGATTAAGATGTGTAGATAGTTTGTGTGAACATCTCGATAAACCTTTGCCTTTTGCAAAATACAAGGTGGCGCTGAAGCCAGACGACTCTTTGCTTGCTGGTCTGCTGTCATACATTACAATAGCTGCACATGTGATAGTACTAAACTGCTGTTGGTTGAGTTCAGTAACAAAAGTAATAATTCACTGGTTATGCACAAAAATGCAGAGCTACTTAAAACTACTAACTTCTGTCTGTTGACAATGTACAATTTTAGTTTTGGATTAATATATATTTCTCCACCTTGTCTGTTCCAGTATGTTTATTCTAGAAGTTCATGAGGCTGTTGGGTTTCAAATCAGTTTTTGGTTTCCACCTTGCTGCAGTTTATGAAACAAATTAATTTGTGGTTTGAAATGCATAATATGCAATGCATGCAACATATGAAAATATTTACGAAGTTCTCTTCCAGTTCACTTCTCAAAGGAATTTAGAACATGAGCTTCTTGTGAAAGGAGACTTTCTGTGACCAGGGCATACACAGCCTGTGAAAGGCCTGCTTCCGTTGAAGCTATTTTGAGAAGAGTACCACGCATTCTGCACTAATGAAGGGAGTAGGTTTCATTTTGCATGAGTTGCAAATGAAACTTTAATACTGTAATTATTGAGTGTGCATCGAACATTACTGAAATGCGAAACTACATGCAGGAAATTCAAAGATGTCGAGCTGTGATAACACATCTGCTTTCAATATCTTGATGAATGTCATGTGTTTATCGTTTACTCATGTGTTTTATTATGCTAAATTTCAGTTATTTGTATCGCCTATATAAATGTTATATGTAAAGACTTTACAACCAAATGCAGCATTTTTTTCCCCCTTCTCCCCAAAGATAATAATTATTGCAGTAAAGTGGCCTCAACACATTTATTTAACCGGTTGTCTACCAGACCAGTATGTAACTGTCATACATGCTGATGGAAAATTCACATATTTGCCCAAATTAATGAATAAACGATTGAACATCTCTAAAGGATCTCATCTTCCCTAAATGAGTCAATTAAGGACATTGAAGTCCAATATCAAGGAGATCCTACCCAGTCTTTCATCCAAAACCTAATGTATATATTTTGCTCATCTTAATCCTCCCTAACCCTCTCTTTCACTACATCCTTTTGTCTTTTTGTAATCAATCAGGATGTCAAAGGTTCACCAAATTGTTTCCTGAGATGGCAAGACAGTCATACAAGGGATTAGATCAATTTGTCCTGTATTCACCAGAGTTTAGAAGAATGAGAAGCAATATAATTGAAATGTATTACATTGTGACAGGGATACTGGAAGGTGTTTCCTCTGGCTGCAGGTTTGCAACTAAAGTTTCAGATTTAGCTGAGAGTTGAGGAGAAATTTCATTTCTGGTGAATCTGTGGAATTTATTAACATAGGGCTTCGGAGTCATGAAATATTATTAAGTACATAGATTTCTCAGTGCAAAAGGCATTGAGTATCTTCTTCTTGCGAATGACGTGCACAGCCTAAAGTTGTAGGACAACTTGTTCTATTTGATCTTATTTGATTGTGCACACCGGGTTGATTGCATTCATCGAAACAGGGCGGACCACGTGAAGGTTGCAATCTCCCACCTCAGGCATCAAGTATTGTGAGGTGGGAGTGGGAATGTTGTGTTATAATAGCAACCATGATTGTACTGAATGGCAGAGGAAGAGTTACATTGCCAATTCCTTTTTTCTATGTTCCTGCATTTCTAAAAATAACATGAAACATTTTTAAAAACTATGTAATGAATATTGCTTCACTGCAGCTTATGGTAGGACGGCATAACCTTTAATGCGGAAAATACACACAACACTCCTTCCTTGGCATTGGCATTATCTGCATAATTTACCTTAACATTTACAATTTACCATGCAAATAGTTTTCCCTCATCTCATTAAAGTGGCTGTCATTTTGACATTGTTGATTCTAGAGTAGATTTCTGCTTGCTTTGGAAACTATGCTGCTGATGTTGGGAACTAAAAAAAATAATGATATCAATATAAGGTTCCTCACAATGAACCCAGAGTAACATAAAGATTTTGTGGGCAGAACAAGTGCCATCCATGTAGATGACAAACAACACTGGTGGCCATCTTAACTAGCATGGTTTAGCGTGGCCTAATTGTAACTTAAAAACTGTTAAAACACTTTCTCATAGACATGTAAAAAAAATTCTTCAGGGACATTCGGGCTCGTAATCTTTAAAAGGATAAAAGTAAATAGTAAACAATTGAACTCCCAAGCTATGGTTAAAGTTAACAAATATTCAGAGCTAAACGTTCAACGGAAACACAACATTGTCACTATTGATGACATCACAAGCGCATTAGATAAGGGGAATCTATACATATGGCAATTTTGGACTTTTTCGAAAGCGTTCAATAAAGTTCCTCATGAAAGGCTCCTAGGAAAACTGGATTACTATGGCATCAGAAATAGTCTACGCAACTGGATTAGGGACTTTCTCACAAATCGGATGCAGAGCGTGGCCTATGAAGGAAACATTTCTTTAGAAGAACAAGTACTGTCAAGAGTACAATAAGGCACGGTCCTCGGGCCACTGTTATTCCTGACATACATTAATGATCTACCTGAACACATAAATTGTAAAACATGACTCTTCGCAGATGATTGTCTTGTATATACACCTGTCGCTGATATAGGATATGAACTCCTTACAAGAAGACCTAAAATCTTTGGAATTATGGCAAAACACATGGAAGATGAGCTTCAACCCAACCAATTGCTCAAGTGTGGTAATTTCAAACAAGAAGAAACCACCTACTCGAGACTACGCCTTTTGTGGACAAATATTTAATCGTACAAGTTCACAATCATACGTTGGAGTTTATCTTGATAGCAAGCTTTCGTGGGGGGAAAACGTGGACAACACGGTCACTAAGGCCAAGCGGACACTCGGATTCCTTAGACAAAACTTCTGGTTCTGCCCAAAGGAAGTGAAAACCACAACATATTCAACATTGGTTGGACCCTTACTGGAATACGGTTCATGCGCCTGGGACCCATACAAAACTGGTCATATCAACAAACTAGAAGAGGTATAGAGGAAAGCAGCATGATTTTGCATTGGGAACTACATTAGAGGTAGCAGTATCACCCAGATGCTGTCTGACCTGGAGTGGGAAACGCTGGAAAGAAGAAGGGCAAGGAACAGACTAGCCATGTTGTACAAGATTCAAAAGGGGATAGATACATAACATACTCAACAGAAAGGAGACCAAGAAAGAATAATGATATGCAAATAGACACCCCATTCGCCAGGACAGATATTTATTAGAACTCATTCTTTGTAAGAACCTTAAGGGAATGGAATAAACTAGAGAACAGTATAGTCAAATCACCTTCACTAGATAGTTTTAAGGGGGAACTAACAGCACGTTAGTATGCACAACACATCCAAGTTAGCAATATGCAGAGTACTGCCCTGCCGACTACAAATTCAGAAGGTTCAGAAGGTATTTCAGTTTGTTTTTTTGGGTTGCAGCATTCCCTTTGTGGAGGTGATGGGTGAAGGCTCCCTGCACCAGGACCAACCTGAAACAAGTTATCTGTGGAGATACTGTACATAGTGGAAGGGTTAAGTGCAACCCTAGCGAGCAACCATGGGAATCTAGCTTTAGAGCAATCCTAGAGTCATTTCACACCAAGGCAACTCAGTATTTCCACTTTCATGAAGACATTTTAAAAGCGCTTACAATTAGAGTTGTGATTTACATTGGAAAATGTAGACCTTTAAATAAACACTGTCCAGTCCATCATCGGCTCTGACCTCCCTACCATCGAGGAGATCTATCGCAGTCGCTGCCTCAAAAAAGCTGGCAGCATCATCAAGGACCAGGTACGTGCCGTGAGTAATTACTCAGGGTAGGCAATCAACCGGCTTTTAAAAAAATCTTAAACCGCGTGTGCGCAGATTGTTCTCTTCGTAAAAAATAAGTAACAATTCAATTTTCCCAAGGCTTCTCAATCTCCTTCATTTTTTAATTACTGAATGGGTGGGGGACGGAGGATGAAGGCAGGTGGAGAGATGGTGGGACAAACGAGAGCAGACCGGGATGTTGAACCAGTTGTCATCTTATTGACTGACTAGACTAATTCAAGGGTCCAATTGGAGGGAGAGTTCCTTTCACAGCGCGTGGAGAGTCTGCGCCAGGGGTTAGAGATGCGAAAAGGCAGAAGTGTTGAGAAGGAGAGGGTCGTAGATCGTATCAGTAACTCACTCAGCGCTGCCGCAGCACTCCAGGCACGGACAGCAGAACTGGCCGCCACCTCCGGGGAAGGAAGCAGCTCGGGTACGAGCGGCCGTGGGGACCCGGCACCAGAACCGGCTGCTCTTCAGCGCCTTCTGATCACCTCTGGCAGTGCTCTTCGTCTGAACATCTCTCACCTGCCGCTCGCCGGCTTCGCTCATGTCAACGGCGTCCCGCAAATCCTTAAATTCCCACAGCCAAGTAACCTCAACTATTAAAATAATGGCAATCCATATTTGAAAATCCCGCCAAGAAACTCGTGCTGCGCATGCGCAGTACTGCAAAGGCAGAATTTATGCTGCCTTCAGCCCGGCTTGAAATTGACGCTTGAAGCAGCGCTGACGGCACGTGGGCTACACAGACTTTCCCGTGTTACAAGCGCTGCGGATGAAAGGCATGGAGAATTATGCCGACCTAAGAGATCGATCTCTTAGATAGACATAATTCTCCCATGCCTTTACTATTTATATTTAATAATTGCCATTTCATAATTTTAGTCAGGGTAGGCAGTGTCTACCTTGCCTCCCCTGACGGCACGTGCCTGTCAAGGCCCCACACCATCCTGTCCATACGCTCATCTCCCTACTACCTTCAGATAGAAGGTACAGGAGCCTGAAGACTGCAACGTCCAGGTTCAGAAACAGCTTCTTCCCCACAGCCATCAGGCTATTGAACTCAACTCAAACAAAACTGAACATTAATAGCCCATTATCTGTTCATTTGCACTTTATCTGTTTTATTTATTCATATGTGTATATACTTATACAATGGTATGTGGACACACTGATCTGTTCAGTATTCATGCCTTCTATATTCTGTTGTGCTGACACAAAGCAAGAATTTCATTGTCCTGCCTGGAACACATGACAATAAACTCTCTTGAATCTTGAATCATGCGATAGAAGTTCACCATTTACCCCATTGAGACCTGTTGGGTCTCAGCCAAGGTATTAATGCCATTCTACATTTGCATACCCATCAACTACCTACCTCGCCTTCCATTCCAATGTTCCTAGCGTTCACCTGCCCTAGTGGTAATTTACATAAACCGATTAATCTAGTAGCCAGCATGTCTTTTGAATTGAACCAGGGGAAACTGAGTCCCAGGGAGAACATGAAAACTCCACAGGCAGCACTGGGATGAGGGTCAAATCAGGGTCTGTGGACCTGTGAGACAGCTGCACTGCTTGCTGAGCCGAGGTACTGCTGTTTCGCAATCCAGAGACCCCGAGATCCATCTTAACTGATTTGTAGAAATATAATATTACAACTCCATTTTTGTGTTAATTGCATAGGATTATAAAACTGGAGATTATGCATGATTTATGCTTAGAAATGTGTCCGTTTGTATGTTCAGTCTTTTTATGCATGTAGAAAAGAACTGCAGCTGCTGGTTTAAATCAAAGGTAGACAAAATGCTGGAGTAACTCAGCGGGACAGGCAGCATCTCTGGAGAGAAGGAATGGGTGACGTTTCCTTTGGGTTCTCAATAGGTTCAGTTTCAGACTGAAGAAGGGTCTCAACCCGAAACGTCACCAACTCCGTCTCGCCAGAGATTCTGCCTGCCCCCGCTGAGTTACTCCAGCATTTTGTGTCTACCTTCAGTTTTTTTTATGCTTTGTTTTTTGAGCTACTGAGTGAGTTTGCTTTTAACACTCACTGTTTAACCATTTAGTGCATATTGCGTCCCCATTCTTTTCCACCAAATGGATTTAACCAAAGTGAATCTTTGTTTACTAACTTATCAATGATCTACAGAAGTTAACACTTTTTTCAGTGGGAGATGTTTCCTACATTGTAGTCAATTGTTAAATTGTACTTCCAGGACAGAGGTCAGATCATGTCTATGAGCAGTGGCCCATTTGCTGATCGTCTGATAAAACCACTGCTTGCATTCAGCATGGAAAACATGCATCTAGCACTGTGCTCCATGTTTAATCTTTAACTAACTTACCGTCCGCATCAGTGTTTTTTCCATGCCTTCATTTTAACAGACCTGCTAGTTAGCTGACAAATGTGTTTTGACAATATATATGCAGAATATCTGTAGCATGACCTTGAATCATTTGAGGTACTTCCTCAAAAGATCTCTCGGAACTTGGGTAATTTATAACCCAATGGTGTGAACATTTGAATTTTCCAATTTTAGGTAACTAACCGAAGTCTTGCCTGTCCCCCACCTGGATTCACACGATTTCTCCTCTCCCCTTCACCTTCCGCCTACATTCCTTTTCTGGTTCACAATTTGCACCTCCTCATTTCTTATCTCAAACCTGTTGTCTTTTCATCTCTGGCCTTTAACCAACCATCTGCCTATCAACACCCTCCCCCCCCCCCCCCCCCCCTCTCTTTGCCTGCATCTACATCTCACTTGCTAGCAAAAATACTAGTACTAAAGATACTAGTACTAAAGATACTAGTATCTTTGCTTGCTGTGGCTTGTCCTGCCCCTCTCCTCTTCCAGATTCCTTCCTGCTCCATAAATTGGAGGGGCAAGTTTATCCTCCATAATTTATAGTGGAGGACATTACTTCCCAAGCACCAACCTTTTGGTCCAAGTGCAATAAAAAGGAACTGCAGATAGACACAAAATGCTCTAGTAACTGGATAGTCAGTCAGCATATCAAAACAGGATTCTAAATGTTTAAGGTGAAAGAAAGGAAAGTTGAAGTATTTTTTGCAGAGTGGTGGATATTAGGAACTTGCTGCCAGAGGAAGTTGTGGAATCCAACACAATCACGTTTGAAAGGTATTTAGACAGGCACATGAATAGGGGAGGCAAACAAGGATATGGAGCCAATGAGGGCAACTGGTATTATTATAGATTGGGAAAAAGTTCAGCATGGGCATGGTGGGCCCGAAGACCTGTTTGTCCTGTACAACTGACTCTGACACTCAGTGCAGGAATTGAAAAAAATGCTGTCTGTCAGCAGCTGTGGAAGAAATAATTTCATTTTTGCTATTGAAATGGATTGAACAGTGTGGTTCTTCTGCCAAATTGAACATGCCCCAATTGGTTACTTAAATTCAATCAACCCTTTAAGAAGATACAGTACTAATTCCTGTCACTCATTCTGTTGGGCACTGCAACTATGAAAGTGTTGAGTATTGCTCCCAAGGCTGTTTTTAGTTGGATGATGTTCTTTTCAACTTCTTACTGTCGCTTCTATAAGTGGCAAATCAATTGCTGTGGGATGGCGTTTGGACCATGCTTCAAGGACAACATTGGATTTGAGGATATCTTTGTGTTCTTTCCAACAGCTGCTCTTTTCACCTTGTTCTTGACTCTGGGACGGGGCTTTGGATGTTAGGGTCATAGTTGTCCATAACTGAACTGAAGAATCCACGAACATTATGACTATTAGCTTTCTCCTTATTTACAATCTGGTTGTGGGTTCCCAGGTTTCTTGCTAAACCTTTGCCTTATAGTGAGGACTGTTTGCCTTGGGGAATAGTGTAGTTTCCTAACTAACAAATGCTTTGCTTTTGCAGTGAATTAATTCTTGGCCATTCTCAACAAACCCACTCTGGTGGTTCTTGATAAAGAAGCTAAGAATATCTTCACAGTGGTCGCTATGGTGAACTTCAGGGCAATGCATAAGTGATGGATACATTGTGGTTCATGGAGTCTAGCAATTGATGGTTCCCAGGCGCTCTTTGAAAGAGCTGCCTTTGTGATGTCTTTGAGAGTTTTAACATTAATCTTCTGTTGATGCTGACTTTTTAAGGGGGTTATTTTGGAGATAGAACGGGTCAAGCATTCTTCAGTCCAGCAATCACCTGTCCAAATCATTACAGATGATGTATGCTCATGCTCTGAAATCAATATATCTGAGAGGTGCCAGTGCTCTGACCAAGGGATTTGCCATGACATCTTGAGCTTGTCCCTCTTTTTAGTGCCTTCCCTCACAGTGGGAAGTGTTGATTCTGCTGTGCGGGGGGGGCGGGGGGGGGGGGGGGGGCATTCATGTTAAATTCTATAGTGTGTTGTGTCTTTTTTCTTTTATATGGATGTATGGTAATCTGATTTCTTCTCTGTAAAGCACTTTGGCTTCAACGTGATTTGATTTAAAAGTGCTATATAAATATAAATTACTTACTTTTTTATAAGGCTGGGTTCTGAACATTTTACCATGAAATGGATCTTATGGGAGTTATCCCTTGTTGATCATGCCTTACTAGAGGGTTGTGTTCTTCTGCCAGTGTAGCATTAAAGTTGTTAAAGAAGGAACTGCAGATGCTGGAGAATCGAGGGTTACACAAAAAGCTGGTGAAACTCAGCGGGTGCAGCAGCATCTAAGGAGCGAAGGAGATAGGCGACGTTTCGGGTCGAGACCCTTCTCAAAGTCAAAGTCAAAAGTCAAAAGAGTTTATTGTCATGTGTCCCTGACAGGACAATGAAAATCTTTCTTTGCATAGCACAACAGAACATAGAAAGCATTGACTACAATTCTATACATAAATACACCCATGACTTCATAAATTAATAAAGTGCAAATAACAGATGGAGGGATATTAATGTTCAGAGTTCTGAGCCAGGTTTAATAGCCTGATGGCTGTGGGGAAGTAGCTATTCCTAAATTGTTGTTGCGGTCTTCAGGCTCCTGTACCTTCTACCCGAAGGTAGCAGGGAGAAGAGTGTGTGGCTAGGGTGGTGTGGGTCCTTGATGATGCTGCCAGCCTTTTTGAGGCAGCGACTGTGATAAATCCCCTCGATGGAAGGAAGGTCAGAGCCGATGATGGACTGGGCAGTGTTTACTTTTTGGAGTCTTTTCCTCTCCAGGGCACTCAAGTTGCCGAACCAAGCCACGATGCAACCAGTCAGCAAGCTCTCTACTGTACACCTGTAGAAGTTAGAGAGAGTCCTCCTTGACAGACCAACTCTCCGTAATCTTCTCAGGAAGTCGAGGCGCTGATGAGCTTTCTTAATAATTGCATCTGTGTTCTCGGACCAGGAAAGATCTTCACAGATGTGCACGCCCAGGAATTTGAAGCTCTTGACCCTTTCAACCATCGACCTGTTGATGTAAACAGGACTGTGGGTCCCCATCCTACTCTTTCCAAAGTCCACAATCAGTTCCTTGGTTTTGCTGGTGTTGAGGGCCAGGTTGTTGTGCTGGCACCATATGCCAGACTTCAGACTAAGTAGGGAAATTCCTTCTTCAGACTGGTCAGGGATCAGGGAAACGAGAGATATAGACAGTGATGTGGAGAGATAAAGAACAATGAATGAAAGATATGCAAAAAAGTATTGATGATAAAGGAAACAGGCCATTGTAAGCTGTTTGTAGTGTGAAAATGAGAAGCTAGTGCAACTTGGGTGGGGAGGGGTGGGGAGATGGAGAAGGAATGTCAGTGCCCGAGGGCTGAGGGAGAGGTGGGGAGGGGGAGGGGGAGGGGGCAGTCTGGGTTAACAGAATTGAGAAAATTCAATGTTTAAGCCCAGAGGATGCAGACTCCCCAAGCGGAATATGAGGTGCTGTTCCTCCAACTTGCGGTGTTGCTCACTCGGGCCGTGGAGGAGGCCCAGGACCGAGAGGTCGGATACGGAATGGGAGGGGGAGTTGAAGTGCTGAGCCACCGGGAGGTCGGGTTGGTTATTGCGGACCGAGCGGAGGTGTAGATCAGCTGGCATCTGGAGCAACGGATGCAGTAGTTGAGGTTGGAGGAGGTGCAGGTGAACCTCTGTCGGACTTGGAATGACTGCTTGGGTCCCTGAAAGGAGTGGATGGGGGAGGTGAAGGGACAAGTGTAGCATCTCTTGCGGTTGCATTAAAGTTGCCCAGGCTGGGAAAACAAATACTGGCTTTGCATGCAACACCTGGATTCTGAAAATAAATGAATAAAGGGTAACAGGAACAGGTTGCAATGACACAATAATCCCTCAAAATACCTCTGATGTCCTTCTATCTATAGAGGACAGATCCAGTTGATCATTGGATTACCGATTAAATTCATTTTACTGTTTGTTTTTCATTTAACAAAAATGGCATTGAATTTTAATTTTAGCTGCATTCTTGCAGTCGGTTTCGCAGTGCAGCATTTCGGAGCTTAAGGCCTCGACAGCTGAAAGTGCAGCTGCTGGTGTTGGAGTGATTAAATTCAGAGACGCGGTGGACAGCAATGTAAGGTGTAGATATTTTAGAGATCATAAAATTGGTAAAGATTACAAAGAAAGGGAAGTGTGAGATATTTACGGAATTTACAAACAAACATGTGAATTTTAAAATGAAGTGGGAAACAATTTAGATGAGGTAAGCACAGGTGTAATGGGTGAATAGGATTTGCTGCGAGATAGAACATTATCAGCAAGGCATTGAATTGCTGCCACAGAGAGCGGAATTAAGGACATTGACCTGGATTGGTTTGGAACGATAACGTAGGTTTGGATGAGTGCTTTCACTGGCTGAATTAAGGCAATGCTGGAGATGATATGTGGACGCATTTGAAACTTGACGTTTTGGTCAAATGTAACATTTAGTTTGCAAGCAATCTGATTCAGCTTTGTACAGTTCCATGGAGAGGGATGAAGTGGGTAGTTAGTCTTAAAGCGCTTTTGAAATTGGTCAGTTTATTACTTGGAGGAATCCTCATCCAGTTGGCCAAAAGGTGTTTAATGAAACGGTGAAGCTAGATCTTTATGCTACACTTTGGGTTGAGATTAAGTGGAACTAGAATATTAAGGGAAAGAAAATAAAAGTAAAATCAACCAGAAATCTACCCATCTTATCTTTTTTTTTTGTTTCTGTTTTGCATGATCTATGGTCAAAAACTATTACAATTTGAGTTGATTGTACCCAGATACGTAGTGAATGTTAATAACCAAACTATTTTGTGCTGTTGAATATTCTGCTGATTTGTTCAGTTTTCCTGTGTGAAATTATTTTTTCCCACTTTGCATTTACAGCATATAGTTAGTTCCCAATGTCGTTCTGGGAAAATTGCAACCTGGGATTAGTTTGTGCTGGAATTCTTAGAACAAGGATGGATGGTGGCTAAGTTTTGATTTAGTTAGAATGTCCTAACTGGAGGAGAGCATGTTGGAAAGAAATCCTCCTATCTTCAGGGATGTCAGGCTTGACTTGGGAACACATTCACTCACTCAGCTGCAGGCAGGAGGCAAAAGAAATATGAAATTGGAGTTTTACAAGAAATAAACTTGCCGCGTGCCGCTATATAAACCTTGGTCAAGGACAATGTGGTAATCTGCTTGAATATGCCTTGCTCTAATTGGCTTCACCATCTGAGGTCACAGGAAAACCAAGCAGCAATATCTCCTATTGATAGCATTGAGGAGATTAGTTCAATATCATTTGGTGAGTGAGCTTTGCATTCTATTAATGAAATAACCCCTTTACTAAATATTTTTGAAAGAGATTAGTTTCCTGCTCCAGCTTGATAGATTTTTTCCAGATGCCTTGGGTTATTACTTGGCTGTTTGAATATGTTGCGATTGAGTGAGATAGGGCTTTCCGTCACCTCTAAGCTGGTAAAGTAGCTTCACAGATTCTTTATGGCGTATTCCATCTACTTGCCCTTTTAGAAATCAATACTGAATTATCAAGAGGGTTGAGCACAAAAGCACGTGACGACCAGCTCTGTGAAGCACGAACCAGGGTGTCCATGTGGCTTTTATTTTGTTGTAAATGTGGAATTCCTTTGAACACCAACCATGTTTTTATCAGATTGGTATTTCAATGTTCAATTTTGCAAATAGTTGGAAAACTTCCGAGTTATTGCTAGTCTTTAGCCAACACGTATAATAGGAGTCTTGGATAATGTTATTTTATAAATTCTCATTTGTTATGAATAGCCACATTGTGAATATGGCTTGCATTGTAATGAGGGAGAACTGGAATATTTCTAAACATTTTTATTAGTATTTCTATTTTGCAGCTGAATAACAAAAAGTATATTTTAAATATATAATTGTACAGTGAGCAATCACATCCAACTCTCAGCATTTATTCTTTTTCTATTTTTAAACTATTTTGGATTCACTTATATAAAGCAAAAATACATATTGAAGTGCTGAGTGAAAAAGAATAATAATTGAACAAATCTTAATCACCAAGAGGTTAATAGATGGAAGATGATAAGAATTGACTATTCTAACCTTTGGCTAGTTTCTGGAGAGGAAAGGAAGTGAGCAATGTCTTGGTACCTGTGGATTGATTTGTAATGCTTTGAAACAGAATTAAAATTATTTTTTGTCTTGTCATTTTATTGCAACAATAATGATCCTTGCCTCTTTCTTTATACTGAAGAAGCTATGTCTAGTGCAAAGAATGCTGTCAAGGCCAAGCTGATGCTTGTTCTGCAGTCAAATCTCCTCCTCCTCTGTTCTTGGCAACGTAACCTTGTTAAATGGAATTTAGAGATGCAGCTTGGAAACGGGCTCCTCGGCCCACTGAGACGATGTTGACAATCGATGACCTGTTCATACTAGTTCTATTACTCCACTTCACATTCACTCCCCCCTCTGGGGCCATTTTACAGAACCACTTAACCAACAAATCCACATGTCTATGGGATGGGGAAGGAAACTAGAGCACCTGGAGGAAACATGCGGTGATAGGGAGAATTCAGGTCCCTGATGCTGTGAGGCAGCGGCTCTGCCAGCTGCAGCACTGTGTCATGTTCCTATTCTTGAATTGTTAAACTATCCTTCAAATTTAAAAAATAGCCTTGCCCATCATAGAGTCACTGCACAAAAACAGGCTGTATGTCTCCACATCCATGCTGATCAAGGTGCCTTCCTGAGTGAGTTACATTTGCCAGCATTCATTCCAAAGTATTCCTTTTGTAATTATGATATTATTTTGTTACCAACTTTGAAATCAAGAATTTGTTCAAATAATGGAAGAGAATGTCTGGAAGAGTCTTGGGCAAGAGATTGGTCACGTAAAATAAGATTTACTTTAAAAAGATTAACATTTTTTTAACTTCAAATGGCTTGTTAAATTAACCCCCCCCCCCTCCCCCCCGCACAAAGTATTGAAAAAGTTTACATTTTAGAAGTTTATTGGATAATTGATACTTAATTTTTCAGTTGTATTTAATTATTATTTTTAACCATTTCAGAATGCCTCAAACATTTCTTATCAAAATATTTTAATTCTATAACAACTTGCTAGGTCTAGAGATTGATATAGCTGACTGTTCATTTAAAAAATAATCTTATTTTAAGGTCTGGATTTGTTTGGACTTGCCCACGTGCCAATCCCTTCATGCCAATATATCCTTGTCACACAGATGGCCTCCTTTTGGAGTATCCTCCCAATATTTTCCACATTTCCCCATTTGGCCTGTGAAAGAGCAAGTCTTTCTGCTTCCTGAAGTGAGCAACAGTTAGCTCACAGTTGGCCACATTATACAGCACATGATTTTTCTCCTGGTTGTTAAATGGAAATCAATATTCCTCAAGAATAATCTTAGAGTTATAATCTTAATTGTTCTGCTGATTAATAATTGATTGTAGCTGTTGGCATTTTCAAATAATTGATTCTGCAAAATAATTGTTTGATATGTGAAGTAGGGATGAATTGGAGTTCCGTGATTCCATGCTATGTTTTTCTCGCTGGCTTTCCAAGCTCAGACTTTTAGCATGCTATATAGTTAACATGTCAAACTAAGTTCAAGTTCACATTTATTGCCACATGCACCAGTTAAGGTACAGTGGAATTTGATTTACCATGCAGCCACACAATCAAAAAGAGCACAATACAACAATAGAATATAACATGAACATCCACCACAGTGGAATCAACATTCTTCACTGTGGTGGAAGGCAATAACGTTCAGTCAGTCCTCCTCCTTGGTTCATCCGTGGTCGGAGCCATGAACCCTCTGCAATCATCGCTACGGTCGGCCCGATGTACAGGTCCTCTCGTTGGGATGCTCGAAACTCCGACGTTAGGATGGACGGACACTCCGCTTGGAGGTCCTGAATTGGCCGCTTCCTACCGGAGATATCCAACCAAGATGTTATGGGCTGCAGGCAGGCAGTCAGAGTTCTTTTCCTGCGATGCGCGGTGAGGGATCCCAGACTCTGAAATGGAAAGTCCACGCCGCGCCCGCGACTAGAAGTTCCGCAGACCGCGGTTTCAAGATGTTATAGTCCGTGAGCCAGCGATCGGAGCACTTCTTCCGGCAAGGGATCACTCGGCACCGTGATGGAAAGTCTGCGCTGCGCCCGATACTGAAGCTCTGTGCCCGACTCTGGGAGAGGCCGCACCAATCCAAGCTGTTAGGCCGCGAGGGAGGGCGAAAATGTGACTAGGAGAAAAGTTGCATTCCACTGAGGTAAGTGACTGAAAAACAGTTTCCCCCTTTCCCGCCACCACCACCACCACACCCCCCCCCCCCCCAACACACGCACACACACTAAAACACACTAAAACACGCACACGCACACAAAAACACACTTTTAGACATACTAAAAACAAAAAATTGGAACGGACGAACAGCTGCTGGCGAGGCTGCCGGCTCGTGGCGCCCGATGACCGATCTAACGTGTGCTCTCTCACTTTATATATGTTTTCATGCTCTGAAGTAAAAAGTGCATTTGCATGTTGATCAGTGACTGTTTAATCCAATGTAGCTAGACTCTTTACATCAATTGAATCCGGGCATTTTATTGGCATTAACAAGAAATTAAAATGTATTTTGAATTCCAGTTTTCACTTGGCAAATAGACTTTGGAAAAAAATTGTATTCAGGCAACCAGAAATCAGCTGTTTTTGCCAAGTTTCCACAAGCAAGTTTGCCTGTTTGATTTTGACCTGTAGCATGATGAGAGAAATTGCTTTCCTGGGTTGACTGGTTTTGCTTTGGAGGTAATGCCTTCGAACAGTGAATCAGTATTAGCTAAATACCGTGAAAAGTAATCCAGCACAAGGAATGGCAGTGTAACTGAAACTTTAATCAAAACCATAACATTTAAGGCAATCTTTTAAAACAAAATCATGCCTTTCACTGATCGTTGTGGTACTTCTAATTTGCTAAATTTAGAGATTGGGAGTAAGTTTTTACTGAAGCTTCATTTAAGCTTTATTTAAAGGCATTGAGCAGACCTGAGTTGCATTTCCTTAAGACCTGATGTGCTAAATTGAGTGTAGGCGGTTACATTTTTTACTTGGCACAAGAATTAAGTAAATTGTCCCAGCAGATGATGAAAATTGAATTGATATCTCAGCCTTGGTACAGAAGTTTGCAGCAGCACATTGTTCCAAGAGGTACATCACCACTCAGTGGAATGATGAATGAGAAGAACATAGAGTTTTGTGCATAGGAAGGAACTGCAGATGCTGGTTAAAACCGAAGATGGACACAAAAAGCTGGAGTAACTCAGCGGGACAGGCAGCATCTCTGGAGGAAAGGAAAGGGTGACGTTTCAGGTAAGGTTTTGTTCAACTGAAGTATGCAGTCAGTTGTTGCAGCCACAGAATATCACACGTGCTCTTAGATCGAAAAATGTCGACTTGTGGGAAAATTGTTACATTTGTTTTTTATGTGTTGAAGTGCGTGTTTCAATTTTATGTTTGCTTTTACTTTATGCATACATTGTAAGAACAGATATTATTGTGTAAAACACTGGCCACGATATACTTTGATGGTCGGAAAACATGCACAGCTTAATGTAAAGCTCTATCTTGGATGTTTGTTGTGATAAGTCTAAGCTTTTTCTCAATTTTATTTTGATGCTGGAAGAAGTCAGGCATTGTACTGCAGAGCATGAGGCCAGATAAAATTGGTAATTTTTGACTAAAAATGAAGCAGGCTTCATTCAACTCTCTAAAGATGGCCTACTTTTGGTTTGTAGCCTGCACTATTCATGTGCTTCCAAGGCCCAAATAAGCTTTCGACAAAGTGGCAACAAGACGAGTTGCATGCCCTATGACTTCCTATACTCGCCTGTGGTTGTGCATCTCATAGATATGGAGAAACCAGTCCAAAATCACCAAATTTCCCCAAAGAATCAAAGGGATCCCTCGGCTTGAGTATCACAGCTGAATTTCTCTTACATTCTTACAAATCTGACCACTTCACCAGTGGCATGTGGCAAGCAAGGTGAATGCTCCATGTGTGCACCCATTTTATGATTCGGTTTTAAATATTCTAGTTGTATGGTTGGCTCAATGTTCCTTCCACATGAAACCGTTCCCTGTCCAATATTATTATGAAATATAGATGTATGCATTTTTAAATTGAGAAATTTAATAGTTTGTGAATACAGAGTGATTTGTTCAGGCTAGAGTTTTAGTTGTCAGAGACGATTACTCCATGACTGGTCCTGCGGAACTTTTCTACGAATTCAAAATAGTTGCATTATACTTTGGTGTTGCACTTGCATTTAAAGACCTGATATGGAAGTTTTGCAGTGTATGGCGTCTGATGATAGGAAAATTGCTCCTGCAATAATGGAAAGAGTTAAAGAAGGAACTGCAGATGCTGGAGAATCGAGGGTTACACAAAAAGCTGGAGAAACTCAGCGGGTGCAGCAGCATCTAAGGAGCGAAGGAGATAGACGACGTTTCGGGTCGAGACCCTTCTTCTGGAAAGAGTGATGTTTTACTGTGCTGCATTACTGGAAATGTGGCAAATCTCTTAATATTCAGTTTCACCCGACCATCCCCAACACTGACCAGCCCTGCCTCCCATTCCCCTGGCCCTCTGAAACCCCTTCCACCAATTCTTCAGAAATGTTAACCCTTCTTTCCCCAAGCTGACCTTTTTGCCCTTTAGTGACATCAACCGGCATTTGTTTTCCTCATTTATTTCCATTCCATTCTTTTTCCATTCCACTCCAGCGAATTTGGTGCTTTCCAATGATCGGGCTTTCTGGTTCATTTGGCTGCTTTTTAGTTAAAAAGAAATATGCTTCTGCAATAATTGCCATGAATCACACTCTAATTCCTGTTTCTGCAACATGTTGCGTATATCAAATTTGACAAGTATTTTAAGCCAAATACTAAGTGCCGGAGGAACTCGGTGGATCAGGCAGCATATGGGAGGAATGAAACAGGACCGGTTTTGGGTTGGGAGCTTTCTTCTGACTGTTTGTAGTATGGGGGTGAATACTGGAAAATAGATTTGGAGCTGTGATTAAACCTGGCAAGTGACAGGTAGATACAGATGAAGGGGGGGGGGGGGGGTTGATTGGCAAATAGGTGGAGCTTTGTTTTGTTTAAATGAAGACAGACTGTGTCAGACAAAGTCAATCTCCTTCCCTTGTTTCCAGAGGTCTCCAATCAGGTCCACAACCTGGCATGACGGAACCCTGCTCCCAGCACCCAAATGTGAACGCCTGCCAATGTCTTGATTCCTGATCTTTTTTTGCCCTTTCCCTCCTTCCTCCAAACAATTGACAGATTTATCCAATAATCACCCTTGGACAGTGACTTCAGGGTTTGCACATGGCAAAATAAACCTTGCCTTGATGGCTACATGCTAGTGGTGCGGTGGATAAATTGGCATGAATGCATGAGAAGTTCATTTGCTCTGCTCAAACTGAAGGGAAATCATAGTAGCAAGATTGTTATTGTTTTGTATAAGACCACAATACATTCAAAAAGCATAGTACTGCCGATAATACTCCGTTTTTTCTCAACCCAGTTACACATCTTCCAGAGATATGCCACATAAAAGATGATTAGCATCCACGCACAAAGCCAAGAGAAAGAGCGTGAAAGCAAAATCAATGCATGCCATTATGTTCTGGCAGTAAAATTATTCTGGCAAACAAGCAGCTCTACATATGTCCACCATTTAAAGTGATAGTTATGAAAGGATCATTTTGCGAAGCATCATATAAAATGGATTATTCGTCTAAGTGCTCAAAGTACACCTCACTGCAGATGAGCCTCAGAGTTGGAAAAACACCTAAAAAGGGATCTCTCTCTCTCTCGCTCTCGCTCTCGCTCTCTCTCTCTCTCTCTCTTTCCCCCCCCCCCCCCCCCCCCCCCCCCAGAGAAAACCATGTGATCATAAGGAGAATGTACAAGTACTGTACAGACAGCACCCGTAGTCAAGATGAAATCTGGGTCTGTGGTGCTGCAAGACAGCAATTCTACCGCTGTGCCACCCCATAAATTTTTTTCTCTGTTATATTTATTATGGTGTCACGTCAATAAAGATGAACATATGATTCTAATTCCTGCCCTTAGTTGGATAACACACATCTCCAGTCATTGTGTTTTATGGCTGGTTTTCAACCTCTTCTGTCTGAAGGTCTTGACCCGAAACATCACCTATTCTTTCTCTCCAGAGATGCTGCCTGTCCTGCTGAGTTATTCCAGCTTTTAGTGTCTATCTTCAGTTTAAGGCAGCATCTGCAGTTCCTTCTTACAGTCTTTGTTAAGCGAAACAGGTCCTATTCTCATAATATTATTCACCTCAACTAAGTCTTTTCTTCACCTCTGTTGCTACAGAGAATACAATCCCAGTTATCAAATCTTTTTTCAAAGTGGAAAAAAAAAATCCCAGCCCCGCCAATATGTTCATAAATCGCCCCTGGATCCTCTCCACAGCAATTGCACTCTTTCTACAGTGTGTCACCGTCTTACAGCATGGAAACAGGCCCTTCATCCAAACTTGTGCATGCAGATCAAGATGCCCCATCTAGTCCCATTTATCCGCATTTGGCCCATATCCCTTTAAACCTTTGTGTGTAAGGGTGTGTGTAAGCGAGTGTGTTAGGTTGTGTGTGAGAGTGTGTGTTAGGTTGTGTGTTAGGTTGTGTGTTAGGTTGTGCGTGAGAGTGTGTCAGTGAAGCAACGACAACACCCGGAGTGAGCGGAGACTTGGCGATGTCCAGGGAGCATTTCCCTCTCTCCTCCCCTCCCTGGGAATGCGGGCCGACCTAGGTGCTCCGTGTCCAGCTGGGGTCCAGGGGATGTGAGGGTGAGTGACCCGGGGGTCCGGGGAAGGTGAGGGACAGAGACCGGGGGGTCGGGCATCGGAGCGGAACTATAGCCCGAGGTTCATCCCTGCGGCTCCGGAGGCGGCACCGACGCCCCCACTCACCCGCTTCGCTGCTGGCAACTCCATGTGGTGTGGACATAGCGGCCGACGGCCACAGAGCCGCCGCAGGTGGAAGCTGTGGGGGGTGTGGGACCACCGCCGTGTCTCACCTTTCACACCATCTACACGGGAATGTGAATGCGGACAAAATGTGGACAAAAATGCTGGAGAAATGCTTGAGTGTGAAGAAGGGTCAAACTCAGACATTTACGTTGATGCATAGATGCTGCCTCACCCGCTGAGTTTCTCCAACATTTTTGTCTGTGTTGCCATTTTAAATAGTGTGCGATGGGCTTAAGCCAATTAAATTGCTCGTTCTTTACGGGGAATCCGCCGACAAAAAAACTATTCCCATTGGTGAGTGTGGAGGAGTGTGACTTAATTTATTTATTCATATATATTTTTTAATCTTTTCTTGAGCGTGAGAACTTCTGTCATCAGCGTGAGGACGTGAGAATTTCCTCAAATGCGTTAGTCTCACGCTCAATGCGTGAGAGTTGGCAGCCCTGCATATGTATTGTCATATGTACTTGTGCATATGACAATAAATTTGACGACTTCCCTTGCTATCAAATCTGTTGCGATTTAGAACATAACTCTCTCAGACTAATCGCTCAGTGGGAAGAATGCCCTAACGTGCACTAATTAATTGGCTTTAACATAGTAAGGGCAAAAGTGATTCCTTGGGGATTAGCTTCAGTAATGTTTGAAGTAAGTTCTATCGTTGGCGCATCAAATAATTGTGTTGTTGCCTCACTGGCTGTCATCCCTCGTCAAACGGTTTACTAGTCCTGAGATTTGCACGCAACGTAAATTATCTGAGAATTGCACATGATTGTATTTTCTTAGCACCTAAAATGGTTTCTAATTTGCAGCATACTTCACATTGACATTAGTTGGTTTGATTCTTTGAATTTGTTTCTGCTGTTTTCGTTAAGAAAACAGAGCAAGGCCGCTTTTTGTTGCTCAGGCACACCATCTGGCATTTTCATAAATGACACTCGAGTGTACCGTTCCGTGACTAACAGCAACTATCACCTTCCAATCTTGCCTGCTCATGCATCACCTGACGCCATGTTTAAAAAATACTAAACAAAGCTCTGCACTGTATAGAGGAGTTCAATGATCGTTACTTGAGTTGGATACATAATTTCCCTCGCTAATCATTGTTGCTTTTGGCTCAATAAAAGGGTTAAAGTAAATAGTTTCTTTTTCAGGGAGGTGTTCCATTGTAATTTCCATGCATGTCTCCCTCATAGTGTGTGATTTTTTAAACTAGAACTACGCTGCAGGTTGGACAAATAATTCATACACCATTATTACAATTTGACAGTATGACTTCTAAATAAATGTAAAACTAACTAAATAGAAGCTAGAACTTTGTACCAAATAAAAGAATTGCGTGCGCGTGTCCATGCCCATCTAGATCACAAGTGATGGTCAACACCTGCACTGACGTTGCTATAGTACAAGCTGGATTTTACTGAGTATTTTGCTATATTTCAGAATATAGATTTCAACAAAAATGTCTTGCATGTTTTACGAATGGTTTTGCATGTTTTATATGGATCCTGTGCATGGCAATATGATTGAGCAGCATTGCAAGCATTGAGCTTGTTTTTATTTGCCAAAAGGGAAATTCCAATAAAGCAGAAGATGATCATCTGAATTTACAATCTGCCATTTTATATATAGAAGCATATGTACGGAGAAGTTCACTGAGGTGTAAAAGTGTTTCTCTTTTTTCATCATTGCCCGTGTCGTGTAATTAATGTGTGTGCAATGTTTCTGTCACCTGACAATTGTCAATAAGCACATTTACAAGGCTTTCTGAGCTTCGAAGCAGTATGCTGCAGTTTGAATAGTAGTTTTGAAGGAATATTGCTTTGTTGGAGCATTCTGCACCTCTCCAAAGCCTCCACATCCTTCCTGTAATGAGACGAGCAGAACTGTGCACAACACTCCTAATGTGGCTTTACCAAAGTCCTATAATGCTGCTGCATGGATTTGTGAGAACAAGATTGATCCCAGATCACTGTAGCAGTGAGGCTTTAGCTCTACTAACTCTGCTCCCCAATTAAGCATTTTATGAAATTCTGAGATAATATGGCCATTTTATAAATGTGAGGGTTTAAAAAAAAAAAAAAAATTTTAATCATCATTTAAGTAGAACTGATAGTTCAGTCATGACTGAATGATATTAGAAAGACGATTGCATAATTTTGTATGATTAATGTGTATTGCTATTAAAATACAGCTTGTGCAGAATGCATAATAATTATGTCCAAAATCAATAGTTCATTACGCTTTTCATCAGGTTATTTGCCAATGTCTGCTTTTAAAACTAAGCTGTACTGACTTGAAACCATTCCATCCTGTTGAAACACATTGTTGTGGCACTTTTCCACGCAAAATGGTTCAATCTTGTGCCTCTTTAACTAAACAAGCTTTTTTTTGTTTGGTGTGTTATTTGTAGCTACAGGGGTAACATGGATAAATTGGGTCCTTAATTCATCTGCTATGATCGTCCAGAATTGAACTGTGTATAAATCATGATTTGAAGTTGGAATAGAGCTGGCTCCTCTTCTTCCTAAACCAGTTGTTGCCAGTATTTTTGAAGCCAGTGTCTGGCTGATATGCTCAAAAATACATAGATTGTGCTTAGAAACTAACCGACACTTGTTGTAATAGCTATGTTTAAAGTCCTTTTAGCTATTGGGAAAAGAACTGTGTGACAGAAAATTCCTAATTATGTTTTCTCTCATACCGGCCAAGTCGTCTTATCAGGGAAAGTCCGCCACAGGTGATCTCCTAAGATGAGGGCATTTTCACTCCAATGAATATAAAATGCGTACTCTAGCCAGCTATTTTTGAATTTAATACTATAGCTTATATCGTGTGACATTTCCCTGCTGTTTCCGAATATTAATGAATGAATTCTCCACCGCAGTATATTTGCTTGTGGTTTTGTCCTTTTATTTGAGGTGAATTCTTGCTGTGTTCAGCAATCATTGAGATTTTTGCTGAAGAGTTTATTAAAGCCAGTGTGAGGTTAGTTCCACCACAAGTGGCACCTGCCGTCAGCAGGTTGTGATGTTTTATGGGAGGAGTATCGGGCCAGAGGTTGAGGGCTGCTGCCCTTCTGATGCATGAGAGAGTTGTGAGTCTGTAGAATTCTCTGCCTCAGAGGGCGGTGGTGGCCGGTTCTCTGGATACTTTCAAGAGAGAGCTAGATTGGGTTCCGAAAGTCAGGGGATATGGGGAGAAGGTAGGAATGGGGTACTGATTGGGGATGATCACATTGAATGGCGGTACTGGCTCGAAGGGCTGAATGTTCTACTACTGCACCTATTGTCTGCCCCTGTTTTTGATGATGAGTATGGTGTATCCAGCCATCGATATGCGGTGTAGCCAGCCACTGGGGACTTCCTGAAGATAATTGATCAGAAGTAGTAGAAACCTTACCCTTGTCTCAAATTCCTAGTTGTAATCCAGTAGAATTAATTGTTCCTTTTAGGGATAGGCTTGATAATCTGCAAGAGAATTATCAATGTTATATGTTATTATTAATAAAATGCATATCCTTTGCAGATAAGGAGCAATAATCAATGCAATAATAATTTGCATTTGAAACTGGTGATTTAACAATCTCTCAACTGATTGTATTTAATGCCACATTTCAACAAGATAATTGTGGGATGGCTATAGTCACACCACTGAAGCCAAAATAAAATGGGCATAATCGACAGTCCCAGCTAGAAACTCTTTTTAAAACAGTGTTTCCTTTTAAGTACAGTTGCTCTAACAAAGTCTGACTTCACACAGATGCCAACTTGGTTTCAATAGCTGGCATAATTGGTTTGTATGGAGATATTGAGCTTTTCCAAATGACTTGTGCATTTGGCATCATTTAAAAAAAAATTCTAGGAGGGGAAATCCAAAGTGGACCCATTTCCAAAGTTTGTGAGTGTTTATGCCTGCACAGTATCAAATGTTGCCCAGGGGGCAGTCATCTGGTTTAGATACCCTAAAGTGTTGCTTGTGTGCATGAGAAAAAATGAAATGGATTAGATGGGTAGAAACATAGAAATTAGGTGCAGGAGTAGGCCTGCACCGCCATTCAATATGATCATGGCTGATCATCCAACTCAGTATCCCGTACCTCTCCATATCCCCTTAGCCACAAGGGCCACATCTAACTCTCTCTTAAATATAGCCAATGAACTGGCCTTAACTACCCTCTGTGGCAGAGAGTTCCAGAGACCCACCACTCTCTGTGTGAAAAAAGTCATTCTCATCTCGGTCCTAAAGGATTTCCCCCTTATCCTTAAGCTGTGTCCCCTTGTCCTGGACCTCCCCAACATCGGCAACAATCTTCCTGCATCTAGCCTGTCCAGCCCCTTAAGAATTTTGTAAGTTTCTATAAGATCCCCTCTCAATCTCCTAAATTCTAGAGAGTATAAACCGAGTCTATGCAGTTTTTGTTCATAAGACAGTCCTGACATCCCAGGAATCAGTCTGGTGAACCTTCTCTGCACTCCCTCTACGGCAATAATGTCCTTCCTCAGATTTGGAGACCAGAACTGTACGCAATACTCCAGGTGTGGTCTCACCAAGACCCTATACAACTGAAGTAGAACCGCCCTGCTCCTATACTCAAATCCTTTTGCTATGAAAGCTAACATACCATTCGCTTTCTTCACTGCCTGCTGCACCTGCATGCCTACTTTCAATGACTGGTGTACCATGACACCCAGGTCGCGCTGCATCTCCCCTTTCCCTAATAGGCCTCCATTTAGATAATAGTCTGTTTTCCTATTTTTGCCACCAATAATACCAGCCCTTCATCAGTTCAGATCAGAAGTAGTTTACAAGTTCCTTCATTGCTGTTTTAATGAACCTCGAACAGTGGTTGTGCTTTGGACAATGCTAACAAGCCAACTGGTTCTTTTTTTTCACACTTATGAACAGAAAGCTGCAAATTTGTTTTTTAGCTGAATATCACTAATCTCCTTGGCTCAGTTACTGAATTTCATCCACACTGGTCTCAGTTGGATACTTAATTAGAATGTTGCCTGGCAGCAAGGAATTTCAACTTCAGTGCAAGGGAAAAATAATTTGTCTGCATGGATTGCTACCTTTGACTGCTCATTATTGGGGTGTAGTGCAGAGATATTTGTCACCCTGGATATTTGGATTAACTGAGTCATTGGGATTGTGGAGAAATTGCGAGGAAACAAATACATAATTACTTGCAAAATATTATTTTTTCTTTTAGTTCCAGAAGTTTAATATTCCAGTTTCTGGAAATGACAGATTAAACTGTTGTTGATTTTTAAATAAATGGTAGTTACAGAAATGGAAGTTACAGAAAAGGCGATCCAGTAAACAATCACTTCCGCTCAGTCCGTTGTAACCAACCTGATCTGCCGGTGGTTCAGCACTTCAACTCCCCCTCCCATTCCCAATCTGACCTTTCTGTCCTGGGCCTCCTCCATTGTCAGAGTGAGGCCCACCACAAATAGGAGGAACAGCACCTCATATTTTGCTTGGGTAGTCTACACCCCAGTGGTATGAACGTTGACTTCTCCAACCTTTCACCTTTTTTCACCCAGTTTTATTCCACCAGGGAGGTCTTACCTTCCACTACCTGCAACCTCGGACAACCACCTTCAACTAGCATCGCAACTGGCTTCGACCAAAAAATTACCGAATTTTAAAACGGCAACCTGTTTTTAGTCACGGCCGGTTTTGAATTTTTTGAAATAATCGCCGGAACATAGAAGAAGCAGAAACCACTTTCGACCATTAGGGAGACTGACAAAAACCTCCGGGAACTCCACGGAAACCTTGGGTTGGGCGCAAAGTCTCCAGAGGTTTCCGTTCAGGTTTCCTAAGTGGGACAGGGGCATTAGCTAAAGAAGTTTGTGCTAGCTATCTCTTCCAGCATCTTCACAGCCGAGAAGGATGGACAGGGAATGCTTGGGAATACCAACACGGCCAAGCACCACTCCGGTATATTCCTTTGTCATTGCTTAAAAAAAAACCTTTCCACCCTGTCTGCAATGTGTCTAGAAAGCGGTGCAATTATCATAATTTCAAAAGCGACTAAAAATTATCAATAAATAGCATGTAGGATGGAAATGTACTAAAATTTGGCTACTACTTCTTTATAGAGTTTCTGACAATGTTCACTTCTCAAGTCAATTAGTCTCTAACTTTACCTGTATTCTAAACAAAAGTCAGAGATGAGCTGAAGACTAAATGCAGGTATGTGAGACCTACTGCACTGAGTCGAGCAACAAAAGGCAGCTGTCCTGAGGTGAAGTGCAGTGTTGCACATTATATCTGGCCCCTCGAATGTACAGGAAACATGACATATTTACTTACAGACATAGATGGAAAAAGGGTAATAGCAGCTATTTCTTCAAGTGTAAAGAAAATTATTTTGTAGAAGGTTACAATAGAATTGCATATTTTCATTATTTTAAACTGTTTCCCTTTTGAAATATTTTTAATAGTTAAATTTCTTTGACCCCATTGGTGAGTTGTCATAAGTTATAGGAACAGAATTAGGCCATTCTACCCATCGAGTTTACTCCACCATTCAGTCATCAAGGAGAGATTACAGATGCCAATGCTGAAAGAGCACATTCCAGCTTTGCAGATTGACTATCTTGAAGTGCATTTAGTTCTTTTCAATCTTAACAACTGTTTGCCTAAGATCCAGGTTGTTCCGAAGACAAACTAGAAACACCTCTGTTTTCTCTGCTCATCTAATATAAAATTGTGCCTTTTATTTATTAACCAACAATAATTATGGACTTTATCTTAGCATATCTGCTTAATATTGATATCCATTAAACCCATCTCACCAGAATTTCTTTTAAATTTGTATTAAAGATATTTGTAGTATTTGTTTTGCCGACTTTGTTCATTGCACTAAAGTGTTCTATGAGATCCTCATCGTCAGAGAACCAGTTTGTGTTTGCTAGATAGAGTTTGTGTTTAATCCAAACAAACATACTTGAATAATGTCAACTTTTTGATATTATTAAAAAGATATTAAGGAATGAAATGTGCTTCCATGTTTGCTGATAATCCAATATGTTGCACAATCATAGCTTTGGAGTCTGCTGTTTAGCCCTATTTGTCCCTGATCCCACAGGATGGAACTTTTTCTGTAAAGCCCTTATGATAGCTGGAGTGTCAAGGCTGCCCCACGTTGAAAGGAAGGCACCTTCCACTCCACAATATAGTTCGGGCCCCAAAAGTGACTGTACTGAACACTGGTCTGCTTGTCATTGCCTATATATAATTTATTTTATATCGACACCACTCCATTGTTTGCAGCATATCAGACTGAATATGGCCAGTTTAATAAAACAAGTCAGCAAGTATATCTTCTAGACAAATTGGACAAGAACGGCCCCTCTGGAATTATCCCCAACCCATCCTGTGGAACTAATGAATGCCCTATGATCCTTTGGTTCTCTAACATGGAACCAGCTCATTATAGCTATGAGTGCCTTGTGTGTGAGATGGTACTGGGAACCTGGAAGCTATCCATTATATAATAGGCCCTCCTCGGTCATGACTGACCATGGGTGATGCATCCTGGTCGGATGTAAGCCTGGGCGACGTCATATGGAGGACAGGCTGTTGCCCATGCAGCATGTCCCCCCTCTCCACGTTGCTGATCAATCCAAAGGAACAGCAGGGCCATTACAGTTTGGCATCAACGCCATCGCAGGAGCTGCCAGAGCGAGTTCGTAGACAACGACGAACTGCCTTAGGGGCTCCGACTCCGGATTTTCTTGAGGTTTACTCATGGAGCCTTTTCCATGACTGGATATGGCCACAAGGCAGTGGTGGTTTTAAATCAGAGATTTCCCTCTCCTAGATGGACTGCCTTCCCAGGCTGACGAGCCCCATCTGCCCGAGACTCTTGGGGGCGGGAGCGTCTACCTTCCCGTGCAGGTCCATAGCACCTGCCCACTGCCATCCATTAGGAGCACACAAAGGCACCATCTCAGGCAAGCTATCACGTGCCCCATCTGTGGAAGACTCTGCCCTCGCTACATTCGTGGGCAGAAATCCAGGAGGGGGACGGGGGACACGTGCTTTGACAATCTCCCCCATTCCCCATCTCCCCCCCCCTTGTTTTGTAATCCGGATTTTGACATTTGGTGGGAAAAAAAGTTTAAAATCCCCGCTTTCTGCGAGACAGTGGGGGTGTCACTGTTAAGCGCTCATTAAATGTCTCTATTAACATCGTATTAACACGATTGTGGTTTGACCTTCAAGTATTACTGAAGGTATTCACAGAAAATTTCTTAAAGCTGTCTGATGTGGGTACGATTACCATTTGAACTAATTGGATGTATTGGTAGATGGGAAAGATTTAAACTTGTATCGGATAAAAATGGGTTGGGTCATTAAGGGCTCCGGTCGAACAGGTTTCCTGGCTGGCTGCAGGCAAGTCCCTTATTCACGGTCACTTACGTTATTTAGTATTTTCTTCCCATCTCTCTTTCTCCCCTCCAAGGTTGGTTCTTCTGTTTGCCTTTATTTGCTTCAGTTTTATTTGTTTAAGTGTTATTTATCAGCACATTGTAGTTTTTGAAAGATTCTAGTGGGTATCGGACGCATTCTAAGGGCTGAATCGACCCATTTGCGGGACCTTTCATCGCCTGGCGCGACTTCAATCAAACCGCCGCTGGCCGATTCTAAGCCGCACCGGGCGTTGAAAGGCCCCGTGAACGGGCCGATTAAAGAACCACAATTCGGGGCAGACGAAGCTGCTGTTGCTGGAGTTCGGAGTCGGTCACCAACCAGGTCCACCGATGTTACCATCCACAGGGCCCCATGGCTGATGCCTCCAATACTGCGTGCGGCCACCAAGGAATTGTCCCCTCCCCCCATGTTTGATAATGATTTCCACCCCACATTGGTCTCATTAGCCATCAGTGAAACCCAGAGTAGAAGTCAGTTAATCCTGAGGGATTGCCTGAGAAGGAAAAATATAATCCTAGTCAGGGATCATGTGAATTGGATTAAATTTTGTATTTTAAAAGGATTTTTTTAAAAAGCTTGAAAAGTAAGAAAACTCAGTTTATTGTATTTGCAAAATATGTATAATATTATTTTACAATGAATGAAGAGCAGCACTTGTGATTCCCAGTTATGTTCCATCCATCTGTTTATACTGACCTAAAAATGTTCACGATGTGTCCTCTCCCAGCAGTTATGGATTTGAAAGCAGATGTGTTTCGACTTTGGACCTTTTTCCAGACGAATTTTGAGGCCTTGATTTATCAACTCACTATGAAACAAAACATGATTTCATCTAGTTACTCTGTTAAAATTGACCATTTTGATCATCTCTTCTAAAATGCAAGGAGCAAGCAAAGAGGAAAGCAAATGTAAACATTAATCAGAAGGGGAATAGAAGAACTTATTTTTTAGCAGAGAAGCTCTAGAAAGAGAGTACTGCCTTGAAGTGATAGAAACATAGAAAATAGCTGCAGGTGTAGGCCATTCGGTCCTTCGAACCAGCACCGTCATTCAATATGATCATGGCTGATCATCCAAAATCAGTACCCCTTTCTGGCTTTTTCCCCCATATCCCTTGAGAAGAAAGGAACATTTTTGAAATATCAATCTTTTATTCGTTTGGCTTTTGTGTTCTGGTTTTATTTTATAGATGTACATTTGAAGCTCTGGCTTCCAGCATGAGGTAATAAAAATGCCATGCATCCAGTGACCTTTGGCAAATAGATATCCTTTAGCACCCTCTTCGGGAAGGTGCTGCCACAGATTCTCACTCTTATCTCTACCTCATTTGGTTATTCTGTTCTTGTGCCTTCGTTTGTTTTCTAATTTAGCCTGCATTGTAATCCTCGTACCATTGCGCTGTTTTGCATTAATTACTGAATTTATTGTAGTATGAATCATTAGTATGCATGCTATTTATTCTGAGTTTCATGTGAACAACGAATCTCATTGAAAATCACTTGGGGTTAAAGTGTGCATTGTCTGATTTTAATAAAGCCATTTTTATACATTTTTGTTTCACCCTGTAGATATTACAGCAGTGTCTATACATAGTCCTTCCCATTTCAGGGCACCATAATAATTGGGACACAACAATGTCATGTAAATGAAAGTAGTCATGTTTACTATTTTGTTGCATATTCTTTGCATGCAATGACTGTTTCAAGTTTCCAATTCATGGACATCACCAGTTGCAGGGTGTCTTCTCTGGCAATGCTCTGTCAGGCTTGTATTGCCGCCATCTTTAGCCTATGCTTGTTTTGGGAGCTAGTCTCTTTCAGTTTTCTCTTCAGCAGGTAAAAGGCATGCTCAATTGGGTTCAGATCGGGTGATTGACTTGGCCATTCAAGAAATTATCATTTTTTAGCTTTGAAAAACTCATTTGTTACTTTTGCAGTATGTTTGGGATTACTGTACCGCCGGCCAATGAGTTTTGAGGCATTTGTTTGAACTTGAGCAGATAGGATGTGTCTGTACACTTCAGAATTCATTATGCTACTACCATCAGCAGTTGTATCATCAATGAAGATAAATGAACCAGTACCTTCAGCAGCCATACATGCCCAGGCCATAACACCCCCATCACTCTGTTTCACAGATGAGGTGGTATGCTTTGGATCTTGGACTGTTCCTTCTCTCCTACATACTTTGCTCTTGCCATCACACTGATATGGCACATATCACAATATCACACATCACATAGCACAAAACAACAATAATCCTCTGACATTTTTTGCCATCTCCAACAGGATCCCACCACTGGCCACATCTTCCCATCTCCTCCCCTTTTGGCTTTCCGCAGAGACCGCTCCCTCCGTAACTCCCAGGTCAATTCGTCCCTTCCCACCCTCTTCCCTGGTACTTTCCCTACAGGAAATGCTACACTTGTTGCTTTACCTCCCCCCTTGACTCCTTCCAAGCAGTCTTTCTAGCTGAGGCCGAGGTTCACCTGCATCTCCTCCAACCTCATCTATTGCATCCACTGCTCTAGGTGTCGACTGCTCTTCATCGGTGAGACCAAGCGTAGGCTTGACAATCGCTTCGCCCATCACCTCCGCACAGTTCGCATTAACCAACCTGATCTCCCGGTGGCTCAGCACTTCAACTCCCCCTCCTATTCCGAATCCGACCTTTCTGTCCAGGGCCTCTTCCATGGCCAGAGTGAATCCTACCGCAAATTGGAGGAACAGCACCTAATATTTCGCTTGGGTAGTTTACACCCCAGCAGTGTGAACATTGAGTTCTTCAATTTCAGGTAGTCCTTGCATTCTCCCTCCTTCCCCTCGCCAGGTCTCCCACAGCCCATTGTCCCCGCCTCTTCCTTTCTTCTTCATGCCCCACCCCCACATCAGTATGAAGAAGGATCTCGACCCGAAACATCACCTATTCCTTCACTCTATAGATGCTACCCCTTCGGTGTCTTCCTTGGCCTGCCAGTACCTTTGCGATTAGTAAACTCACCAGTGCTCCCTCTTCTCAATGATGTTCCAAAATGATGTTGATTTTGGTAAGTCTAAGGTTTGGCTGATGTCTCTAACAGTTTTACTCTTGTTCCTCAGTCTCATGATTGCTTCTTTGACTTTCACTGGCATAAATTTGGTCCTCATGTTGATAAACAGCAATAAAAGTTTTTCAAGTTGATGGAAGGACTGGAGGAAAGACTAGGTGCTGAGAGCTCTCTTATACCTGCATTAAGGAGGCAATTAAACACACATGAGCAATTACAAATGCCTGTGAAGCCATGTGTCCCAAACATTATGGTGCCCTGAAACGGGGGGACTATGTATAAACACAACTGTAATTTCCACATGGTGAAACCAAAATGTATAAAAATGGCCTTTGTTAAAATCTGACAGCGTGCACTTTATCCACATGTGATTTATTTTCTATTACAAATCTCAAATTGTGGAGTACAGGGGCAAATAAATGATGGGTCTTTGTCACAAACGTTATCGTGGTTGAAGAAATAAACAGTCCGCCTATTTCTGAACTATACGAAGGATAGAAAAATATGCTAAAATATAATAATTTTGTGGCACATTTTAAGATGAAACATCTGCAATTCAAACTAAGTACTTCTAACTTCAGGGAATTTAAGTTGTCAGAGCGTAGAAAATTAGGACACAAAAAAATGGCAGTTATGAACCTGGATAGACACAAAAAGCTGGAGTAACTCAGCGGGACTGGCAGCATCTCGGAGAATGGGTGATGTTTTCTGTCGTTTGAAGGTCCTTAGATTTCCCTCCCATCTTGTCTTCCCAACCCTCTGTGTCTTATGAGTATATTTTGTTACTACTTCTTGTGCTTGTTTCCACCTTGGTGACAACTCCCAAAAAATTTTGATGAAACTTATTTTCTTAAGGGCCTGTCCCACTAACGCAACATTTTAGTGACCGTCTTCGATCTTCAAGCTTGAGGGCAAAGAAAACTTAGAAACATAGAAAAAATAGGTGCAGGAGTAGGCCATTCGGCCCTTCGAGCCTGCACCGCCATTCAATGTGATCATGGCTGATCATCCAACTCAGTATCCCGTACCTGCCTTCTCTCCATACCCCCTGATCCCTTGCCACATCTAACGCCCTCTTAAATATAGCCAATGAACTGGCCTCAACTACCTTCTGTGGCAGAGAATAGTAAGATTGAACGAGAACTTACCAGTTCGAAGGTTGATCTTATTTCATGAGGAGTCGAAGTGAGGGATTTCGTGAAGAGCCCGCCGGCGCGCATGCTCGACATACTTCAAAGTAGCGGCGTGGAATCACAGAAACCAATCAAAAGAAATGACTTCACATAGTAAGAATGAAACGACTAAGATTACCAGATGAAGGTGATTGAGGGTTGGGCGAGGAGGGCACGAAATCCCTCACTTCGACTCCTCATGAAATAAAGATCAACCTTCGAACTGGTAAGTTCTCGTTCAATCTTACTATTTCATTTCGGAGTCACGTGAGTGACTTCGTGAAGACTTCAAAGCTTCTGTGATGACACGCCCTGGACCACGTCCATGCTGTCACACCACTACCAGGGATGGATGGGAGGAATAACTTGCTGACTAGTCCATACTGCAAAACAAAGCATATTTATTAACAAACAAATCAAAAAAACCCTCATTCGGGGACATCTCCACGTTCTTGCCCCGCATTTAGCACGGCTTCTGCGAACTGTAGAGGCGCAGCAACGGGCCGGTTGTAGAACCGCTGGAACACAGCTTCATTAGCCCATCCTGCTGTGGCGAGAATATGGTCCTTCGGCACCTCCATGACCCTCGCCGCCGACGTCGATGCAGCCCTGGTGGAATGAGATTTGAACATATTAGTGTCGATACCTGACTTACCCAAGACGACTCGAAGCCACCTGGATATCGTCTGTGTTGTCACTCGATGGTGAGGTCTTATGAGTGACAAGCAGGTATCTCTCCATTCCTCTGATGCTTGCCGTCACCTTGACGTAGTAACGGATATGGGAGGCTAAGCATAGCCTAGCATCGGCGGGGTATGCCGGGAACCTCAGCTGCAGCCCTGTGCACCCAGGTCTGTGCTGCTTTAGTAGCTCGTCAACAAAGAAAACTACTACTGTGGGGGTAGACATCATTCTGTCGACACGTAGTTTGTGGAGTGTCTGTACCCTCTGTGCTGAAGTCAGCGCTAGTAACTTCACCAGTTTCATGGTGAGTTTGTCCAGCCGGAGCCCTTCCATGGGGGACCACGTCCTGAGCAGAGTTAAAACGTCCCTGACATCCCAGGTGATATTGTAACGTGGTGTAGGCGGATTCGTATTGAAAATACCCCGCATGAGCCTGGACACTAGCCTGTTGGATCCCACCTCAATATTGAGGTAGAATGATAGAGCGCTCCTGGCGCTGTTGATGGCATTGTAGCTTAAGTGTTCATCATGGTGCAACCCCGCGAGGAATTCCAGGACGTCGGTTATAGTCACGGCATCGTACGTGATGCGAGAGCGGCTCAGAAGGCTTCCCACTTCCTGATGTGAGAGCGGTATCTTCGCCTTGTAGACTCTCGGCACGACGCCGCAATGGTATCCATGGTCCGGGTAGAAAGGCCGTATTGAACTAAAGGCCGATTCAGAATCTGCAAGCCAACAAATTTAAATAGCCATGGCAGGGATGTGGCTCCCCTGAAACAGAGTGAGTAACTAATTCTGGGCTACCCTGCAAACGGACCCAAGGTTCACTGAGCGTGTCAAAGACCATCGGATACCACGGCTGTGTAGGCCAGTCGGGTATGATAAGGATGCCCTTGGCACCATCCATCTGAATTTTACGTAATACCCGACTGATGAGGCAAAACGGGGGGAATGCATAAAAAAAGCAATTCCCCCAGTCTAGCGAGAATGCATCTAACGCTATAGCCCCAGGATCTGGTTCCCACGAGACGTAGGTTGGTACCTGATGGTTCAACCGGGACGCAAAAAGGTAAATGTCCGGTTTCCCAAATTTGGCTGTGATTTTTGCAAAAATTTCAGGATGTAACATCCATTCAATATTATCATTGAACTTGCGTGACCTGGCGTCCGCCACAATATTAAGCTCACCTGGCAAATAGGTAGCTGAAATCCAAATGTCTCTCTTGACACACCAAAGCCAAATTGAATTAGCCAATTTATCACATGAAACTGACCTGGTACCGCCCATGTGGTTTAAATACGCCACCGCTGTGGTATTGTCTATTTGGAGCCGGACATGTGCTCCAATGATCTTGGAACAATATGCACGAAGTCCGTGAAACGCTGCAAGCAGCTCCAAATAGTTGATCCCTTGTGATACCAACATCGTATTCTCAAGGGTATCCCATCGGCCCCCACAACTAGAATATTGATTCGTAACTCCCCAGCCATCAGAGCTCGCATCAGTTTGTAAGTATATCATCGGTTTCGCCTCAATAATAGTTTTAAACGAGTTACTAATGTGGCAAACCCACCATCGTAACTCATCCAATGCTGCAGGCGGCAGCTGCATTGATCGATCATAATGACCAGCATGCCGTCGCAACGCAGCGATCTTGGCTCTCTGCAAGTTTTGATAATGCAGAGGTCCATACCGGGCTGCCGGAAACAAAGCCACAATCTTGCCAATGACAGTAGTTGTGTGACGAATCGATGGTATACGAGTATTGATTAAATCTGTACACACCTGTGTTACCTCCTCAATTTTGTTAATTGGTATGGTGACTCTCATGCTAATGGAATTCACCTGGAACCCCAGATAATTAATTACCTGGGTGGGGCAGAACCTAGATTTTTCTGGATGAATAATGAACCCAAGCTGTTGGAACAAATTGACCGCAGCTGCAACCCCTTGTTGAGCTGATTCCAAGGTGTGGCCGACAATTAAAATATCATCTAAATAGGCCATAACGATATGATGTCGTTGTCTTAAATAAGCCATAATTGGCTTCACCAATTTAGTAAATAATCGAGGGGCTGTGGTGAGCCCATTAGGCAACGCCCTATATTGCCACAGCTGATCCATCCAGATAAATTTTAAGAACCTTCTGTAATATTTTTTCATGGGTACGGTATAGTACGCATCCTGTAAATCAATGCATGCCATAAAGCACCCTTGTGAGATCAATGATTTGGCCGTTTCAAACGTGTCCATTTTAAAATGAGTATATGTTACAAAGTTATTCAGAGTGGTTAGATCAATAATGACTCTACAGCCTCCATCCTTCTTAGGTCGACTAAAAATATTGGAAACAAATTCAACGGGCTCATGAACCGTTCTCTCTATGACCCCTTTCTGTTCCAACCTTAAAATTTCCTTATAGCCTCCGGACTGTTCCGCAGCCGTTAGTTTAAAAGTACGACCCGGTCTATGCTGAGACGGAGGGATGTCCCCATTAATAAACTCAATGCTATGGCCCTGAATATTCCGTAACACATACTCATCACTGGTAATGTCACCCCATGCACCCGCAAACAACCGCAGACGCCCACCAACATGTGAAGTTAAACAAAGAGAAAAAAGAGAACCAGACCGCCTCACCTCTGTGGTTACCGGCGGTCCCTGACACGAGTGGGTGGACGTAGAGGTGCTGGGTTGGTTTGAGGTAGTGGCGTCCTCATTTTCCACCTCGGCTTCTGCCGAGCCTGTCCTAAAAAAGACCCCTGGTGTTGGGGTGGTTGATATCGGTTTGGAGCTGGAGGGTAATTTCTGGTAGAAGTGCTGACAGACCCTCGTGAGCGGCCAAGCGGAGCTTTCGAGCTCGATGGCGTGGGGGCACTATGAGAGCGCATGAGCCCCACGGTCTTGGCTTGTTCATCAAGCTCTCTGACCCTTTTGGAAAGGTCTTCGCCAAAGAGCTGACGGGGCGGCGGCGGCGGCGGTGGTTTGCACAACCCTGCAAACTTAGGGTTGAGCGCTGGGCGGATGCTATTTTTGCGAAAGCCATTTATTTCATTTTGAGTAGCGCACAGAAGCGCCAGAGCATCCTCCTGGTCCAAATTAAGCTCCTCTCCGTCGACCGACCGCACAAAGGCAGTAATCCCGGCCGTGAGGAGTTTCAGGATCCGCTGAATTTTCAGCTCCTGCTGACGGATAGCCGCACTGATGTTGCCCCATATTGGCGTATTGACCACAGGCACGTTGAGGGAGTTGCAGTTTGATGGAGCCTTGTGACGGCTCATGGCTTGTAGTAGAACTTCCTCCTGAAGCTGGTGATTATTTTGGAAGTCCACAGTGGCTGCCAATTTCGTATTGATGGGAAGCCCCGAGGAATGAGGGGCTGCAAACTTGGTGGCCACATCGAGGAGGTCCTCCACCGATAATTCAGGCGGGGGTGGGATGGGGTCGACCACTGCCTCCTCGTCCTGCTGCTCCAGGCTGGTGTATGAAGCTGGTGATGAAGCCCTGTGCCTGTCGCTGCTGGATGCCTGTTGTTGTTGACCTTGTATGAGAAGCTCCAGCAGCCGCTCCATACGGTCAATACGCCCTTCACCCTGAACACTCAGGTGGTCGGAGTCCTCCGGCTCTGAAAATTGGCCGGGGCTCCTGTCATCGGCCCGCACCTCGTCGAGGCCCTGCCGGTGCCGGTAGTTGTCGTCGACAGCCGCCGAGGCAAAACTGCGCGATTCCTGCACGGGCGTGTTCAACCGCCTCCGTTTAGCGGGAGCGGAACCCGTTGCCTCTACGGACAGATGCGGCATGGTGTCGGCACCAGCCGAAGCCTGGATACCTTGAGCCCGTGCAGGCTTGCCAGCTGCCCACATCGTGGACCTTGCCGACGCATGGTCTCGCCCACCCATCCATGGGGGGCTCGGCGACCGTGACGGGACCCCCAACTGACTCGTCCCGGCGTCGAAAGTTGGGGGGCGACGGCTGGACCTCACAGCCGCCCCGGGTCCCGTCCTGGAACCTGACCGCTCCTTGGCGGCAGGCAGAGCCTTAGCCCCGACAGGGTTAGGCTTCTGGGCTCCTGCCCTTCCCCTCCTCAGAGGGCTACGTGAAACGGGCCGTGCAGCCGCACGGACCCTTCTGCTCGAGGCCGTCAGCAAGCCTGCTGACGACCTGACTGCCATGGCAGGGTCGTCCTGCTCTGGCGGCACACCACACTCCTCCTCGTCGAACTCCTCCGAGCTGTGGTGTGCGGGCGGGTCCGGACCTGAAAAGACAGAGCTCACCGACATCTCCGCCCTCGTTCCGGTCTGTGTTGCAGGTACCCCCGACAACTCTCGCTCCGGAACTGCTGGCCGGCGACTTTTCCCCGGTCTCCGGCCTCTCAAACTCCCATCCATGTTCTTGCTGTGAAGCAAACACAACAAGAACCACCAACTTAAGGTAGCATACTTACCTGCGTGGTTCCCTTATGAAGGGCTGGCGAGGAGCGCGCTCCTCCGTCAGCCGTCGCAGCAACGCGATACGACGATATGTCGAGCATGCGCGCCGGCGGGCTCTTCACGAAGTCACTCACGTGACTCCGAAATGAAATTCCAGAGACTCACCACTCTCTGTGTAAAGAATGTTTTCCTCATCTCGGTCCTAAAGGAATTCCCCCTTATCCTTAGACTGTGACCCCTTGTTCTGGACTCCCCCAACATCGGGAACAATCTTCCAGCATCTAGATTGTCCAACCCCTTAAGAATTTTGTAAGTTTCTATAAGATCCCCCCTCAATCTTCTAAATTCCAGCGAGTACAAGCCGAGTCTATCCAATCTTTCCTCATATGAAAGTCCTGACATCCCAGGAATCAGTCTGGTGAATCTTCTCTGTACCCCCTCTATGGCAAGGATGTCTTTCCTCAGATTTGGAGACCAAAACTGTACGCAATACTCCAGGTGTGGCCTCACCAAAACCCTATACAACTGCAGTAGAGCCTCCCTGCTCCTATACTCAAATCCTTTCGCTATGAATGCTAACATACCATTTGCTTTCTTCCGCCTGCTGCACCTGCATGCCTACTTTCAATGACTGGTGTACCATGACACCCAGGTCTCGTTGCATCTCACCTTTTCCTAATCTGCCACCATTCAGATAATAGTCTACCCTCATGTTTTTGCCACCAAAGTGGATAACCTCACATTTATCCACATTATACTGCATCTGCCATGCATCTGCCCATTCACTCAGCCTATCCAAATCACCCTGCAGCCTCCAAGCATCCTCCTCACACCTAACTCCCAGCTTGGTGTCATCTGCAAATTTGGAGATGTTGCATTGAATTCCCTCGTCCAAATCATTAATATATATTGTAAATAGCTGGGGTCCCAGCACTGAGCCTTGCGGCACCCCACTAGTCACTGCCTGCCATTCTGAAAAGGACCCGTTTACTCCTACCCTTTGCCTCCTGTCTGCTAGCCAGTTCTCTATCTACATCAATACTGAACCCCTAATACCATGTGCTTTAAGTTTGTATGCTAATCTCTTATGCGGGACCTTGTCGAAAGCCTTCTGAAAGTCTAGATATAACACATCCACTGGTTCTCCCTTATCCACTCTACTAATTACATCCTCGAAAGATTCTATCAGATTTGTCAGACATGATTTACCTTTCGTAAATCCACGCTGACTTTGTCCAATGATTTCACCACTTTCCAAATGCGCTACTATGCCATCTTTAATAACTGACTCTAGCAGTTTCCCCACTACCGATGTTAGACTAACTGGTCTGTAATTCCCCACTTTCTCTCTCCCTCCTTTTTTAAAAAGTGGGGTTACATTAGCTACCCTCCAATCCTCAGGAACTACTCCAGAATCTAAGGAGTTTTGAAAAATTATCACTAATGCATCCACTATTTCTGTGGCTACCTCCTTGAGTACTCTGGGATGCAGACTATCTGGCCCTGGGGATTTATCGGCCTTCAATCCGTTCAATTTACCCAACACCACCTCCCGGCTAACCTGGATTTCACTCAGTTCCTCCATCTTATTTGACCCCCGTTCCACTGCTATTTCCGGCAGATTATTTATGTCTTCCTTAGTGAAGACAGAACCAAAGTAGTTATTCAATTGGTCTTTGTTCTTGTCCTGGTCCTTGTTCCCCATGATCAATTCACCTGTTTCTGACTGCAAGGGACCAACATTTGTTTTAACTAGTCTCTTTCTCTTCACATATCTATAAAAACTTTTGCAGTCAGTTTTTATGTTCCCTGCCAGTTTCCTTTCATAATCTATTTTCCCTTTCCTAATTAAGCCCTTTGTCCTCCTCTGCTGGATTCTGAATTACTCCCAGTCTGCCGGTAGGCTGCTTTTTCTGGCAAATTTGTATGCCTCATCTTTTGTTTTTATACTATCCCTGATTTCCCTTGTTATCCATGGATGCACCACCTTCCCCGATTTATTCTTTTGCCAAACTGGTATGAACAATTTTTGTACTTCATCCATGCAGTCTTTAAATACCCTCCATTGCACATCCACTGTCAGCCCTTTAAGAATCACCTGCCCATCTATCTTGGCCAATTCACATCTCATACCTTCAAAGTTACCTTTGTTCAAGTTCAGAACCCTTGTTTCTGACTTAATTTGTCACTCTCCATCCTAATGCAGAACTCAACCATATTATGGTCACTCCTGCCCAAGGGGCCACGCACAACAAGACTGCTAACTAACCCTTCCTCATTACTCAATACCCAGTCTAGAATAGCCTGCTCTCTCGTTGGTTCGTCCACATGTTGGTTGAGAAAACTATCCCGCATACATTCCAGGAAATCCTCTTCCTCAGCACCCCTGCCAATTTGATTCACCCAATCTACATGCAGATTGAAGTCACCCATTATAACCGTGTTACCCTTGTTGCACGCATTTCTAATTTCCTGTTTGATGCCATCCCCAACTCCAATACTACTGTTCGGTGGCGTGTACACAGCTCCCACTAGCGTTTTCTGCCCCTTAGAGTTTCGCAGCTTTACCCATATCGATTCCACATCCTCCACGCTAATGTCCTTCCTTTCTATTGCATTAATCTCCTCGCTCACCAGCAATGCTACCCTACCTCATTTTCCTTTTCGTCTATCCCTCCTGAATATTGAATATTCAGGCACTCGCCTGAAAAACGCCGAGCTGGATCAACCGTGAGCGATGAAACCGCGAGCCGGATCGACCGTCTACATGCACAGACACGCACAGACACACAGACACACATCGCAAAGGCAGGGGCCTGGGAAAGCGGGGGAGCGCTGTCTGAAATTCACACCCGCGATGAACAGGAAGGTAAAAGACGGCTGTCACAGTTACGGTAAGTCCTTTCGAGAGCGCGGTGGGGGGGGGGGGGGAAGAAGGAGTGGAGACACTTTTAAGAAGCCAGACAACTTTTAATAAAGTTTAGCGGATATTTAACATTACTGGTCGGTTTACTTACCTTTTTTTCTCAACGAACTTTACCTTTGACTACCTTTGATTATCTGCGATTGCCTACAATAGCATTACGACGGACCTCGACTAAACCTACGAGTAAAAAAATATAGATTTTCTTCCATAGGGGCCTTTTTTTTACTCGCGGGCATTTTTCAGCATGATGAAAAAAACGCCGCAACCTAGCTGAGGCCTCGAGTACGCAGGGACTACTCTCGAGCATGAAGGAGAGTTACAAAGACCTCCTAGGACCTCGTGTCGACCATGCTGCGAGTATGAGTCAAGGGCAAACTCTTCTAAATTCGCAACTTAAGTCGCCACAGTGGGACAGACCCTTTACTTTGTTTTACATATAATCCTTATCCAAATGATGGACACTTATTTCTGACAACATTGTTTGTCAATTACTTGATAATTTAACTTTTTTGTCAAATACTTGAGATGACACCAGTAACAAATTAAACTTTCAGAGCATTCAGATTGACATTTTTATTTATATTAATGTACACTCTCCTTGTTCATAGTTGAACAGATCTGTCAGGTAACAGGCCCGCCTGATCGCTGCATTCAACCACATTTGAATGTGGCTATCAGCATTTAAGCTGCTCTTTTCCACTTTTATTGGGGTCTGGGTAATGCCAGAAAGGCCTACTATGATTGCCCAACTCTTTGTCTTTAAAGCTGTAATGGACCTCCATGTTGGACTACTGTGGACATCTGGTGCAGATGTTCATAATGGCCAGCGATTATGATGTAGCAGGCAAATATCTCCAAGTCAGGATGATGTGTGACTGCCCTTGTTTCCTGGTTAATTTTGTGAGGTGATGTCAGATTAATCTGGGCAAGTAAGTGTTGTCCATTTTGGAGATGGTAAACCTGCAGTCACTGTGTGTTAGTTGTGGAGTGGATGAATCTTTAGGGTTGTGGATGGTGTATCAATTGCATAGGTTATTTTGCCCTGGATTACAATGAGCGTCTTGTGTGTTGTTGGAGTTGCACTAATTTAGGCAAGTGTTTTACCCCTAACGTGAAGGTAAAGTCCATAGTTTTAAAGTTATATATAAAGTTATACAGGTGAGATGTTCTTCCATTTGCGTTTCACTTCTCTGATTGCGTTGGATTTGCACTCGCTCTCTGTTGCTAGACTGTTCTGTCACCCTTGCCATGAAAGTGCCATCATAGTAGATCCATGAACTACTATCTGAGGGTAAGTGCCTACACCTTGGTACCTGTTGTATGCTAGGATTGAACATTTTCAGTAAGTATATCCTGCAGAAAAATTTAAAGCAATGATCTGAAAACTTACAATGGAGTGTTGGCCTGGGTATTGTTGAACAGCTGTTGCAAGAGATCTCAAGGATGGAATGTACTTGAGTTTCTTAATGTAAACAAAATACAGTTTGTGGGGAAGATGTTGCATATGTGTATTCCTGGATAAATGCGAATTTATGGAATCAACCATCGTAATGCAACCCCTTCAAATGTTCTAGTTTCCTTCCTCAATATATTTTTCAACAAATGTGATAACCTTGTTGTGGTGGCCAGAACATATACTATGTTGTGAATGTGTTTACATCAATGATTTATAAGGCAGTGGGATTACCAGATGAACCTGCCCCCCCCCCCCCCCCCCCTTTCCTTTCTGAGGGACTCAAATAGAGAAAACCAGTAGACAGGGTCTGAGGCAGGAGGCAGAGAAGGGAAGCACTCAGACCCAACATGTAGGGGGGGAAAGAAGAAAAAAGGAATAAACAGAGAATAAGAGGTGGTGGGTTTCCAGGGCAAAAATCAAAAGGGGCCACTTGTCAACATAATTGTATAAGGAGTAAGAGTGCTGTAAAAACAAGCCTGAAGGCTTTGTGTCTCAATGCAAGGAGCATTTGTAATAAGGTGGACGAGTTGAATGTGCAGATAGCTATTAATGACTACGCTATAGTTGGGATCACGGAGAGGTGGCTCCAGGGATATTCAATATTCAGGAGGGATAGACAGAGGGGAAAGGGAGATGGGGTAGCTTTGCTGGTGAGAGAGGAGATTAATGCGATAGAAAGGAAGGACATTAGCTTGGAGTATGTGGATTCGATATGGGTAGAGCTGCAAAACTCTAAGGGGCAGAAAAAGCTAGTGGGATTTGTATACAGGCCACCTAACAGTAGAAGTGGAGTTGGGGATGGCATCAAACAGGAAATTAGAAATGCGTGGAACAAGGGTAAAACAGTTATAATGGGTGACTTCAATCGACATATAGATTGGGTGAATCAAATGGGCAAGGGTGCTGAGGAAGAGGATTTCTTGGAATGTATGCGGGATAGTTTTCTAAACCAACATGTAGAAGAACCAACGAGAGAGCAGGTTATTCTAGACTGGGTACTGAGTAATGAGGAAGGGTTAGTTAGCAGTCTAGTTGTGCGTGACTCGTTGTGCAAGAGTGACCATAATATGGTTGAGTTCTTCATTAGGATGGAGAGTGACATAATTAAGTCAGAAACAAAGGTTCTGAATTTAAACAAAGGTAACTATGAAGGTATGAGATGTGAATTGGCCAAGATAGACTGGCAAGTGATTCCTAAAGGGTTGACAGTGGATGTGCAATGGAAGGTATTTAAAGACTGCATGGATAAACTATGACAATTGTTCATCCCAGTTTGGCAAAAGAATAAATCAGGGAATGTAGTGCATCCATGGATAACAAGGGAAATCAGGGATAGTATAAAAACAAAAGATGAAGCATGCAAATTGGCCAGAAAAAGCAGCCAACCAGAGGACTGGGAGAAATTCAGAGTCCAGCAGAGGAGGACAAAGGGCTTAATTAGGAAAGGGAAAATAGATTATGAAAGGAAACTGGCAGGGAACATGAAAACTGACTGCAAAAGTTTTTATAGATATGTGAAGAGAAAGAGGTTAGTTAAAACAAATGTTGGTCCCTTGCAGTCAGAAACAGGTGCATTGATCTTGAGGAACAAGGACATGGCAGACCAATTGAATAACTACTTTGGTTCTGTCTTCACTAAGGAAGACATAAATAATCTGCCGGAAATAGCAGGGGTCCGGGGGTCAAATAAGGTAGAGGAACTGAGTGAAATCCAGGTTAGCCAGGAAGAGGTGTTGGGTAAATTGAATGGATTAAAGGCCAATAAATCCCCAGGGCCAGATAGTCTGCATCCCAGAGTACTCAAGGAGGTAGCCACAGAAATAGTGGATGCATTAGTGATAATTTTTCAAAACTCCTTAGATTCTGGAGTAGTTCTGAGGATTGGAGGGTAGCTAATGTAACCCCACTTATCAAAACAGGAGGGAGAGAGAAAACGGGGAATTACAGACCAGTTAGTCTAACATCGGTAGTGGGGAAACTGCTAGTCAGTTATTAAAGATGGGATAGCAGTACATTCGGAAAGTGGTGAAATCATTAGACAAAGTCAGCATGGATTTACGAAAGGTAAATCCTGTCTGACGAATCTTATAGAATGTTTCGAGGATATAACTAGCAGAGTGGATAAGAGAGAACCAGTGGATGTGTTACATCTAGACTTTCAGAAGGCTTTCGACAAGGTCCCACATAAGAGATTAGTATGCAAACGTAAAGCACACGGTATTGGGGGTTCAGTATTGATGTGGATACAAACTGGCTGGCAGACAGGAAGCAATGGGTAGGAGTAAACTGGTCCTTTTCAGAATGGCAGGCAGTGACTAGTGGGATACCGCAAGGTTCAGTGCTGGGACCCCAGCTATTTACAATATATATTAATGATTTGGTCGAGGGAATTGAATGCAACATCTCCATGTTTTCGGATGACACTAAGCTGGGGGGTATAGTTAGGTCTGAGGAGGATGCTAGGAGGTTGAAAGGTGACTTGGATAGGCTGTGTGAGTGGGCAAATGCATGGCAGATGCAGTATAATGTGGATGAATGTGAGGTTATCCACTTTGGTGGCAAAAACATGAGGGTAGACTATTATCTGAATGGTGGTGAATTAGGAAACGGGGTGATGCAACAAGACCTGGGTGTCATGGTACACCAATCATTGAAAGTAGGCATGCAGGTGCAGCAGGCAGTGAAGAAAGCAAATGGTATGTTAGCATTCATAGCGAAAGGATTTGAGTATAGGAGCAGGGAGGTTTACTGCAGTTGTACAGGGTTTTGGTGAGACCACACCTTGAGTATTGTGTACAGTTTTGGTCTCCAAATCTGAGAAAATACATTTTTGTGATAGAGGGAGTACGGAGAAGGTTCACCAGACTGATTTCTGGGATGTCAGGACTGTCATATGAGGAAAGACCGGACAGACTTGGCTTGTACTAGCTAGAATTTAGAAGACTTATGGGGGATCTTATAGAAACTTACAAAATTCTTAAGGGGTTGGATAGACCAGATGCAGGAAGATTGTTCCCGATGTTGGGGAGGTCAAGAACAAGGGGTCACAGTCTAAGGATAAGGGGGAATTCCTTTAGAACCGAGATGAGGAAAACATTTTTCACACAGAGAGTGGTGAGTCTCTGGAATTATCTGCCACAGAAGGTAGTTGAGGTCAGTTCATTGGCTATATTTATGAGGGAGTTAGATGTGGCCCTTGTGGCTAAAGGGATCAGGGGATATGGAGAGAAGGCAGGTACAGGATACTGAGTTGGATGATCAGCCATGATCATATTGAATGACGGTGCAGGCTCGAAGGGCCGAAGGGCCTACTCCTGCACCTATTTTCTTTGTTTCTATGTTACTATGTATTGTGCTCGAAACTTATTGATATTGGAGGCCAGCCAAGGCTTTTCACAACTGAAGCAGAACTTCCTCTGCTCAGATTGAGATAACATGCTGGCATTCCATTCGTATACCTGGTTACTTTCTGAATCACTTCTCTAGCTTTCCGTGATTTGTTTACAGGGATGCCTACATTACTTTAGTCCTGTGGTACTTCTGTGGGATATAATGGGCTTTGCACTTTGTTTGCTGATCTGTGTATTTGTTTTGGCCAAATCTTGCGGAGACCTTCCAGTGTAACTTTAAGACTATTAAAAAGGTCACGAGACGGTCAGTCCCTTAACTTTTGTTTTATGCTTGGTTATTAACTTCTTTGCTTCCAATTTATTTTTTGTGTACTTTTTCTTTGGTAATTTTAATGCAATTTTGGATTCAGCACAGATCACCCTTCTTGAGAGTGGCAAACAGTAGTCTATGGCATCCAGTTTTGGGGATTAATAATGTCCTATATTTTTAATGGATCCTAGTTAGAGATAGTGATTCCTTCAACAAATTTGCTGAGGCTCCATAGCTAAACTATTAAATATGTCAGTCAACGCAGTTTTGCTAGCATCATGCAAATTTTAGGTTTCCTATTGAACTAGGTTACACAAGCCAAAAGCACTGGAGTTGTTGGCCGAAGCCTATGCTTCCTGGTTCACAGGAATAGCAGCCGTGTCAAGAACATTGTTCTCCTTATAGAACGTGAGATCTGCTTCATTGTCATTTTGAATAATTTCCATGAATAACCTGAACTACGTGCAGGGGTGTTCACACAAAATGTCAAAGTATAAAACAGATTGAAAATGTGATGGGTACCAGAACAACTATACAGCTCCTGTTGTCAGCAAGAACAAGTCATTAATTGTTGACATTACAAAGGAAAGCCGAGGTTCCACAAACCTGTTTCCATTGATAGACTGGTGGTGGAGAGAATCAACAGATCAAGTTCCTGGGCGTGCATCTCTCTGAACATTTATGCTGGGCCCAGCACATTGATGCAATCATAAAGAAAGCCCATCAACGCCTCTATTTCCTAGGGAAGATTAGTTGTCAACAAATACGATCGTGAACTTCTACAGGTGTACGGTAGAGAGCATACTGACTAGTTGTATCATAGACTGCATCTCCAATTCAAAAGCTCAGAAATGAAGGGTGACTTCTCCACCATCAGGGGGGATTTATTGGAGTTAACACTTGATTTTTTACTCTTAATTTCTATTTCCTGATTTTTTTTAATTGTCAAAAATTGCAACAGAATCTTGATAGGTTAGGCAGGTGGGGTGAGGAATGGTTGATTGAATTTAATACAGAGAAATGTGAGGTGTTGCATTTTGGGAAGTCTAACATGGGCTGGACCTACAATAGGTGCAGGAGTAGGTCCTTCGAGCCAGCACTGCCATTCAATGTGATCATGGCTGTTCATGCCCAATCTTCTCCCCATATCCCCTGACTCCGCTATCTTTAAGAGCCCTATCCAGCTCTGTCTTGAAACCGGCCTCCACCACCTTCTGAGGCAGAGAATTCCACACCCACAACTCTGTGTGAAAAAGTGTTTCTTCATCTCTATTCTAAATGGCTTACCCCTTATTCTTGAGAACCATTGAGAATGGTAGGGTTCTAGGAGTGTTGCAGAGCAGAGCGATCTAGCAGTGCAGGTACATAGTTCCTTGAAAGTGGCATCGCAGGTAGATAGGGCAGTCAAAAAGGCTTGGCACATTGTCCATCATCTTCATCAGAGTATTGAGTATAGAATTTGGGAGGCCATGTTGCAGTTATATTAGATGTTGGTGAGGCCACATTTAGAGTACTGCGTTCAGTTCTAAGCACCATGTTATAGGAAAGATGTTGTCAAGCTGGAAAGGGCATAGAAAAGATTGATCAGGGTGTTGCCAGGACCTCTTGGTCTAAGTTATAGGGTGTAGGTTGAGTAGGCTGGGACTCTATTCCTTGGAGCGCAGAAGGGTGAGGGGTGATCTTAGAGGTATACAAAAACATGAGAGGAATAAATCGGGTAAACACGCAGTCTCTTGCCCAGAGTAGGAGAATCGAGAACCAGAGGACATACTTTTAAATTGAGGGTGGAATGATTTAATTGGAACTTGAGGGCTAACTTTTTTACAAAAAGGGTATTGGGTGTATGGAACGAGCTGACTGAGAAGGTAGTTGAGGCAGGTACTATCGCAACGTTTAAGAAGCATTTAGACAGATACATCGATAGCATAGGTTTAGAGGAATATGGGCAAAATGCAGGCAGGTGGGACTAGGATACATGGGGCAAGTTGGGGCGAAGGGCCTGTTTCCACCTATATGAATCTGTGATTTCTATGATGAAATAATATGAAGGAGGATTTCGATGATTTTAGTTTCTAGTTTCCGGACTGTGCCCTGAATTTGCAATCTGCAATGGGTGAACAGCACGTCATTCATTGCACTTCACACTTGTTGATAGACCATCTATTGGACTTTATACCATGGTTTGTTGCAAATTGGATGCCAACCAGCAAGGCAATTATGTTGGGATGGGGCCTAAATTAAACATGGGAAAAATCAGCAATCAAATAAAAAAAATAGTTACAAATATGCATAGTCTAAATATGGAACTGTAAACTCTGTTATTTAATCCAATGTAAGATTATGTACAAGGCTAGTTCTTATTTTACATATATGGTATTTATATGAAAGCGAAATGTATACAAAAAGGCAGATATATTGAGTCGGGACAACAGGTAGCCCTTGTTTTCCCTCTCTCTCCATGCCCTCCCCTTCCCAGTTCTCTGACCAGTCTTGCTGTCTTCGACTACATTTTATCTCTGTTTGCTTTGTTGTTACCTTCTCCCAACTAACAACGATCTTCATTCCATTTGTCCTGTTTTCACACCTTACACTTCCATATCTAGACACTTCTTTATGTACCTCCCACTCCCCTGACATCAGTCTGAAGAAGCGTCTCGACACGAAACATCACACTTCTTCTCTCCTGAGATGCTGCGTTACTCCAGCATTTTGTGTCTATCTTCAATTTAAAATCAGCATATGCAGTTCGTTCATACACATAGACTACGCAATATTTGATTGAAAAGCAAGAGATCTCTGGGGTCTGGTTCCATTGTACCTGTTGAGGAGTGGAAATGATTGGCCTCCAATGACTACAACTATCTTCCTACATGTTTCGTAGGTATTGCAATACTAAAGAATTTCCCTGTGATTGACCAGTTTATCTTGTAGCTCTACTGTGACCATTTTGTCTGTTAAGCAATTAGATCTGGAGCACAGGTCTTCAATATGACAGTTGAAATGAGAATAAGCCGAGTGGAACCAAAAATGATCATCAATAAGCACATTATTGCAAGGAAATATAATTGAAGAAACTCCGGGGCAAATAATTCCGGAGCTTTGTTGATTTCTACATGAAGAACTACCTCTGTCTGTCCTGAACCCCTGTCCGTTGTCTTTTGAAGCTGTACAAAAGTTGTATGAAGTACTTTGTTTGTACTTAGATTACTAGCACAGTTCTAGTCAAACATATGCCTTCCACACAAGCAGGGAATGGAGAATGTTATAAAGATTTGCAACGTTGATACTGAAACTGACGGGTTATAACTACTGTGGAAAGATTAAACAGGCTGGAGCCGTTTTCTGTTGAAAGGAAGAGTGAGGAGTGACCTAAAATGTCTTTAAGATTATCAGGAGGATGGATAATGTGACAAGAAGATGTTTTTAATCAGACAGGAAACCAAAACCAGGGGCCATAAATGTGAATCCAATGAGAAAATCGGGAGAGAATTGTTTAGCCGCATGTGGAACTCGTTCTTGCAATAAGTATTGAGTTCAGTTAAGTTGCAACTGGATGAGCACACAAGGGAGGAAGTAACAGGATGATACGGTCTTGGGCTTAAATGGAAAAGGCTAGGAGATTCATGTGAAGCTAAATTTGAATATGGACCAGTTCACCTGAGTGGAATTGTTTCTCTGGTGCATATTTTGTATAACTGGGGAGAAGATAGATTTCATTAGTAATGCAAAGCTGGTTGCTGGAATGTTCCAAAAAATGTTTTGGGCCAGGCGTATAAATGCTAGGCATTCATAACCAACCTTTTCATGTGCACACCATATGTGAAAGAGCAATGTGGAGCTCATTAATATTGTTCTGGATTGCAGCATTATCAGTATATTTAGTATAGGTTTCAATCACTTGAAAACCTGAGGGCATAACTTCTACTTCATCAGAAACATGGATTAACTACCTGTCTGTTTAATAAAAGGCCAATAGCCCTGGGGATTTCTCCACGTCTGACCAAAATAGCAGTACCCAGAATTGCCTCAGTGCCTGCAGAAGCCTGTTAACCAATCACAACACAACATGCCAACTATATTTTTGGTTAGAGGCTGTGGATTGGCATGACCAAATGAGATTTGTGTGAGAGAAGAGTTTTTATTTTCTTTCATCCTTCGAAGAGAATTGTCCAAACGGGTGTGTGCAGGAGAAGACCATGGCCTGGATCATTTAAAGGGCTATATAACTTTATACGAATTTGGTTTAGCTGTATTTGGAGTACAATTGCTCCTCGACCTACGGTGAGGTTACGTTCCGATAAATCCATCGTACACCAAAAATATCGCAAGTCGAATACGGATCGCGATATATTGTGATCACGTGACCGGAAGTGACGTGCGGCTCGCTGCGGTTGCCGAGCGTTTGCCAATTGTAAAGTCGAAATGTCGAAATATTGCAAATCAAAGCATCGTAAATCGGGGACCACCTGTATTGTGTGCAGTTGGAAAGGGTGCAGAGGTGGTTTACCAAAAAAATGCCTCTGTTGCTAAACACTTTAATTCACCTTCCCATTCCCACACAGACCTTTCTGTCCTAGGTGTCCTCGATTGTCGGAGTGAATCTAAACGCAAAATAGGGCAGCATCTCATATTTTGGTCGGGCAGCTTACAGCCAGTGAGATGAATATTGTTTAATCTCACTTCAGGTAGCCCCGGCATATATATATATATATATATTCATTCTCTCTCTCTCTCTCTCTCTCTCTCACTCTCACTCTCACTCTCACTCTCACTCTCACTCTCACTCTCTCTCTCTCTCTCTCTCTCTCTCTCTCTCTCTCTCTCTCTCTCTCTCTCTCTCTCTCTCTCACTCTCACTCTCACTCTCACTCTCACTCTCACTCTCTTCTCCCCCCCCCTCTCTCTCCCCCTCTCCCCCTCCACGGCGCACTGGCTTCCCATTTTCACCCTACAAACAGCTAACAATTGCCTTTTTCCTTTATCATCATTACTTTTTTGCATATCTTTCATTCATTGTTCTTTATCTCTCCACGTCAATGTCTATATCTCTCATTTCTTTTATCCCTAACCAGTCTGAAGAAGGCTCTCAACCCGAAACGTTACCCATTCCTTTTCTCCAAAGATGCTGCCTGTCCCGCTGAGTTACTCCAACTTTTTGTGTCCATCTTTGGTTTAAACCAGCATCTGCAGTTCCTCCCCACACATTTTGTCTATTAGAATGTATTAGCTAGAGGGTCAAGTTCAACAAACTTGGTTTGGGGCACCAAAACTTTTCTCTGGAGCACCAGAGGTTGCACGGGAGACCGGGTAGATTCATATCCAATTGCGAGGCATAGATAAGGTAGACAATCAGAACCAGGATGGTAAAATCAAATACTAGAGGGCATAGCTTTAAGGTGAGTAGAATAAAGTGTAAAGGAGATTTGACAAAGGCTGCTGAGTACCTGGAAATGCTGTCAGGATTGGTGGTTGAAGCAGATATGTTGGTGTTGGAATCATGTTTGGTGCAATCATTGTGGGCTGCAGCATTAAAAAGGCAGAATGAGCACCTATGTCTATTCATAAGTCGTAGGAGCAGAATTTGGCCATCTAGCCCATGAAGTCTACTTTGCCATTCTATCATGGCTGACCTATCTTTCTCTCTCAACCCTATTCTCCTGCCTTCTCCCCGTAATCTTTGACACGCTTACTAATCAAGAACCTGTCAATTTCTGTTTTAAAAAAAAAACCCAACAACTCGTCTTCTTTCTAAATGTACATCATTTTATTCAGGTCCTACAACTCCCACTGGTGGAAACATCCTCTCCGCATCCACTCTATCCAGTTCTTTCATTATTTGGTAACTTTCAATGAGATGAAATTTCCAGTATGCTACCTTTCTTGCTCTTATCTCCCATTCCTATCTTTCTGCTTTTCCCTCTTACTCCTTTTCCCTCTCTTTTTCTTTCTCTCGCTTTCCTTTGCTCTAATTTTTGAACGCGTGATCAATCTCTATCTTTCCCCTCAATACGGCTTTATGAACACTGTAACCATCTGCAGCACACCTTGTCCACACTAATTTACGTAGACCTACTTGAAACAGTGTTTATGCAAGTTGGTGTTTTATAACACAGCCTTCACTTGGAACATAAAGTCCTTATAAAAACAATGCCAATAGTTGCCACATTTGGAAATTTGTGCTGTTTTGAGACTTGTAATTTGAATCTGATTTGTACACAGCATCTATTTGTAGAAATTGAATTTTCTTTTTGTATTTAGCTTGATTTTTTCTGTTTTTATTAAAATGGATTGCACGCTGCTGATAGATGCACACTGCACCTGTTTTCCTGCTGTTGGAAACCGTTCTAAATAATTTCAGTTGATATCATGTTCTTTGATCTATTCACGCAGCTACTGAGGAGGTTGAAGGCTTTATTTTCTATGCCATGCAATTCCTCCTTCCATCTCCTAATTCCTCCTTCCATCTCCTAATTCCTCAGAAGAATTGGTGGTCGCACTTTAACCTCTCATCTCTCCCCTCCCCAATAAATATGCAGGATTTTTCTTTCATGCTCATGCATTTCTAGTATTGGCCTTCAGTACCTGGATGTGCCTATATTAAATATTAGAGAGTGACCGTGTGTTCCTTTTGAAGAGGAAAACACACCAGGAACTATATATTTGCTCATTATTGCATTTGCAGAGACAAATTATCTAATAACCATCTTATTGCAATTTCTACCCCATCACTCCATTTTTTAAATTTGGTTGCTAGTGCTTTTGTGTTGACGAATGAATGAATGAATGAAAGAAAGCATCACAAACTTTAAACTTCCAACTTTGGTTTAGTCAGGAAGACAAACTATTAATGTTATTATAACTGCCAGGTACCCTGTCAATCTGGTGAGTTTAGTTTGTGATTCATAGAAACATAGAACATAGAAAATAGGTGCAGGAGTAGGTCATTCGGTCCTTCGAGCCTGCACCGCCATTCAATATGATCATGGCTGATCATCCAACTCAGTATCCCGTACCTGCCTTCTCTCTATACCCCCTGATCCCTTTAGCCACAAGGGCCACATCCAACTCCCTCTTGAATATAGCCAATGAAATGGCCTCAACGACCTTCTGTGGCAGAGAATTCCAGAGACTCACCACTCTCTGTGTAAAGAATGTTTTCCTCATCTCGGTCCTAAAGGAATTTCCCCTTATCCTTAGACTGTGACCCCTTGCTCTGGACTCCCCCAACATCGGGAACAATCTTCCTGCATCTAGCTTGTCCAACCCCTTAAGAATTTTGTAAGTTTCTATAAGATCCCCCCTCAATCTTCTAAATTCCAGTGAGTACAAGCCGAGTCTATCCAGTCTTTCTTCATACGAAAGTCCCGACATCCCAGGAATCAGTCTGGTGAACCTTTTCTGAACCCCCTCTATGGCAAGAATGTCTTTCCTCAGATTTGGAGGCCAAAACTGTACGCAATACACCAGGTGTGGTCTCACCAAAACCCTGTACAACTGCAGTAGAGCCTCCCTGCTCCTATACTCAAATCCTTTCGCTACGAATGCTAACATACCATTTGCTTTCTTCACCGCCTGCTGCACCTGCATGCCTACTTTCAATGACTGGTGTACCATGACACCCAGGTCTCGTTGCATCTCCCCTTTTCCTAATCTGCCACCATTCAGATAATAGTCTACCCTCATGTTTTTGCCACCAAAGTGGATAACCTCACATTTATCCATATTATACTGCATCTGCCATGCATCTGCCCATTCACTCAGCCTATCCAAATCACCCTGCAGCCTCCAAGCATCCTCCTCACACCTAACTATACCCCCCAGCTTGGTGTCATCTGCAAATTTGGAGATGTTGCATTGAATTCCCTCGTCCAAATCATTAATGTATATTGTAAATAGCTGGGGTCCCAGCACTGAGCCTTGCGGTACCCCACTACTCACTGCCTGCCATTCTGAAAAGGACCCGTTTACTCCTACCCTTTGCTTCCTGTCTGCCAAATAGTTCTCTATCCACATCAATATTGAACCACCAATACCGTGTGTTTTAGGTTTATATACTAACCTCTTCTGTGGGACCTTGTCGAAAGCCTTCTGAAAGTCCAGATATAACACATCCACTGGTTCTCCCTTATCCACTCTACTGGTTACATCCTCGAAAATTTCTATAAGATTTGTCAGACATGATTTACCTTTTGTAAATCCATGCTGACTTTGTCGAATGATTTCACCACTTTCCAAATGCGCTCCTATCCCATCTTTAATAACTGACTCTAGCAGTTTCCCCACTACCGTGGAGAGGAGTGTCTGTACAAGAAGGGTCTCGATCCGAAACGTCACCCATTCCTTCTCTCCAGAGATGCTGCCTGTCCTGCTGAGTTACTCCAGCTTTTTGAGTCTATCTTCGGTTTAAACCAACATCTGGAGTTCCTTCCTACGCACTCTGTAAATTGAGAGGAAGTTTAAAAATTAATATATATACACGTGATGTGTCCTCCTGGATTCACATACGTATTAATATAATCCTAAAAGTTGTTTAGGAAATGGAAGTTGTGGCTTTATCACTATTCATTCAGACATTCGCGTGGGCACCCACATGAGATCTGTATTGATGAGAGCATCCCAGCTGGTGGTGAGCGGAACTCTTTTTAAAATAAGGTTTCGTTCTTCCCTTTCAGACTCCCAACTTTTGGTCAGATGAAGGAACAGAAAAGAAAACCACACATCAGCGCTCTGCTTCTTGGGGAAGTGCCGATCAGCTGAAAGAGGTAATACAGTTCAAAAACATCATTGATTTAAAGCCAGACAATGTGTATTCACAGCTGGCTTAAAAAATAAATGTGCATTTTCTTTTTTAAGATTCTTAAAATGGGCATCGGATGTTATAAATTAGAATAGTTGGTCAAAGAAGGTTGACATCTTTATTCCAAAGTTATTATTTATGATCAACACAGAAGGCAGTTTATTGCAACTTTGCATTAATTGGTTACCTTTTGGGTTACATTATCTGAATTAGAGCTTGATTAAAGTGTGTGGACAAGCCTTTTGATTGGGATATGTCTCCATTGATTCTCATCCTATTCTACGTCTCAAATACAAGGACTTTCTGTTAGGCAAAGACAGCTCAGCATTTGCAAATTTGGTTAATTTTCCTGGTCTGTTCTCAGTGGGTGGATTTGAATCAATACTTGGTTAAATAAGGAATTTAAATTTATCAGACTGACTAAGGATAGAACTAATGTATTATTTTATGGTACTTTATTGTGGTGCTTGTGGTAGTTTGTTAGATGTCACTGAGATAATGGGGAAGAAGGAGGCTATCCTAAAGCTTCATGCAGGATTAGCAACATTTTAAATGTCTTGTTATTTACCACTCTTGTTTTAATAGGTTAGCATTCCACAGATGCTGAATTCTAGATGGACACTTCGTTGCAATAGGAAGTCACAAAATAGATAAGGTTTCAGGTGCCGATTACCTCACCCAAGCTGATTAGAGACTTGCACCATATGTGCACATCATTCAATAGCTCTCAATGGTTAGGATTTGTTTCCTTCCATTAGAAAGTCTAAATCAATCAATCAAAGACTTTAGTCATTCAAAAATACACCAACAAATGCAAGTCTGAACGAAATTTCATTGCATCTGGATCACCGTGCAACGTAAAATAACAAAAGGATAAAATAGATAAAAAGATAAAATAGATAATAGTGGCGGCACACTATATGGAATTCAAGAGTCTGATGACTCGAGGGAAGAAGCTGTTGTAAAACCTGGCCGTTCTGCTCCTTATACTACGATACCTTTTGCCTGAGGGCAGCAGAGTGAACAGTCCATGATGTGGATGTGTGGGGTCTTTTATAATGCTGTTGGCCTTGGATAAGCAACGTTTGCACGCAATGTCCCGGATTGAAGGTAGAGAAGTCTCAATGATTTTTTTCAGCCGTCCTCACCACTCTCTGCACGGACTTCCAGTCTGAGGCTTTGCAATCCCCAAACCAGACAGAGATGCAGCTAGTCAAAATGCCCTCTATGGTGCCCCTGTAGAAAGTGGTGAGGACATGGGGGGGGGGGGGGTGAGCTCTTCTCATCCGGCGCAGAAAGTGCAAATGCTGCTGTGCTCTCTTAACTAGTGATGCAATGTTTTGTGACCAGGTCAGACTATTCATGATCTGCACCCCCAGGAACTTAGTGCTACTGACCAACTCCACATCAATGTCATTAATGTGTAGTGGTTTGTTACTGTGCCGGTTTCTCCTGAAGTCAACAATGACCTTCTTTGTTTTGTCAACATTTAGAATCAGATTGTTCGTGTTGCACCAGTCCACCAGTTATTTCACCTCCTCCCTGTAAGCCAGTTCATTGTCGTCCCAGATAAGGCCCACCACTGCTGTGTCATCTGCATACTTCATGATGTGGTTTGTACTAAACCTGGCACAGCAGTCATGGGTCATCAGGGTAAACAGCAGTAGACTCAGGACACAACCCTGAGGGGAGCTGGTACTCGGAGAGATTATGTTGGAGGTGTTGTTTCCAACTCGCACTGACTGGGGTCTGTCAGTGAGGAAGTCCAGTAGCCAGTTACACAAGGGGGTGCTGAGGCCCAAGTGACTTGTGTAGAGCGGATCTTCAAAAACATGCATTAAAAAATAGAATAATTTAACTACTGAACCATCTGTATAATAGCCATAGGTGGGATGAATCCCTGACGGTATTCCAGGTGATGCTCTCACTATCACTGGGAAAAAAAAGGGACAAATAGAGATGCTCAACAAACTTAGTTTGAAGTGTGAATAATGGTCTAGTTGACTTTAAGTATTTGGAATTTTTTAATGCATTGTTGCAAAATGAAATTTTGAGGCATCAAGAGATTGGGATCGCCTTCACTTCAGCAGCCAAAAAGTTGAGGTCAGCCCTTGTGAATCAGGATGTTACCAGTAGCTTCCATAGTCCCTGATAGTTTGTAAATTTTGTTGGCACTGGGATGGGAGCATTTAGGTTTTCCAGATCTTTGGTTAAGTGGACGAGTGGTGATGGAGGTATAGATGAGGTAAGTTATAAGGACAAGACTGAGAACCTTTTACACAGCTTACCTTGAAGTATCACCGTCGGTGGCTATTAGACAGATGTTCCAGTATTGAAGCAGGTTGGGCCTGCATGGTTCCTTACTTTTTTAAATTCTGAAATTAGATTCTATTTGAAACTATAAAAGAACATTCAACTAACATTTTCATAACAATTAATGTTATTCAATTACTTCAGCTTTCATTCATCGTAAAAATGCAAACATTTAGCAGGTCAGGCAGCATACTTGGAAAGGGAAACTGTTGACATTTCAAGCTGAAAACGTTTCATGGTCCTGGTTCTAACGAAGGGTCTTTGCCTTGAAACAAGCCACTTTTTCAATCTCCACAAATGGCACAAATGTTAACTCTTTCCAGCATTTTATGTGTCAGTCAGCACCATACTTGAATCGGGACAATCGGCCGATTGTTGAAATGATTACTTGCTGGGAGGACCTTAACTCTGCAAGAGAAAGATTGATTTCAATTGGAACTGTCGATATGCGTGACCATACAAAGTTACACAAGCCAGTACATGACTTTTGATTATTTCAGTTTGGGAGATTTAAGATGATTCAGGAGATAAAATTGCATAACAACTAATTTATTTTCACTTGTAAGTAATTAGTCTTTTCCCAGATAGTAGTGGTAAAAAAGTGTAAAAGGTTCTCTGGATGCTTTCAAGAGAGAGCTAGATTGGGCTCTTAAAAATAGCAGCGTCAGGGGATATGGGGAGAAGGCAGGACCGGGGTACTGATTGGGGATGATCAGCTATGATCACATTGAATGGTGTTGCTGGCTTGAAGGGCTGAATGGCCTACTCCTGCACCTATTGTCTATTGTCTATAGTGCACGCCTGGAATGTGTTGCAGGCTTATTGATGTGCTTCAGCATCTTCAAGAATAATTGCAAGATAAAGAACCCCATATCCTCTGAAATCTTAATAAAGTCCTCTGTTGGAAAGTGTAGAGCCAGTAGAGATGGGGTGCTTCGCATCCATTTTTATCGAGGAAAAGATCATGGAAGCTAAAAACAAAATTGTGGCAGAGGAGTTGTGATGTCGTAAATCATATCCAAATTACTAAAGAGGAAGTATTGACGGTTTTAAAATGCAGTAAGGTGGATAAATCTCCCGGGCTTGACCAGTGCATTCCTTGTGGGATGCTATGGAAGAAATTGCAGAGGCCCTTGCAGAGATATTTGCATCCTTTTTAAGCTCGGGTCAAGTTCCGGAAGGCAGGATGGTTAATGTTGTACCATTGTTTAGGAAGGGCAGCAAGGACAAGGCAGGGAACTAAGACCATTGAGCCTGATGTCAGTGATGGGAAAGCTTTTGGTGATGATTCCTGGCACTATGAGCATTTGAGTAGGCACATAGATAAATAGACAGTTGGTGCATACTACAATGCATTAAAACATGATACATCAAATTTCAAAAAATTCAAAAAGTCTCTACCGTGGGGGGGGGGACACGACACCCCCCTCCCACACATTCCCCCACTCGGTGGCTCCATTCCCTCACCGGGTACCCCCACGATCAGTGATCGCTCAGCCTCCCCACTTTCAAAAACGCTCTGTGACCCCTGGTTCATACAGAGAGCACTGCCAAATGTGAGTGGGATGCTGTGGCCAGTTGTCCGTGATGTCTGGATCCTAATGCTCAGCGCTTCGTGTTTCGGAGTTGGCTAATCTTATTGATTTGTAATTAGTTGACAAAATCTTAATTTATTAATCCGGAATATCCAGAGGGATAGGATAAGTGTAATATTAAAATGACATGCAAGGTGTCAGGCTGTCTGCCACAACATATAGCCCCGATAACCCATTATTTCCCTCGGTTAAATACTGGGAAGGTTGTACTATTGTCATTCGTCACTCAACTATTATGTTTGTTTACCTCACTGACTATTTCTAATCCCCCCCAAATTCCCTTGACAGGTTGAATAGAAATATCCCCAATCCGATGCAATATTTAAGAGCTTTTCAAAGAAGGGGCATATTTTAAAGGAGTGACAGAGATACTTGCAGGGGAATGTGTGAGGAGGTTATGATTTGTCTTTAGTTTTAGCTTGAACCAGGACATCTGAAGATGTAAAGTTTTATATAGTAATTGTGCTGATACTGACTCCAACCAACCATATAATGAATATCATCCATTCCGGAGGTTTTATTTCTTGATGCCATTTAAACCTCACTTAGATTTCAATCACTTCAATGTAAAAGTAATTGGGAATGGGGAGCATTGGAACAAAAATTTGCATGTTGGTAGGTGCAATCAAAACAACGATCTTTTTATCATTGTCGTGTTTTGAATACCACAGAAAATATTATGTACTCTCAACATCACATTTAATAGAATAGTATTGCTTAAATATATAGTTATTTGACTTTGTATTTCGGAAAAGTCCCAGCTGTGAGAAAGACAGCAAATACTAAAGTTATTGGAGGTGAAAATGACTTCAAGACAGTTTGTTAGGAAAATAAAGGAAATGGTAACAGAATACTTATACAGCTGAATGAGTATAATGTTATGGATGAGAAATTGTGTTCAACCAATTGATGATTTCTTTGACAAAATAAGTGGCATGTTAGATAACAAGGAAGCCAATGGATGTAGCGAATTTTGTTATACAAAATTTGGACTGTGAAGTGCCCCATAAAAGATTACCGCATTAGATAAGCACCTGTGGACTATAACGTAATATGTTAAGTCCAGGGGTCAGATATGGGGCTTTATGTGTGGGCCAGATATATTGTCAGTGCAGAGGCGTTGGGAGCAAGGCCAAGTGTGCAGCCAGAGTCAAGGTCTGGAATAGTACTAGTGTGCAGTCAAAGCTGGAAAAATGGGAGTGTTCAGCACTGGGAAACTTAGCAGGTAAGCAGCTATGATCAGGGTAGAATAAGGGGCCAGGTGTAAGGCTGGACTCGGAGTCAGGAATGAGAGAAGGTATGCAACTGGAGTCTGGGCCAGGAGTAGTACCAGGTGTGCAGTGAGACCCAGGTTGGTCAATATGGGCCAAGTGTTTGATTATAATCTGATTTCCATACATGAATATACTAAGATCATTCATGTACTGCACCTGTTGATCAGAGCCTGGCTCTACTGTGGAATGTAATTAGGAATGTAATTTAGCCTAACCTTATTCATAGCTAATCCAATTTGAAGCATAAATATTGCATTCAAGTGTAAGTTAAAAGACTCGCTACAGTATGCACCAGATTGCACAATTTCAAGCTGAAAAATGCAAAAGCTCCGTACCAATAGGTACCCACATTACCTCTCTCCCCCTACGCTCCCTCGGGCTTGGTCTCTCTCAATTTCACACTCCCATCTCTCACCCAATTCTCTCTTTTTGTTTTAAAGAGGCCACTAAGAGGATTGATAAAGCATAGGAGACCTCTCACGACCATACAGGCGACCTCTGGCGACATGTCACGGGTGACCTCTCCCAAGAGTTGTAGTGTCTTTCTGGTCGCCGCTGAATTTTCAACATGTTGAAAATTTAGGTGACCTATGCCAGGTGCCGGCAGTCGCCTGTAAAGGTTGCATATGTGGGACAGGCCCTTTAGGCTAGGATGGAGGGTTATACTGCATTGAATCCAAGGTGAGCTAACAAAATGGATGAAAATTGGATTGGAGAAAGGAGTCAAAGTGTAGTTGTAGAGTGTTGTATATCTAATTAAGAGCTGTGACCAGTGATGTGTTGCTGGTATTAGTGTATGAATCAAACAAGTCACAGTGAAATTCTTTGCTTTGATACCCAAGGTATGCGAATAGTCGCCACATAAGGGTGCTGACAAAGTTACAAAGTATACACAGTATCTGCGCCAGTTCCCCTTTGTTCTCTCCCTCCTCCTCACGGCGCCAGGACCTCTTGTTCCTTCTCTCGGCAGCAGCGTCCTCACTTCCACATGGTCCGTCTTGTCAGTAGGCACCCAGCTGGGTTCAGGGTTGTATGTTATCTATATTAACAATTTGGATAACAATGTAGTTAATTTTGTTGGTAAATTTGCCAATGATGCCAAAATTGGCAGTATAATGGACAGTCAGCAAAGAACTGCTGGAATTTTGCGTAGAACACAAAGTGCTGAAGGAACTTGGCGGGTCAGGCAGCATCTGTGGAGGGAATGAATAGGCAATATTTTGGTCAGGACAAGTTTGAAAAATGGTGCCAACCCTAAATATTAATCTATTGCAGGAATATCCATTACCTCCACCGATGCTGCCTGACCTGCTAAGTTACTCCAGCAAGGATATCCAAGTTTGGAACAGGATTTGCATTGGTTGGGAAGCTGGTCTAAGGAATGGCAAATGGAATTTAACTGACAAGTGTATGGTGTGGCACTTTGGTATGTCAAACCAGGGTAGTAAAAAGAAAGCCTTTAATTATTGCTCTCTTCCAGTCTCCATCCTCTGCCTTCCGATTACACTCTACGCCACCCAGGCATGACCTACTAAAACTTGATTTTAATTGCCACGCCGGCATCCCCAAGTAGCCATGTAGGACAAGCACTCTCCCCTGTCCTGTTCCATTACAATTGAAGTCCCGATATCATGTGTCCTCCAGAACAAGGCATCCTTTATCGCATAAGATGCCTTGGGCTTCAAATCGTTTTGCAGCTCTGGGCTATTTTCTGACCTGTCATGTCCTGTGTGTTTGTTCTGTCTTTCTACGTCAGGGCGATATGGCGGTCATTATTGCTTTGGCTCTCATTCCATTCTGGATCATGCACAATTTGACTTCCATCCCTATTTGTCATTCCTATTTGATTTCAATTGATATTTTTAAGGTGGAGATTAACAGATTTTTGATTAGTAAAGGTGTCAGGAGTTATGGGGTAAAGGCAGGAGAATGGGGTAGAGAGGAAAGTATAGGTCAGCCACGATTGAATGGCGGAGTAGGCTTGATGGGCCAAATGACCCCATTCTGCTCCTGGATCTTATGAACATATGCCAGGCTCCATTTTCAGGACAGATGGGAAACAGTCCACAGGTTATTGTCAGTCCTCTGCACTGAGGTGTCTCATTCACCTGTGGATCCACCTCCATGATCCTCTGTTATGTTTCTGCAGCAGTACAGTTAACTAGGAAGCACCTTCTTGATGTTGCACAATGCTACTTTATTTTGTTTTTGAGGAACCGAATTGCAGCTGCATCTTATGAAGGTGCGAAGAACAGGTATCGATGTGTTTAAACTATGAATGTTCGGCAATGGTGATTCTCATTATCCACATTGATTCGGGTTTGAATGCTGTTGGATAGCTGCCTTCCATTTTACAGTGCCTTAGAACTACAGAAGAAAATATGTGAGACCAGTGGAGCTAATTAGTGGTGGTGATGGAAGATATGATTCTCTGAATGGTCCCAATGGGAAAGCCCTGAAAGGCAAGCCATTACAATGATCTCTTCTGACTGTGTGAGATTTTATTCTTTGCTTCTCTACAATACACCTGGGAATTGAATTATTCTTGTCAATTGAGTTTTACTCGTATGATGTCACCTTAATTTTTGAAGTGTTGCTGATTTGTAAACATGTCACAACTGTTTACTGACTATATTAGATCTGTTTATCAAATGATCTCATCTTAGTCCCACAATGTATGCAGCAGAAATATATCAGAATTTGTAATAGATGATTATTGTTATTTATTTTCAAGGTGTATTTTGAATTTAATCAAATTATCATCCATTTTTGGGAATTTGCTTTTTCAACCCTGCTGCTCAAGACACGACCCAATTTTTTGCCATTGGGCCATTGCCTTTGTGCCTTTTTCTTTCTTTTTTTAAAAAATATTTTTATTTATTAGATGTACAGTGTACTATATATTATTACAATCATTGTACCCCTTAATTTTTAAGGCTATTAGAGAAAAAGAATAGAAACAGAAAAAGTAGAGAAAGTGCAAAAGAGTTGTGAAAGTGAAGAAGCGTGCCAAAGGAAAAGAAAAAAGAGCCCTGGTTGAAGAGTTAGAGAAAGGAGATAAAGAGATAGACCCTAGAAATAAAAAAGAGAGAAAAAAGAAAAAAGGAAAAGCCAGTTACTTAATTATAAACATCACGCAAAAGGAATTTACCAACTCGACAGTTTTTCATCCCTCTTTACCAAGACCCAATGCCGGTACCTTTTTGAGGTACTCTTGCACCCTATCCTTGTAGTAGATCTATAAATGCAAACCCTGTCTTATAGAAGTGATCTGATTTTCCTGCCAGGCAGAGATTCATATCTTCCAGATGTAGTGTTTCAAACATAGTTGAAATCCACATATTACTGTTGGTATGGAAGCATTTTTCCAGAATTTTAAAATTAGCTTTTTTCCAGTTATTAAGCCGTATTCAAATAGATTCTTTTGAAACACATTTAATTCAGGGCTACCTTCCGTTGTTCCAAAAATAATCCAATCTGCCTTTGGTGTCAGTTTTATTTTAAATAATTTTGTGAACATTTCAAAAATTTCAGTCCAACATTTTTGAATTTTTGAACAAAAGACAAATGAGTGCGCTACAGTAGCTTGTTGAAACTGGCATTTATCACAAATAGGTGAGATGTTTGGAAAAAGTTTACTTATTTTAGTTTTTGAATAGTATACTCTAGGTAAGTGAGTGGTAGCGGTGTGGAATGAGCTTCCAGTGGAAGTGGTGGCGGCAGGTTCGTTGGTATCATTTAAAAATAAATTGGATAGGCATATGGATGAGAAGGGTATGGAGGGTTATGGTATGAGTGCAGGCAGGTGGGACCAAGGGAAAAACAGTTGTTCGGCACGGACTTGAAGAGCCGAGATGGCCTGTTTCCGTGCTGTAATTGTTATATGGTTATATGGTAAGATTTAAAATTGTATTAAAGTGTGGCTTATGTTAATTGAACATTTATTCACATTTAATAAGTGTTCTTCCCACCTTTCTTTGGAAATTTTGATACTTAATTATTTTTCCCAGTCTCCTCTAATGCCTTCAGTTGTTTGGTATTTCTGCATTTAGAATTATATATATATATATATATATATATATATATATATTATTCTATATATATATAACTCCTCTAATAATTCTAAATATATAACACCTGTAATAAATGCTTTAAAAGATTACCATAATAATGTAGGTGATATGTCTGGTGTGTCATTTCAGAAAAAAGATCAATTTGACGTTTTAAATATATACTCCCTTGCGGGTCTTTTAAAATTTGAGGGTTGTACCTCCAAAATGGTTTATTCTTAGACATTCCTTTCATGTTTAAAAAGAAAGTTAGTGGGAAGTGATCTGAAATCGTAGTTGAATGGTATTTTGGTTTCGAAGTATACGGAATTAATTTTGTATCCACCAGGAAATAATCTATACGTGAATATGTCTTGCGTACCATTGAATAGAACGAGTATTCCATGCCGGTCGGATTTGCAATCCTCCAAACATCTGTTATATTTGTATTTTTTATATATGTGTTTAAAAATTCGCTCTCTGTTTTTGATTAGATTTATCTAAGTAAGGGTCTAAAACACAATTAGTCTCCACCGATTATGACGTTTTGGTAATTATATTCAAGATTTTATTGAAAAAATGCGGATTGTCAAAGTTGGGCGCATATATATTTACCAAGGTAATTGGGGTAGCATGGATCTCACTGGTAACTATCAAATATCTCCCATCCTTATCTGTTAAGGTAGTTTTTGGTTTAAATGGTATGCCTTTGCGAATAACAATAGACATGCCTCTAGATTTCGACGTATATGACGAGTGAGCCTTTGTGCCTTTTTCTAAAGAATTCTAATCTCCAAGAGCTGCAATGGGTGGAAATAGGAGATGTCACTTGACATATGCATTAAAATGCCAAGAAAATGATAATATTCATTCAAAATCATTGCGTTTCTGCAGATGGTTTCAAATGATCTCATTAGAGAGGGGAGATGGGAGTGGGTTTGTGCATGAGAGAGAATGTGAATCAGCCAGTACATGGCTCATATCAAGAACCTCTTCCTGACTCAGAAGGATGAAGAAATATAATAACAGTACTTCTCTCACCTTCAGTTCCCCTTCTTTGTGTGGATTTATACAAGAAAAAATCTGGCAGAGGATAATCTTGGCAGTGTTTTCCTTTGAACACAAAGTTTGCAAAGGGATTTGATACTATGAACTGTAGAAATGACAGTGGAGGGACAAGTGGAGTGGGGGGGTGCGGGGAGAGAAACTATTGCTATTGACAATTCATTAAGAACAAGGAGATATAGAATGAAGATGGTTAACGGAAAAAGTCAGAGCCATGAGTAGTCTGGTTGAGGTGTGTAAGGAATAGCAGTGGAGGGAGATTCAATTACATCATTTGGAAAGGAGCTAATTCAGTAAATGAAAATAATTTGCAAGCCTTTAGGGAGGTGTGGGATTGCTCTTGTATGGAGTCACTGTAGAATAGTAAGATTAAACGAGAACTTACCTGTTCGAAGTTTGATCTTTATTTTGTGAGGAGTTACGATGAGGGATTACGTGAAGAAGCCCCGCCTGACGCTGGATCGGCATACTTCAAAGCAGCGGCATGAAAAACACAGAACCAATAGGCGAAGTAAAATAGTAAGGCTCAAAATAGACTAGAACTAAATGATGATCATTTACATTATGAGGGTTGGGAGTGGAGGGCACGTAATCCCTCATCGTAACTCCTCACAAAATAAAGATCAAACTTCGAACAGGTAAGTTCTCGTTTAATCTTACTATTTTACTTCGGAGTCACGTGAGTGACTAGGTGAAGATTTTAAAGCTCTGTGTTTTTTATGTCGTAAATTCATTCCATACAACTCTCTGTTTAGTCAAAACAGTAGTGAGTAAATAGTATTTTAAGACATTGTTACAATTTATGTAATAAGTCCTTTAATCATAAAAAATAACAACTTTTTTAATAATAATAACCCCTCTATCACAGGGGAAAATTACAAAAGAAAAATTGATAACTGATGTCAATGGTAACATAAATCGATAATATAAATCGATAATATAAAACAAAGCAAGCATTTAAAGAGAACCCAGTACTGCGAGTCCAAATCCTGGCACAGTGACAACAGGTTTATCGTAGAACTTTGAAAATGTTTCTTCTCTACACCACCCTGCGGCCTCTAAAATTTGATCGAGTGGTACGTCCTGTACCTTCGCCGCGGACGTAGCTGGCGCCCTAACGGAGCGAGATTTAAACACATCAGTGTCTATTCCTGCTAGACCCAAAACCTGTTTTAACCATCTAGAAATGGTTTGAACTGAAACTTTAGTATGTGGCTTTTTGTGTGTTATCAATAACGCTTTCTCAGAACCTCTGAGATTTTTGGTTACCTCAATGTATTGAGTTAAATGCTTAACTACACACAATGTTTCATCAATAGGATATGCTTTAAACATTACCTTCATTCCAGTTCTCCCTGGTCTGCTTTGTTTGATCAAGTCATAAACATAAAACACAATGTTATCTGTAGTCACATGCATGCAATCCAACCGTAACAATTGCAAAGTTTGTACTCTTTGAGCTGATACCAACGCCATTAACATAACCACCTTGAATGTTAATTTCTGCAAAGACATTGAATTAATTGGAGTCCATTGTTTAAGCAAAGTGAGAACAATTCTAACATCCCAAATTTCTGTATATCTGGGCTTGGGAGGATTTTTATTGAAAATTCCTTTCATGAATCGGGATACTAATGGGTGAGACCCAACTGAATCCCGATCCGAAATTTGTCCTAAATAGGATGACAATGCACTATGAGCACAATTAATGGCACTATAACTCAAATGTTCATCAAAGTGTAACCCAGCAAGGACTCCAATACATTTGAAATGTTTGCAGTATGATAAGATATCTTTGACTGTGTACAAAAAACTTCCCATTTCCTTATATGCGACATATATTGTTTTTTAGTGCTATTCCTCCGAGCTGCATCTATAACATCCACGGTCCTGTGCGACAGTTCAAACTCTTGCAACGGTCTGGTCAGAACCTGCAGATTAACAAATTCATATGATCATGCAATGGATGAATTTCTTTTGTTACTGGTTGTGTCAACAGATTGTCGCAACTGGGAATTGTCATACATGGTTCAATAATCATTTTAAGCATCAACGGGAACCATGATTGCGTAGGCCAATTTGGCACCACCAAAATGCCTTTGGCAGCGTCTTGCGCTATTTTTTTGAGACATTGCCCAATCAGACAGAATGGGGGAAAAGCATAAAAGAACGTATTCCCCCAGTGTAGCGAGAAAGCATCCACCGCTCCTGCCCCTGGATCGTGTTCCCAAGACACGTATTTGGGCAATTGGTGATTCAATCTAGATGCAAACAGATCAATGTCCGGTACTCCATACCGACTGACAATATTTCTGAAAATTTGTGGATTTAACATCCATTCTGTATTGTCTTTAAATATTTGTGATCTTTTGTCTGCCACAACATTGTCTCTCCCCGGGAGATAAATAGCTGAAAGCCAAATATTTTTTCCCATACACCATTCCCATATCTGGTTTACCAGATGATCACATGATATTGATCTGACACCACCAATGTGATTGACATATGCCACAGCTGTGGTATTATCTATTTGTATTTGGACATGCAAATCTTTTAATGTAGAGCAATAAGCTTTTAATCCATAAAATGCTCCCAGTAGCTCCAAATAATTAATACCATATGTTTGGAGCAATAAATCCTCTTGAACAGCCTATCTGCCTCCACAGCTGGTCTCATTATCCGTAGCCCCCCATCCGAGAGAACTTGCGTCAGTTTGCAAAAACACTACTGGCTGATGAACTAAAATGTTCTTAGCAGCTTGTGGAACATTCTCAACCCACCAATGTAATTCTGATGAAGCTTCCTTAGGCAATTGCATAGGCCTATCAAAATTTCCTGCTCGCTGAATAAGCGCTTGAGTTTTTGCCCTTTGAAGATTTTGGTAATGTAGATGACCAAATTCTACTGCTGGAAATGCTGCTACCAACTTACCAATAACCTTGGCAACCTCTCGGATGGAGGGATAAGGTTTGTTAATCAGGTTCTGACACACATTTGTCAAATCTAACACCTTATCCATTGGTAAAGTTACCAACATGGTAACTGAGTTAATCACAAACCCCAGATATTCAATGGTTTGGGATGGCTGTAACTTAGATTTTGTTGGATGGATCAGGAAACCCAACCTCAAACAAGCTTGTAGTTGCTGAGACTGATTTTTCAGCTGACTCCTGATTAGCATTAACAATTAAAATGTCATCTAGATAAGCCATAACAATGTGTTTTTGTGCCCTTAGCAGTGCAAGTGCTGGCTTCAACAATTTAGTGAACAATCTAGGTGCTGAACTTAATCCATTAGGTAATGCTTTGCATTGCCACAGCTGTCCCATCCATTTAAACTTTAAATACCTGCGAAAACTATCATGAATTGGGACCGAATAATATGCATCCTTCAAATCTATTGTAGCCATATAACAACCTGTCGATACCAACTGCATTGCAGTGTAGAATGTGTCCATTTTAAAATGTTTATACTGGACAAATGTATTCAATTGTGTGAGATCTAAAATGATTCTACAACCCCCATCTTTCTTTGGTCTGGGGAAAATATTTGATACAAATTGTTGTGGATCCTCTCCTGTTTTCTCAATAACTCCTTTTTTTACTCAAATTCTTAACCTCTTTGTCAATTTGAATTTTTTCAAGATCTGAAAACATCAAAGAATGGCTAGGCTTATTCTGTCCCAATGGATCCATACCTTCTACAAAATCAATGGTAGATCCTAGCACAGTATCTAATACAACACGATCAGCTGTTATATTGTCCCATTCATTATAAAACATTCGGAGTCTACCACCAATCTGGGGTTCATCCAAACATTCTTTTTTATAGGATAAAGTTTATGTACCTCTCCAACTGGACGAAATGATCTCCTTTTCCCAATAAATGGGTGTACATTCGGCTGTGTTGGCTGGAAATTCTTTCTAATCATACTCCTGCCTCGGCTTGTTCCAGCTCCAAAATCAAATCCCCTTTTCATATAGCTAGCCCTTCTCTGGCCAAAGCTGAAGGGTTTCATACGACCAAAAGTTTTTGCCACTTCATCCATTTCTTTAATTTGCTTAGACAAATTCTCTCCGAACAAATAACCAGGAGTTTGAACATTGCTTGGTTTACACAACCCTGCAAATCTTGGATGTAACAGAGGCCGAATGGCAATCTTCCTCATGCAATTTATCTCAAAAAATGAGTTGCAAAATAAAGCCAACATATGTTTCTGAACTTTGGTCATTCCACAACCTTCCACTTGTCTTCCAAAGGCAGTAATGCCAGCTGAAATCAGCTTGAGGACTCTTTGAAATCGAATCTCCTGCGCCCGCATCATCGATGACATTGGCGCCCAAACACCCGGATTCACCGTAGGTACCTTCAATGAGGCACAATTGATAGGTGTTTTATACAATTCTGCTGTCTCAACCATAACAGCTTCTTGAAGCGGGTGAGAGACCATATAGTTAATATTGGCCGCCAGGTTTTCTTCCATGGCCTCACCGCCTCCTCCAGGTATAGCAAAACTTTGTGCCACATCAGGCACACCTGGATCAATATAATTGTATTGTGGTGTGTACTCCGGACTGCAATCACCACTTTCAGGGTCTGTCTCATACAGCCCTGGTACTCCTGAAACTTGTTTAAAGGAGACTTCCTCCAGTCCAATCCCAGGCACTGGAGTTTCAAATTCCCAATTCAAACTGGCACCATATTCATGATATGGAACCCCCTCAGGGGCTGCCTGGGAATATTCTGGGTTCTTAGACCCTTGGTTGATAATAGTTTGGAGCATTTTCTCCATTTGGTCCATCCTGAGCCATAAGGCTTTTCTTTCTGGACCTTCAGAATCAGAGTCCTCAGAAACCTCAGGCCTTTCAGCTTTTTTACATTTTTTAGGCACTGGGTTTTCCTCCAAAGTTTCTGTTTGTGGAGCAATCAAAGCCTCACTAACGGATATTTCAACGGCCACCGGTATCGGAACCGCTCCGCAATAATCTCCTGTCCCGACTCCTCTGCACCCCGGGACGCACGTTTTACCCGCTGTTTTTTGGCTTTCTCCATTTTACTTTTCTAACTCCTCCTGGTTTACCCACCAGGCTACGGAGTTCTGAAACCCGCCCTAGAAACGAAAAACTCTCTTACCTGCGGGCCGGTTCTTTACCGCTGTGTGGAGCTGCGCTCTGCAGCTCTTTCCACTGCCGACAGCGACGACGTAATGCCGATCCAGCGTCAGGCGGGGCTTCTTCACGTAGTCACTCACGTGACTCCGAAGTAAAATCCATAATGTGCTCAATGACTTTTTTTTGTTGCTGTGACCATTCAGTGAATCTGTAATGATTAGTTGAAGTTCGGAGCCAGTCTCATCCCCAAGGTCTAATAAAGGTAGAACCAAAGGAAGTTGTGTTGAACATGCGGCTGGCAGAGCCTTCTGTTTCTGTCTTCTAATCAGGAGAGAGCTGGAAAACCTGGTTGCGTTGTGCTGCAACAACCACCACTGGCTCAATATCAACAAGACCAAGGAACTAATCATTGAATTCTGGAGTCCATGCACCAGTTTTCATCGATGGGTTGGCGGCAGAGAGAGTTAACAGCCTCATAATACTGGGTGCTGACCTTGTGGATGACTGTCCTGGACCCAGTACATTGACGGAATCACAAAGTAGGTCCACCAACATCTCTACTTTCTTTGAAATTTAAAGAGTTTCAGCATAATGTCATGTAATAGGAGCAAAATTAGGCCTTTTGGCCCAATGGCCCATTCAATCATGGCTGATCTATCGCTCCCCCCCCCCCCCCCCCCCCAATCCCATTCTCCTGCCTTCTTCCCATAACCCCTGACACCCTACTAATCAAGAATCTATCTATCTCTGCTTTAAAAATATCCATTGACTTGGCCTCCAAACCCTTCTGTGGCAAAGAATTCCACAGATGCACCAACCTCTGACTAAATAAATTCCTCATCTTCTTCCTAAAGGAATATATTTTAATTCTGAGGCTAGGACCTCTAGTCCTAGAGGTCTAATGTTATCATATCTTTTAACTAACTGTAGGAAGTATCCTGACTGGTTGCATAATTACTTGGTATGGCAATTCCAACACACAAGAACATGAGCTGCAGATAGAAACATAGAACATAGAAAAACATAGAAAAATAGGTGCAGGAGTAGGCCATTCGGCCCTTCGAGCCTGCACCGCCATTCAATGTGATCATGGCTGATCATCCAACTCAGTATCCCGTACCTGCCTTCTCTCCATACCCCCTGATCCATTTAGCCACAAGTGGCTCATTTAACGCCCTCTTAAATATAGCCAATGAACTGGCCTCAACTACCTTCTGTAATGGAAAAGATGGTGCAGCTTTTTGTGTTCATCTGGGTTGGAAATGCCATAGCAGGCATCACGGCCACAGCCCTCCTCACCATCAAAGGCATCAACATGAGGTGCTGTCTCAAGTAAGCGATCTGTATCATCAAGGATCCTATCATCTGGGCAATGCGCTCACCTCGCGGCCAACATCAGACAAAAGCCTGAAGCCACACACGAGCAGCTACATTCCTGCCATTATCAGATTCTTGAACCAACCTCTCTGCACAACCCTCTCTCAGTTCTTTTGAGGTTTGCACCTGATTTATGAACACTGCCATCATGGTGGTACTAAAGAGAAGCAAATTAGTGTGCCTTAATGACTGTTGTCCAATGGCTCTGATATCCACCTTTGTGAAGTGCTTCATTAACTCCAGTTTCCCAGAAAGCCTTAAACCGTCGCAGTTTGCCTCTTGTCGCAACAGGCCCACAGCGAATACCAGAGGTTGGCAACCTATGGCCCCCGGGCTGAATGTGGCCCGTAACCCAAAATCATCCGACCCGCAGGCGGATTTTGTTTCCCGCATTCATCCGGCCCGCCAAACGCTCGCCCCGAGCGCAGCCGAGCTTTGGCTGTTTCGCATCTTGCGCAAAGCCACCGGCACAGCCGTGCACCTTCTGTGAACACATTTAAGAAAGAACTGCAAATGCGGGAAAAATCCAAGGTAGACAACAACGCTGGAGAAACTCAGCGGGTGAGACCTGCAAGGATTGCATGAGGCTGCCTCACTCACTGAGCTTCTCCAGCATTTTTGTCTACCTTCTGTGAACACGTGATTTGATGCCTGCTATCCGGGGCGGGATGGGGGCGGGATAGATGTGGCCCACCATCCGCTCACAGACATGCGTCCCGGCTCCTATGCAGAACAATGTTGCCGACTCCCGGCGTATACCATCGCCTGGCCCTACCCTCAGTCTCCTATTTATCAATTATAGCTCTGCCTTCTAAACTATAATCCCAACCAAATTCATCTCCATAATCCTAGATGCAGAGTGAGCACCCTGCGCCCCCCCCCCCCCCCCCCCCCCCCCCCCCCCACCCCTGGCCACTGGATACTTGACTTTTTGACCCATTGACTACAATCAATGAGGAAAGGTAATAACATTCTCCACGATAATTCTCAACACCATTACTATATTTCCTATATATATATATATATATATATATATATATATATATATATATACACACTCACAACTATGTGGCCAAGTTCTGCTCTAATCCCACTAACAAATTTGCAGATGACATTTTATTAGACCGGTTCTCGAACAATATGGAGATTGTAAGAAACACAGGAAGGAGCTAGGGAACTTTGCAACATGGTGTCAAGACAGCAACCTCTGCCTCAATGTCAGGAGCTAGCTATTGACTTCAGGAAGCGAGGTGGAGTACACGCCCCAATCAGCATCAATGGTGTCAAAGCAGAGACAGCCGAGAGCTTTTCAAGTTTCTTGGTATCACCGATTATGTGTCCTGGACCAACGATATTGCTGCAGCCAAGAAAGCACACTAATACCTCTACTTTCTCAGAATACTAAAGACGTTTGGCATGTCTATATCAATACTTATCAATGTCTGCAGATGCACAATTAAAAGCATCCTATAAAAATGCATGTCAGCAACTGCTCTTTCCAAGGCCTCAAGAGATTGCAGAGTGTTGTGGATGTAGCTTTAACCAGGCTTTCCGCCAACAACTTCATCTACACTCAGGAAAGTAGCCAACATAATCAAGGATATGATTCACCTTGGTCAAACTTTCTGCACCTCCCAATGGATAAAGCATACAAAAACTTGAAAGCACATGCCAGGAGTTTCAGGAATAGCTTCTTCCCTGCTGTTATCAGACTACTGAATGTTCCTCCCATGAGCTTGAGATGTAGTCCTAATTGTCCAACCTAACCTATTATGGACCTTGGACTTTTTCCTCTGTAACTGTATTGCTATAATGCTGTAGCACAAAATTCTGCACTGTGGCATTTTTCTCTGCACTACCTGTGGTACTTATGTACGATTTGATGATACTTGTGTATAGCATGATTTGACTGGATGCAAGCTTTTCAATTAAAACAAAATAACAGTACCTAATGTGTAATTTTCATGTATGATTTGCTTTTGTGTGTCTGTCTGAGTCTGTGCCTGTGATGCTGCTGTAAGCAGGATTTTCATTGTACCTGTACCTCATGGTACTTACGCATAAGATCAACTCCACTTGCACCAATCAGCTATGAAAGGTGCTAGGAAATACATTGTGTAACCTAATGGACTTCCATGGTATGCTTGAGACAATGTTGTAGAAGGTAGAACCACCTTCTTGGTGGTTAAGAAGGTTATTCTTCTTAACCACCAAGAATGTTGGTTAAGATACCAACATTCTAACTGGTAATGTTGTTCCAGTGTCTGGCAAGCCTGCATCTTGCCACCATGAGATGGTTTTAGCCAAATTGTCTGCATATCCCCCTTCCCCTGACCCATCCAGACCCATTTGTAATTATCTGGCCTCTCTTCAGCTGTACTTGCCACACCAAGCTTTCCCCAGTTCCTTCACAATAGGCAATCATCCCTGATTGCTGCTGGATTTTCAACTGGAATGTGTTCAGCACCAGTTTAAAAAGAAAGGAGGACCATGAATTGCAAGGCTGGAATTTTAATACAACTGGTTAAGATTAGCAGGGGAAACTTTTAATAGCCGTTTGGGAAAGCATCCTCGGAAGCCTGTTGGTGCGTGGAAGTGGATTAGCTGATTTGCAACAGATGGTCTTGATTAATGTGCTGCTGGTGGACTTGAGTAGCCAGGATCTTAAAGGTGGTCAATAAATCTAGCAAATCACTGGCCTGTCTTGAAAAATGTAAAGCCAAAGCTATTAGTGAAGTTGGTAGATTGAAGTGCGGAGGCCAGTGTATAAAGACTATGCTGGGGAGGCCAGCACTACTCGCATGACCAGGGGATTTCCCCTGGATTAACTCTCCTTGCAAAGCAAGGAAGATTCAAGTGAGTTTATTGTTATGTGTCCCAGATAGGACAATTATGTTTTGCTTTCTTTCAGCACAACAGAATATAGAAAGCATGAATACAGAACAGATCAGTGTGGCCATATACCATTGTATGAATATATACACATATGAACAAATAAAACGGATAAAGTGCAAATAAATAGATAATGAGCTATTAATGTTCATAGTTTTTTTTAGATGAGTTCAATAGCCTGATGGCTGTGGGGAAGAAGCTGTTTCTGAACCTGGACGTTGCAGTCTTCAGGCTCCTGTATCTTCTACCTGAAGGTAGCGGGAGATGAGTGTGTGGCCAGGATGGTGTGGGTCCTTGATGCTGCCAGCCTTTTTGAGGCAGCGACTGCGATAGATCCCCTCGATGGTAGGCAGGTCACAGCCAATGATGGACTGGGCAGTATTTACTAAGTTTAACCGGAGTGACTGTTTCTGCTGATTCTTTCACAAACAGCAACTTAGTTTAGTTTTGAGATACAGAGCGGAAACAGGCCCTTTGTCTCATCAAATCTGCGCCGACCAGCGATTCCTGCACACTAACTGTATCCTACACACTGGGGACAATTGACAATTTTACCAAAGCCGATTAACTTACAAAGCTGTACGTCTTTGGAGTGTGGGAGGAAAGAAAACCCACGAGGTGTTGCACCTGAAGAAAGCCCATGCAAGTCGCAGGGAGTAAATACAAACACAGTACAGACACCCGTGGTCAGGATTGAACCCTGGTCTCTGGTGCTGTAAGGCAGCAACTCTACCGCTGCGCCAGAGTAACTCTTGGGAAAGTCGCAGCTCTTTTTCAGCTGGCCAGGACTTGATCATATTTGAAGTGAACCCTGCTGGATTTGTACAGATGTGATCATTACCTACGGTTTAAAATTGAACGTGTTGGAATTAAGTGGCAAGTTTCCCTTCCGGCATTTTAACTATGGCAAGCTTCAGATTTCTGCCACCTAAGTGTTTTGCAATTCGCTTTTGTTTGCCTACCACAGACCTAAAAAAAATCCTTTGCACAATACCAAATAAACCAGGTGCTGTTGAAAATTGTATGCAAATGTTCTTAACCCAGAAAAGGACAATTTTGTTCCCTTTTCTGGGCCTCTTAGTGCTCAGAGGGAAATGCGACCCCGGAACCCCGGTTAGCATTGGGTACATGGGACAGGATTTATGTTCATTTGGAAAAGCAGGGATGATTAACAGGAGTCAGCATGATTTTGTCCAAAGATGATTGTCTCTCCAATCTGTATTTTCAGGAGGTAACCAAGGGGATTGATGAGGGGAGGGTGGTGGACGTTTCTACATGGAATTTAATAAGGTCCTGCATGGTCGGCTGGTTACGAAGGTTAAAACACAAGGGATCTGAGGCATGTTGATGAACCTCTTTCCTAAATTGACTGGGTGGAAGGAAGCAGAAGGTAAAGGTGGAAAGATGTTTTTGACTTGGAGATCTGTAACAAGTGGTGTACTGCAGGGCTGCAATGACTTGGATGTGAATGTAGGTAGTATGTTTAATGAAGTGTGCAGATGATAAGTTCATGGAGTCGTATGTTCAAATGAGTGTTGCATACATCAGCTGGAATGTTGGGTGGAATGCTGGCAGTGGAATTGAACCCAGACAAGTGTGAAGTGATGTACTTTGGGAGGTCTGATTCTCTTAGGGTTAGGGTGTATTTCCAGCTCCCTGAAAGTGTCAACACAAGTGGATAAGGTAGTAAAAAAGACATCTGGTGTGCTTGTCTTCACATGTCAAGGCATCAAGCATTAGAGTCGGGATGTCATGTTGCAATTGTATAAAACATTGGTTGGAGCGCACTGAAAATATTGTGTATTGCTCTGGTCACCGTGTTACAGGAGGGATGTCATAGCAATGGGACGTGCAGTTTTACCACAATGCTACTACCTGGATTGGAGAGCTGTAGTGTATAAGAGATGGCAGAGGCTTGGTTTATTCTTAGTGGAGCATAGAGGACCGAATGGTGACCTTAGAGAGTTTTACAAATTTATCAGGGAAGGATAGATAGGGTAGACAGTCTGAAATATTTTCCCAGGGCAGAAGAGTCTAGAAATAGAGGGCACAGGTTCAAGTTGAGAATGGAGAAATGTAAGAGATCTGAGGATTAAGTGTTGCACTTAAGTGGATGGTTAATATTTGGTAAGTTGCTAGAGCATGTAGTGGAGGCAGATACTAATGCAACATTTTAAAAAGAATTAAGACGGGTACTTGCGTAGGAAAGTAGTAGAAGGTTAACACAAGCAAATGGGATTCACATAGGTTGACATCACAGTTGACATAGATATGGTTCGCTGTGAGGCCCTTTTTCTGTGCTGTATGTTTCTGATTCTTTAATCTCTGGTTAGCTACTTCCCCACAGCCATCAGGCTATTAAACCTGGCTCGGAACTCTGAACATTAATATCCCTCCATCTGTTATTTGCACTTTATTAATTTATTAATTCATGGGTGTATTTATGTATAGAATTGTAGTCAATGCCTTCTATGTTCTGTTGTGCTATGCCAAGAAAGATTTTCATTGTCCTGTCAGGGACACATGACAATAAACTCTTTTGACTTTGACTTTGAAGATTATCCCAAATGACATCAACTATAGTATATCACTGTAACTATTATCGCTGACATGATTTCAGTCTCACTGTTCTGAAAAACACTAGTGCTTGTTAACTCAGACCACAACCAATTCTTACTGACGTAATCTTCCCTGAAATTGTGCTAACAGAGTCAGGCTGTTCCACACTGTTCACATTTAAGGGTGAATCCCTTTGCATCTTCAATGACTATTCTGCAGTTAGGACATGCATCTGATAGGGTATATGTCTGCCACTAACATTTTTCCTTTTGCTGTGAATGTGAACCTTTGGCATCAGAAATGTCATAAGTAGCCACAGTCACCATCATCTAACCCCTTGCTGCTTAAAACTATGAGCTCAACTGAACTTTTACGAGAAGCACTGTTTCCGCATCTCCTTCTGATCCCTCTGAGAATGCGTCCTTTCTTCATGATCATTGAAGCATCCATCCTTGAAGTGGCAACATTTACCAGTGGCTGGAAGAGTGCAGCCTTTAGTACATGTATGCCCATTTTGAGGATTTGCTCCCACGTTTGCAGCTGTGTAGATGGGTTCAAAGTAGCAAGGTCTTGCAATAAGTCAGTGAAGCAGCCCATACTGAAACTGACTCCACATCATTGCACAAGGAGGCCCTGATCTGTGAAAGTTGCAATTAGATTTATTTTTAAATGGTGCAAGGATAAGATACTGTTCTTGTTTAAAACTGTTAGAAACAGTGAAGTAATCGGTCTATTTTTACCATTTTTGTCACTTCTATGTCTTTGTGGATGTGGTGACTTTGTGAAAGCCTGGTCACAAGGTCTTTAAATTGACAGCATGTTTCTTTTATACCATTTGGCAGGTGTTAGTTTTAGTTGCTATGTGCACCAAGCAACATGTCTTCTGCTTTGCAGTGTTCCCTCGTATAATAACACTTGTGGTTAAAAGAAAATCATTTTGGTGGCCATTTCTTTGAATAGTAATGTTTATGAGCATTGTTCAGTACACCGTGGTTGCTATATAATTAGAGTTTACATTTCAGTGTACCTTGGCTCCATTTCATCTCTGAAGCGCCTTGGCAGCTTTTGGAATGCCTTAAGTTAAGGGCAATGTTCAAATGCATTTTATCAATTCAATTCAATGAACTTTATCCATTAGGAACTTTGATTGAGCTTGTAAATTGTGTCAAAACAAATTTCAACCAAATTTAACTGACTTCGGCTATATTGGTTAATATTTTAGATGGAAAAAAATATTTTGTTGCATGCTTGAGAAATATATATATATAAGTCATTTTAATTTTGCCATTATGCTCTACTGCAATACTTCTTATTTTTAAACTTCAAATTTGGAGTTGATTTGAATGACATCTCTTATGGAAAATTGTGAAGCTACAAGGTGCGCATTAATGGTGAGGGAATAGACTTTCCTCTCTTTTACTGGCATCCCAGTAAAAAATACACTGTGGAGAAATGAACACCAGTCATTTTTTTTATCCTACTTTTAAATATTATTTCCTTAAATTTCCTTTGGTTGTTCTACAATTTTTGTTGTTGCCTCAAATACGCAGATTTCACTCCGGATACTAGGTGAAAATCTGGACCAGTTTTCTCTCATTAAAAAAAAAAGTTGTTACTGTTCCTTGAATTTCCTTGATTTGTTGAAAAATGAATTTTGTTGGGAGTCAGAGCACAAAACTGGGCTCTTCGGGCCAACTCCTCCATGCCAACCATGATGCCCATCTACTCTAATCCCATTTGCTTGCACTTGACCCATATCCCTCTATCCATTCCTAATTACGTACCCTTACCAATGCCCCTAAAATGTTATTCCTTTAATTTTTGCTTCAGAACGATTAATGTTGTTAAGTACATTTAGTGATTCAGGCAATGTTTTGAACTGTGCCATACTGTATGCATTTTAGCAGTTTGACTTTAGGAAATGGCTTTATGTCTTTGACTGAAGAAGATTACTTGGCCCTCTCCAGGTTCCGCATTGACTCTATCCCTATCTCCAAGTACACATCTTCCACTCCCTTCTGATCTTCCACTATGTCAAAGCTTAAATACATTTCATTCAAACCTGGAGCAACAAACAATGTGCTAGATGAAGTTGGCAGGTCAAACAGCATTTATGGCTGGTAGATGTTATGGGTTTAAACTGACAGCTACTTTGCCTGTGGCCTATAACATCGAAACGATGCGGTCTCCGGTAAGAAAGTGGCCGATTTGGGCACTCCAAGCCACGGAGTGTGTTCTATCAGTCCTGACATTGGAGCTTCAATCATCCTGACGAGAGGGCTTGTACATCGGGCCGTCCATAGCGGCGACTACGGAGGGTCAAGGCCCCAAACACGGGTGAACAAAAGTAGGAAGACTTGAGTGAATTTTATTGCCTTCCATCACAGTGATCACTGTGGTGGATGTTTATGTTAAGTTCTATCGTTCTTTTTAATTGTGTTGTGTTATTTTAATTGTTAGGCTGCATGGTAACTCAAATATCATTGTACCTTAATTGGTACATGTGACAATAAATCTGAATCTGAATCCCTGCATCGGAACTGAGGGTGGAGAGGGAAGAAAGAGTATGGGGTGGGGGTTGTGTATGTTGAGACAGAATAGAGAGGTGACTGGTGGAGAGGTGCGGGGTGGAGAATTATGGGGATATGGAACCGGATGGAGTGGGGGGGGGGGGTGGGGGGTTGAAGGATATTGTTAAGAAGCAGAGCAGGTAGATGCAGGCGTGGAGAAATAAATCATGCGGGTGCAGAATGCGCGCATATTCCACACAGAAAGCACTGGCCGTCAAGATGAATCCTGTTTTTGCTGGGGCTCTTGCAGTAATCACACTGCCATTTACAGCACTGTTCTCACACCTCTCATGTTTGGAGTTGTGCCTTTTTGTATTGGATGATTGGAAATGCCAGTACTTTATTTTGTGGGAAAAAAAGGACAAGCCAGAAAATCATAGAACTATTGCTACAATATTTATTTTGACCTACAAATTTTTTTGGAACATTGTTTTTCTGTATCAAAATACTGTGTGTTTCATTTCAGTGGTGAGGAATCCAGTATAATTGGTTTTCAATCTGATTAAAGATCATAAATTTGTGTTGGTAGGTGAAAATATAAAAAAAATGCAAATGCTAGAAATCTGAAATAGAAACAGAAAATGCTGGTTGCACTCAGAAAGGGAAACTGATTTAATGTTTCAAGTCGAAGATGGGTCTTGATTGATTACAAACAAAAAGCAATCTAGGAATCCAGGCAGCGTCTATGTAGGGAAATGGACAGTTGACATTTTTGGTTGTCATCTTTCATCTGGACTGAAAGATTAGAGATGAGATGACCAGTATGAAGAGGTGATGGGAAGATAACAAGGGGCAACTGATCAAGTGACCCATTTGGTGAGCACCTGCGCTCCGTCACCCATGGACCCCTGGAACTCCCGGTTGCAGACCAATCCAACACTGACCTGCTTGTCCTCTGCCTCCTCCGCTGCCACAATCAAGCCAAATGCAAACTAGATGGACAGCACCTCATATTTTACTTGAGTAGTCTACAACCCAACGGCATGTTCTTTGAGTTTTCCAATTTTGTGTAACCCTCACCACTTCTGTCCCTTTCCCTCGCCTTCAGATCAACCGAGGGCCTCCCTCTCATATCCTTCTTTCCAACTGCCAACCTCCTATTGCCCAGTTTCCTCTTCCCCCACCTACCTTATCCACCCATCGCCCATACACGTCCCACTATGTCCCTTATCTCCTCCCTACAATTGCCCATTGTTGTCTGCACCATCCCCTCCCTGCCACTGTCGCTATCTCCATCATTCCTTCCCTCGTCTACCAATCAACCCCTTCGCACATGGATCCACCTATCAGTGGCCAGCCTTTGCCCACTCCACCCTGTCACTTCTTTATAATATTTCCCCTCTATTCAGTCTGAATGAAGGGTCTTGACCAAAAACATAAATTGTCCATCAATAGACGCTGCCTGACCTGCCGAGTTTCCCCCAAGCAGTTTGTATTTGCTCTGTATTGCAATCATCTGTATGTGTGTTTTTATATGTGTCTTTCGTGACTGACTCCATAATCGAGTTAATTTATTGAAAAGGTTGCCGTCATGGTGGGAATGTGATAATCTCCATACTGTGTGAGCATTTTTAACTCTTACCTTTTGCTAGGATGTATTGACTTTGGAAGAAGTGAAGTTCATATTCACTGGAATTATCAAATGTTTAAGGGATTAAATTTAGGTAGAGATTGCAGCCCTGCTTGTCCAGTTTTGTTTTAAAAACACCCTCAACTTCTGGCTGTTCTCAGTCTGCTGGCAAATTTTGATTCTTAGCCACACACACCCCAGATTTAGATTTTAATTGTACTTGAGGTGCCCATCAGATCGCTGCAACATTCGCAGGTGGACTCTCACCTCGCTGGAAAAGCTGTTCCTTCCAATCCTTTCACAAAATTACTATATGGTATACAAGTGCCAGGGTGAATGATTTCCTTCAAGAGAGATGGATCTGTTTCTGCTGGGGCAGAGATCATTTTTTCCAGGCGCTTGGCACCGTGCAATATAATTCCCATATGCTGAGACCTCAAACTAGTTTCAATTGCCTGCGGGTGGCTGAGGGGAATTTTCCTGCCTAATTGGCCTGTCTTTCTTATGTGCAAAGCTCTCTACTCAAAGACAGGAGGTTTGTTTTGAGAACCAGACTATTAAAATTAGAACTAGCACCTTAAATGCCAAGGTAGAAATACACTCAACATGCAGGCATGACACACTGTTCATTCTTTGTGGACAAGGTTAATTATTTGTTTTTGATATCTCAAGCTTGGGTCAATGTCAGCTTGGGTCATCAACATACTTTCCAAATTCTAAAAGGCAATTTAATATTGTTTGTACAAGGCTGTACTGCTTTTTTCAAACTGATTAATTGATAGAAACACAGCATGCCTGTGCATGTCTAAGCAATGGCCTTGAACTTTTTTATGGTTCAATTCAGGATGTGATGATTCTGGTAATTAATTCCACAAATCCATTAAAGCTGTGCTGAAGGAGGAAAAATCAACATTACTCACAAGGACTTGGTACTAGTCGTCTTAGATTTGTGCTGAAAATGGACATAAATGACTTTAATGAAACTGCTATTAACAATACCAGATGCATTCATGCTCTCCTAACTCAATCAAACTCCACACTTTAATGTCATTTTCCTCAAAGTGCCTCATAATCGTGGCTATTCACTGTACAAAAGCAGCAGAATACAGAAGCTGGCAGTCTAACACTAAAATCTAAATGTGTGGGATGGGTTGTTTCTAACACTAGAGTTCAATATAGTTTTTATTTCAAATTACTTTAGATCGAGAATAACAAATTAGAGGGTTGAATTAGTTTGGAATTCTGAATTAAGTAGGGTTCCTATAATTGCGCAATTATTTGTGTAGTAGGTAAAATAGTAAAGCAATTGATTCTGGTTATCATGAGTGAAAATTTTAAATATACTATGTGTTGAACTATCCTATTTTAAATTAATTCCTTTTGCTGGAGTTGGCCATGTTGTCTATAACAATACTCACCATTGTATGTGATTTGTACAGCACTCAATGTAAGCAACTTAATTGACATATGCACCAATTATTTCTGGCATCAGATGTACACTTTCTCAAAGTGTTTTGGGTCAGGCATTCCAGTAATCTTTGCGAGTAATAATATACAGATGCTCATGGAGGTTCATGAGCTCTGCTGGGTATCTACATTTTTTTATTGTATTGAAAGTTCACTGCTCAGCAAACTCATGTTAATTATTTTTTTAAAACAGTTTATATTTGGCATGTAAAGTTGGACTTGCACTGTGCTCAGCAGATTGGACCTCCACCCATAGACTCCTTGTGAAGTGTAAAAACAGTAAGTGTTGGGCGATTTGCTGGTAGGACCTCTCAGCAAGATATGCCTGGGCCGAAGTTCTGAAATTGTGCATTTTACATAGTTCACTGTCTTCCTCAGAAAACTGTCTTGAAAATTGCATTTGCAGGTTTTCCTTATTTGTGAGTTCAGATGCAGTATCTTCCTGCAGCTGCATTCACCTTTTCAGGTAATTGTGAATAAGCTTTGATGGAAGTAACTCAGTGTTTTACTAGCTTGCAAGATATGTCACGATCGTCACTTTACAAAGAATTGAACAAGACCAGTCAAACAGTTTTCATCTGGTGGTGTGAAATGGAAGTTGCTTTTTATAAATCGGTTAAATGTTAAGTCTGATTGAAACTGATATTAGCTGGACGGTACACTAACCTAAAAATGGATTCAATTTATGAATATTTTAAGTAGTTTTCACGTTTAAGCGATTTCGAGCACATTAGGTATATTCATAAACTATATCATTGATTTTGATGAGGGGATCAAGTGCAATATGTCTACGTTTACTGATTATCTTGGGTCGGAACATGAATTGCCAGGTCAATGCTGACAACTAAATAAGTGAGAATTAGGCAGATCGAATAGGGAGGAAGAAATCAAATTATCCATCCTTAAAAAACCATGGCATAAAGCAGGGTCAGAGATATTGCCACTGTGGACAATCTGGCGATGACTAATTATTTGCAATTCGAGAGGTACAGGTATGGAGAAAATATACAATTAATGGCATGACCCCTGACAGCATAGATGTACAGAGGGATTTTGGGGTCCAAGTCCATAACTCCCTGAAAGTGGCAACGTGAGTTGTCAAGTAAATAAGCCACATTACAGGAAGGATATGGAGTCTTTGGAAATGGTGCAGAGCAGGTTTAACAGGATGATTCCTGGATAAGGGGTATTGGCTAAAGGGAGAAATTGGACAGTCTTGGATTGTTTTCTCTTGTATGCTGGAGGGGGCACCCAATAGAATATACAAAATTATGAGAGACATAGATAGGGTACACATGCAGAACCTTTGTCTTAGGATGAAAAAAACAATTACTACAGGTCTTCAAGATGAGAGGGGCAAAGTTTAGAGCAGATATGTGGTGCAGGTTTTTTTTTTACACAGAGGGTGGTGAATGCCTGGAACCCCCTTCTAGGAGTTGAGGCAGATACAATAGTGGTGTTTTAGAAATATTTGTTTAGGCAAATGGATGTGGATTATGCACAGGTAGATAAGAGTTGGTCGTGGCATGTTCAGCACAGACATTGTGGACCTGTGCTGTACTGTCCTATACTCTATCTGTGCTATCCGTACTTGATTTATGCAAGCCCCACCTCTCTCCCTGACCCCTCCATCATCCTCGCCTCTCAGGAGAATTTATCCATTGCAGACCAAGTGAATGTTCCTTAAGCACTAAGTACATTGTTCTTGGGCTGCTTCATCGTCTGATCATGTCTGGATTCGGGTCCCTCTAGTATGTATGAAAGGACAGTTGGAATATGATCCTTTGATCTAATGACAATGACAGATGGATAACTTAATCAATTTCTTATGTCATTTAATCTGCAGGATTCATAATTTATAGCCATAACCTAATAGTAAGAGAAATAATCAAGTTAGCAACTTTTTAAATTTCAGAGGTTTACTATTTCAACTTTCATCATCTGCGATTCCTGAGGATCCACATGTTCAGTCACTTTGACCAAGATTTTCTGGTGACGTTTGCAACCTATGTCAACTATCTTCTCCACTGCCTTCAGTCTATTTTTCCAACATCTTGTATGCTCTGCATCCTGTGTATTTGCATCATGTGATTATTAGAGCAATGTGGTTCAAGCTTTTTATGCATATTCGTATGTGTACTCAAACTGATCCTTAGATTCCACCATTTTCGTTTCTCCGTCCTTATCTTTTTCCAACCTCTGGTCATCGTGTCTCTTTTCCTTCCATTCTCCAATATCGGCAGCATTAAATCTGACTCATTCCATGCTCTCTGCTACTGTTCTATCATTGTGTCAGATATAACATTCTGTTATATTGTTCCACGCGTATCTCCATTTCTAGAGGGTACGTTGAGGCATTTGTTTCAGCATCCCAGCCAATAGCAATCCCAGTTATCAGCATTCCTCTCTCCACTTCAATCCAAAATGTATATCTGCTTGTGATCAGGGCACCTGTCATCTATAAATGGTTGGCAAGTTTGCAGATTGTTAGTAAGGACAGTTGGAATAGGATCCTTTGATCTAATGACAGCGTCAGCTGGAGAATTTAATCAATTTCTTATGTCATTTAATCTGCTGGATTCATAATTTATAATTATAACATAAGAAGATGGTGATATAGTGGACAAGTAAAAAAGGTTGTTGAAGATTACATTATTCACATCAACTGGGAAAGTGGGACAAGGAATTACAAATTAAATTTAAATTGGACAAATCCCAGTGCATTTTTGTAAAGTTAAACCAGGGCAAGACTGGCACAGTAAATGGCAGGCCGCTGGAGAACATTGTAGAACAGAGAACCAGAGGTGAAATTACATTGTGCCCGGAAAGAGGTGCCGCCAGTAGACAGGGTGGTAAAGAAGGCAATTGGTGTTCTTGCCTTTACTCACCAGGACACTGAGTACAAGAGATGGGACATCATGTGACAACTGCATGCCATTGGTGAGCCCACACTTGGAGAACAGTGAGTAGTTCTTTCGACCTAGTATTGGAAGAATGTTATTAGTTGGAAAGGGTGCAGAAAAGATTTGCAGGGATGTTACAAGGACTGGAGGGCTTCGGTGATAAGGTAAGATTGGAGAGGCTGAGTTTTGTATCCCTGGTAAAAAGGAGACTAAGGGGTGACCTCATATATAGTTTATACAATCATGAGGGGCAGTAATAAGGTGGATGTTTTTTTTTCACAGGGTATGGGAGTCTAAATATAGATTTAAGGCGATGAGGAAAAAATTAAAGGGGATCTGAGTGGCAACTATTTTTACACGGGGCGGGGGGGGGGGGGTTCTGTGGAACAAACTACCAGAATTAGTAATAGAGACTGATGCAGTTACAATGTTTGAGACATTTGGGCAGGAATATGGATAGGAATGGTTTAGAGGGATATGGGTCAAACAAATGGGACTAACTCAGGTTGGTCAAGGTGGACGAGTTTGGCCAAGTGGCCTACTTTCATGGTGTATAACTCATACTCAAAACATGCAATAATTGATCAGGTCAAAAGACAAATGACGAATGTGTCAGAAAAAGAGAACACTATTGATTGATGGACTTGCATCAGAATTGACTGGTTCTTACTCAAATAGCAATGCTAGTATCAGAAATTGCTGAATTCAAATATGTAACATTAAGTCAGGATTTCCTCTACCCTTCCGTTCAACATGTGTGTGGACTTTATTTTTAAGATACAATGTGGAAACAGGCCCTTTGGCCCACCATGTCCATGTGGACCACTTATCACCTGTTCGCACTATTTCCATAATATCCCACTGTGCTGTCCTTGTGGAGTTTTTTGACAGAAATTTGGCCTCTGCTGCCTGCCTACCTTCTTATTAACCCAACAGGCCTAATCTCCTCAAAAGCTCCCTGAAGCCCTAGTCCTAAAATCGCATCTTTTTCTAGATTCTATCTCATTTCATTTGCTGCATTCACACTCATCCATGAAATTTGCTTTCTATTCACACAACTCTATTCCAAGGTTGTTCGCCATTAAAGCTCTTTTGCCTGATCTATTTGCCCTGATTATAGAATGGTTTTGTCGTCTCTGGTCTTATTTCTGCTTTCAAATCTGCTGTCCTCATCATCTCCATGAATGTCACTCTTTGTCCCATTGTCCTTGCAAATTGCCACCCCATCTCCAACTCATGTCTGTCAAGATTCCTTGAAAATTGTGCCACTGGGCCAATCAGAGGTCAGGTGTCTCCTCAGAACATGGAACAGTACAGCACACGTACAGGCCCTTTGGTCTGAATCCATCTGCCTACCGAAGGACCATTTCCTTCATATCTAAATGCTCCTTAACTGATGCTCCTGTTATCTGTTTCTAACACTTCTGACAGCCTGCTTCAAGCCTTGTAAATCTTCTTTAAACTTTTCCCCCTCTCACTTTAAAGCTATGCCATAGGAAACCACCTATCCTATCTATGCCTCTCATCATTTTAGAAATGTCTGCAACAGATGTGGAGAAACATTATCAGAGGCCCAAATGCTTTAGGACTTTGAAAGAACTCTCAGAGGTAATATATAATCAGGGAAAACATAATTACTTAAGAAATTAGAGCAAGAATCTGGTCCTTCAAATCTATTCCGAAGAAATGATATAAACACCCCGTGAGGGGCAGCATTATTGTCTCTTGTCGGGTACGTAGAGATTTTTTTAAATGCTGATTTTCGTGGCAACATCTTTGAAGAGGATTTTGGTATTTCAATTCCACTTTCTGTTATGCGATAGAATCACCAATCTTCTGGTCAATAGTTGATAACGAGATAATCCTTGGTAAAATGGAAGAAATTGCAGATGACACTTAATTGAAATAGATTTTAAGGTTAAGTATATTGGTTTGAACTAATGACTCCTAATTGTAATTCTGACACTATTAACACTTTTGTTACTTTATGCAGGGCTCTGCTGTTGTGAAGAGAAAGACCAACCCAAAGGGCATTTTGGGATATCTTTGTTCAACAGGTTCTATCAATTATCCAGTAGACTTTTGTTTCAATGGTAGAAGAAAGCTGGAAGGGAGGAGGGGTGAGACAAAGCCTGGCAGTTAATAGGTTGATACGGGTGAGGGGCGCTTTGATAGACAGATGGTCAATACAGGCCGGAGAAGAAAAGACAGAGGGTTACACAAAAAGCTGGAGAAACTCAGCGGGTGCAGCAGCATCTAAGGAGCGAAGGAGATAGGCAGTGTTTTGAGTCGAGACCCTTCATCAGACACTATTAACACTTTTGATACTTTATGCAGGGCTCTGCTGTTTTATGAAGAAGGTCTGAAGAAGGGTCTAGACCCAAAACGTCGCCCATCTCCTTCGCTCCTTAGATGCTGCTGCACCCCCTGAATGGAGGTGATGGAGGAGGTATAGGGACAGGTGATACATCTCTGGCGGTTGCAAGGGAAAATACTTGGGGAGAGAGTGGTTTGGGTGGGAGTGTGGATGGGTAAGGATGGGAAGATGCGACTGGTGATGAGATTACGTTGGAGGTGATGGAAATGTCGAAGGATGATGTGTTGGATGCAGAGGCAGGTGGGTGAAAATTGGGGAGCAGGGGAACTCTATCCTTGTTCTGTCTGGGAGGGAGGGGGAGTGAGGGCAGAGCTACAGGAGGCACAGGTGAGGAATCCATCTGTGACACATTGTTTACTAAAGAACAATGTCATTTTGGATGTCCTACAATGGAAAGCCTCATCTTGGGGGCCGAGGCTGAACATATGAGAGTGGGGAAAGTGTCTTTGCCACAAGGCAGTTCGGGAGGACGTACAGTTCCAATAGCTGGGAGTTGGTAGGTTTGTGGTAGACATCAGTCGATAGTCCCCTGTTATGGAGACCGAGATACCAAGGAAGGGGAGAGAGGAGTCATTGATGGTCCGAGTGAACTTGAAAGAATGGTCCATACAGCCCACTATTTGGGGATATGGTCACTTTTGTTGTTTGCAGATATCCATAATCAATTATTATTTCAATACTTTGTTTTTCACCCACCCGTTCCATCTTTTCACTACTGTTCTATGGTCTCCTCACCTGCAGAGTTGTTTAAAAGTAGTTGCAGAGTTAATTAGGAATTTATAGATACTAGCCGTCAGTTTTGAAGTGGGGGAAAAGTGAGATTTGGCAGTTTGTCAGATAAAGGCAAGTACAAATGTCTTGATGGTTGAAAGCTAAGCAATGCTCGGACTGAATTTCAGAGGATGGATTGATGGTGCTGATAGAGGATAGAACAAAGATTTGTCTACCTTTCAAGAACCAGCTTTGTTCATGCACAGGGCAAGTTGAGGTAAGACTTTCAAGTGTATTGAAAGCAAGAACAAGGATCTTGGTTTATGTCACTACAATTTTTTTACATTTATTAATTTAAAGCTTTGCCTTAATGACAATTACTCTAAATTGATTAGCATAAGCACAAATACTGAATGAGGTAGAACTGAAGTAGAATAATAATCAAAATTAGGGTTTGTCACAAACAAAGTTGGAATCTGATTTTTCTTGCATAGTGATCTGGAATAATAATGCTAATCTTATGAAATTCTGCATAATCAAAGTTATGTTATTAACATAATAAAAACGTTTCCAAATTTCTAAGTCATTGCCTGTCCTATTGTCTGGAACAGAACAAAGATTCATCACGTCATTCCCAGACAAAGACATGACATCTTTTTAAAGTTAATCTACTGAACAAAATGAAGGATGTACCATTGCTGTCCTTGGTCTTTTCATGTTTCAGAGATAGATAGATTCTTGATTAGTGCAGGTGGCACAGGTTATGGGGAGAAGGCAGGAGAATGGGGTTAGGAGGGAGTGATAGACCAGCCATGATTGAATGACAGAGCAGACTTGATGGGCCGAATGGCCTAATTCTTCAATTCCTTATGACCTCTCATTGTCAAATGAAACTGAAATACTTGAAACACTCAGCAGGTGAGCTAGCATCTCGGAACGGAGAAAGAGAGCCAGCATTTTGGAGCTTCCATCAGAGCTGAGCAAAGTTAGAAATAAAATAGTGCAAACGAAAGGGAGAATATGGAAATTCTATGATGGTCTGCAAGTCAGGAAAGATTAAATTAAAGGATTTGTGAAAAGGCTGATCTGGAGGAGATGGAAATAGGAAAAACTGCGTAATTATTTGATGTTATAGGAGGGGAGAAAGCTCTCAATTCTGGAAATATGACATGCAAAATGTAGAATTGCTGATTACCTTAAATGGTGGAACATGATGATCAGGGCGGATGTCAAAAACCTAGTTGGAAGGTGAGATGTTGATCTTCTGTCTCAGGTTGAGCATAGTTGAAATGGCATAGGATGCTGGAAACTGGCGTCAGAGTGAGAATAGATGGGCAATCAATGTTTGAGGCCACTGGAAGGTTAGATTGCATTTTTGGTCTCATGGGAGTTGTCGTTGAATCACACAAACTGTGTTTGGTTTTCCAATGTAGAGATGACCACATCGTGAACAGGGAATGCACAGTGAACTGTTGTTTATCCATTATTTATGCATCTGTAGTCAGAGGGTGGTGAATCTGTGGAATTCTTTGCGGAGGCCAAGTAAATGGATATATTTAAAGCAGAGATAGATAGATTCTTGATTAGTATGGGTGTCAGAGGTTATGGGGAGAATGCAGGAGAATGAGGTTAGGTGGGAAAGATAGATCAGTCTTGATTCAAATAGAGAAAGCCAGTAGACAGGGTCTGAGGCAGGAGGCAGAGAAGGGAAGCACTCAGACCCAACATGTAGGGGGGAAAGAAGAAAATATAATAAACGGAGAATAAGAGGTGGTGGGTTTCCAGGGCAAAAATCAAAAGGGACCACTTGTCAGCATAATTGTATGAGGAGTAAGAGTGTTGTAAAAACAAGCCTGAAGGCTTTGTGTCTCAATGCAAGGAGCATTCATAATAAGGTGGACGAGTTGAATGTGCAGATAGCGATTAATGACTATGCTATAGTTGGGATCATGGAGACATGGCTCCAGGGGGACCAAGGCTGGGAATTGAACATCCAGGGATATTCAATATTCAGGAGGGATAGACAGAAAGGAAAGGGAGGTGGGGTAGCATTGCTGGTGAGAGAGGAGATTAATGCAATAGACAGGAAGGACATTAGCTTGGAGGATGTGGAATCGATATGGGTAGAGCTGCGGAACTCTTAAGGGGCAGAAAACGCTAGTGGGAGTTGTGTACAGGCCACCTAACAGTAGTAGTGGAGTTGGGGATGGCATCAAACAGGAAATTAGAAATGCGTACAACAAGGGTAAAACAGTTATAATGGGCGACTTCAATCTACATATAGATAGGGTGAATTAAATGGGCAGGGGTGCTGAGGAAGAGAATTTCTTGGAATGTATGCGGGATAGTTTTCTAAACCAACATGTAGAGGAACGAACAAGAGAGCAGGCTATTCTAGACTGGGTATTGAGTAATGAAGAAGGGTTAGTTAGCAGTCTTGTTGTGCGGGGCCCCTTGGGCAAGAGAGACCATAATGTGGTTGAGTTCTTCATTAGGATGGAGAGTGACATAATTAAGTCAGAAGCAAAGGTTCTGAACTTAAACAAAGGTAACTTTGAAGGTATGAGAGTGAATTGGCCAAGATAGACTGGCAAGTGATTCTTAAAGGGTTGACAGTGGATGTGCAATGGAAGGTATTTAAAGACTGCATGGATGAACTACAACAATTGTTCATACCAGTTTGGCAAAAGAATAAATCAGGGCAGGTAGTGCATCCATGGATAACAAGGGATATCAGGGATAGTATAAAAATAAAAGATGAAGCATACAAATTAGCCAGAAAAAGCAGCCTACCAGAGGACTGGGAGAAATGCGGAGTTCAGCAGAGGAGGACAAAGGGCTTAATGAGGAAAGGGAAATAGATTATGAAAGAAAACTGGCAGGGAACATAAAAACTGACTGCAAAAGTTTTTATAGATATGTGAAGAGAAAGAGATTAGTTAAAACAAATGTATGTTCCCTTGCAGTCAGAAACTACTTTGGTCCTGTCTTCACGAAGGAAGACATAAATAATCTGCCGGAAATAGCAGGGGACCGGCGATCAAATAAGGTGGAAGAACTGAGTGAAATCCAGGTTAGCCGAGAAGTGGTGTTTAGTAAATTGAATGGATTAAAGGCCGATAAATCCCCAGGGCCAGATAGTCAGCATCCCAGAGTACTCAAGGAAGTAGCCACAGAAATAGTGGATGCATTAGTGATAATTTTTCAAAACTCCATAGATTCTGGCGTAGTCCCTGAGGATTGGAGGGTAGCTAATGTAACCCCACTTTTTTAAGAAGGAGGGAGAGAGAAAACGGGGAATTACAGACCAATTAGTCTAACATCGGTAGTGGGGAAACTGCTAGTCAATTAAAGATGGGATAGCAGTACATTTGGAAAGTGATGAAATCATTAGACATAGATTTACGAACGGTAAATCATGTCTGACGAGTCTTGTAGAATTTTTCAAGGATGTAACTAGCAGAGTTGATAAGGAAGAACCAGTGGATGTGTTATATCTAGACTTTCAGAAGGCTTTCGACAAGGTCCCACATAAGAGATTAATATACAAACTTAAAGCACACGGTATTGGGGGTTCAATATTGATGTAGATAGAGAACTGGCTGGCAGACAGGAAGCAAAGGGTAGGAGTAAACGGGTCCTTTTCAGAATGGCAGGCAGTGAGTAGTGGGGTGCCGCATGGCTCAGTGCTGGGACATGATTTTATAATCTGTAATTCTCATGCCACTGGCAAATATTTCTAAGAATATAAAGCAATTAGATTTTTTATTAGAAGATCAGATAGCGAATTACATTTTGAATTATACAAAATGAATGTGAAAAGACATGTATTGTTTATTTACATTTATTAAATCTTTGAGGCTTTAGCATCATGTGATAGTGAGTAGTGTCAATCATCTGATTTATTTTTTACTGTATTTCACGTACTTTAAAAAATAATATTTTAGCATGAAATGTTATTTAAAAGGGTAAGGAGATTACATTGTTTATAATTTATTTAATGGTGTATGCATAGAATAGTGTGTGTAGCCACGGAGCTGCAGATATTAGAATATTGCATAGAACACAGTACTGGAGTAACTCAAAGTGTCAGACAGCGTCTCCAGAGGACATAGAAAGATGCCATTTTTAGTTGGGACCCTTCTTCATTCTGAAGAAGGGACCCAACCCAAAACGTTACCTCCCCATGTTGTCCAGAGACGCTACCTTATCCTCTAAGTTGTCCAGCACTTTGTTTTCTATGAATAAGAATGTATGATGTTCAGTAATGTTTTGGCACCACCCCTCGTTATTCCCCATGTATGGTTGAATGGCTGAGTCCAAACTGCAGTTGTCTGCGTTGAAGAAGTACGAGTACATTTGTGCTTTATCTCAGAAGTTAAGATACCTGCAAAAGGTGCATCATGCTGACTTTCTGACAAAATGGAAATGAGACATTAGTTGAGTTGAAGCAGTGATGCTGCTTTTTCCAAAAAAAGACACTAAATGCTGGAGTAACTCAGAGGGTCAGGCAGCATCTCTGGAGAACACGGATCGGTGACGGCTGAGACCCTTGAGTAATTTTTTTGTGCTATCTATTTTCACAGGTTAGATCATGAATTGTGCAGAATTTACTATGTGCATTCGGAATTTTTTCTAATCCTTTGATTCCTTCAGAAGTATTTATGAGTTTCACGATGTCCTTGAACAAAAAATGTTGTATTATTTTCTCCAATGCAAATTTATCATTTGTTAAAGATTTAGACCCACATTAATTTCCAAGAGACAGAACTTGTTGATAGAAATTATAGAAACATAGAAAAATAGGTGCAGGAGTAGGCCATTCGGCCCTTCGAGCCTGCACCGCCATTCAATGTGATCATGGCTGATCATCCAACTCAGTATCCCGTACCTGCCTTCTCTCCATACCCCCTGATCCCTTTAGCCACAAGTGCCACATCTAACGCCCTCTTAAATATAGCCAATGAACTGGCCTCAACTACCTTCTGTGGCAGAGAATTCCAGAGACTCACCACTCTCTGTGTAAAGAATGTTTTCCTCATCTCGGTCCTGAAGGAATTCCCCCTTATCCTTAGACTGTGACCCCTTGTTCTGGACTCCCCCAACATCGGGAACAATCTTCCAGCATCTAGCTTGTCCAACCCCTTAAGAATTTTGTAAGTTTCTATAAGATCCCCCCCTCAATCTTCTAAATTCCAGCGAGTACAAGCCGAATCTATCCAATCTTTCCTCATATGAAAGTCCTGACATCCCAGGAATCAGTCTGGTGAATCTTCTCTGTACCCCCTCTATGGCAAGGATGTCTTTCCTCAGATTTGGAGACCAAAACTGTACGTAATACTCCAGGTGTGGCCTCACCAAAACCCTGTACAACTGCAGTAGAACCTCCCTGCTCCTATACTCAAATCCTTTCGCCATGAATGCTAACATACCATTTGCTTTCTTCACTGCCTGCTGCACCTGCATGCCTACTTTCAATGACTGGTGTACCATGACACCCAGGTCTCGTTGCATCTCCCCTTTTCCTAATCTGCCACCATTCAGATAATAGTCTACCCTCCTGTTTTTGCCACCAAAGTGGATAACCTCACATTTATCCACATTATACTGCATCTGCCATGCATCTGCCCATTCACTCAGCCTATCCAAATCACCCTGCAGCCTCCAAGCATCCTCCTCACACCTAACTATACCCCCCAGTTTGGTGTCATCTGCAAATTTGGAGATGTTGCATTGAATTCCCTCGTCCAAATCATTAATATATAATGTAAATAGCTGGGGTCCCAGCACTGAGCCTTGCGGTACCCCACTAGTCACTGCCTGCCATTCTGAAAAGGACCCGTTTACTCCTACACTTTGCCTCCTGTCTGCTAGCCAGTTCTCTATCCACATCAATACTGAACCCCCAATACCGTGTGCTTTAAGTTTATATGCTAATCTCTTATGCGGGACCTTGTCGAAAGCCTTCTGAAAGTCTAGATATAACACATCCACTGGTTCTCCCTTATCCACTCTACTAGTTACATCCTCGAAAAATTCTATCATATTTGTCAGACATGATTTACTTTTCGCAAATCCATGCTGACTTTGTCCAATGATTTCACCACTTTCAAAATGCGCTGCTATCCCATCTTTAATAACTGACTCTAGCAGTGTCCGCACTACCGATGTTAGACTAACTGGTCTGTAATTCCCCGCTTTCTCTCTCCCTCCTTTTTTAAAAAGTGGGATTACATTAGCTACCCTCCAATCCTCAGGAACTACTCCAGAATCTAAGGAATTTTGAAACATTATCACTAATGCATCCACTATTTCTGTGGCTACCTCCTTGAGTACTCTGGGATGCAGACTATCTGGCCCTGGGGATTTATCAGCCTTCAATCCGTTCAATTTACCCAACACCACCTCCTTGCTAACCTGGATTTCACTCAGTTCCTCCATCTTATTTGACCCCCGTTCCACTGCTATTTCCGGCAGATTATTTATGTCTTCCTTAATGAAGACAGAACCAAAGTAGTTATTCAATTGGTCTGCCATGTCCTTGTTCCCCATGATCAATTCACCTGTTTCTGACTGCAAGGGACCAACATTTGTTTTAACTAGTCTCTTTCTCTTCACATATCTATAAAAACTTTTGCAGTCAGTTTTTATGTTCCCTGCCAGTTTCCTTTCATAATCTATTTTCCCTTTCCTAATTAAGCCCTTTGTCCTCCTCTGCTGGATTCTGAATTTCTCCCAGTCCTCCGGTAGGCTGCTTTTTCTGGCAAATTTGTATGCCTCATCTTTTGTTTTTATACTATCCCTGATTTCCCTTGTTATCCATGGATGCACCACCTTCCCCAATTTATTCTTTTGCCAAACTGGTATGAACAATTTTTGTACTTCATCCATGCAGTCTTTAAATACCTTCCATTGCACATCCACTGTGAACCCTTTAAGCATCACCTGCCAGTCTATCTTGGCCAATTCACATCTCATACCTTCAAAGTTACCTTTGTTCAAGTTCAGAACCCTTGTTTCTGACTTAATTTTGTCACTCTCCATCCTAATGAAGAACTCAACCATATTATGGTCACTCTTGCCCAAGGGGCCACGCACAACAAGACTGCTAACTAAGTCTTCCTCATTACTCAATACCCAGTCTAGAATAGCCTGCTCTCTCGTTGGTTCCTCCACATGTTGGTTGAGAAAACTATTCCGCATACTTTCCAAGAAATCCTCTTCCTCAGCACCCCTGCCAATTTAATTCACCCAATCTACATGCAGATTGAAGTCACCCATTATAACCGTGTTACCCTTGTTGCATGCATTTCTAATTTCCTGTTTGATGCCATCCCAAACTCCAATACTACTGTTAGGTGGCCTGTACACAGCTCCCACTAGTGTTTTCTGCCCCTTAGAGTTTTGCAGCTATCGATTTCACATCCTCCACGCTAATGTCCTTCCTTTCTATTGCATTAATCTCCTCTCTCACCAGCAACGCTACCCCACCTCCTTTTCGTCTATCCCTCCTGAATATTGAATATCCCTGGATGTTCAGCTCCCAGCCTTGGTCACCCTGGAGCCATGTCTCCGTGATCCCAACTATAGCATAGTCATTAATCGCTATCTGCACCTTCAACTCATCCACCTTATTACGAATGCTCCTCGCATTGAGACACAAAGCCTTCAGGCTTGCTTTTACAACACTCTTACTCCTTATACAATTATGTTAACAAGTGGCCCCTTTCACATCGATCCCTATTACACTTGGCCATACTTTCCTATCCCTTTGTGAGCTTTCTTTCCCGTTAATTCTGGGGTCATTAACCATCCCTTTACTCTCTTTCCCTTTAACTCCGTCCTCGACTATCCCATTTGACACCCCACCCCCCTTATTCAGTTTAAAACCATCCGTGTAGCAGTGGCAAACCTGCTGGCCAGAATGCTGGTTCCCCACCTGTTAAGATGCAATCCGTCCCTTTTGTACAGTTCCCCCTCACTCCAAAACAGATCCCAATGATCTAAGAATCTAAATCCCTGCCCCCTGCACCAGTTCCTCAACCACACATTCAGGTCCCGTATCTCCCTGTTCCTGCTCTCGCCAGCACGAGGAACTGGAAGCAAACCGGAGATAACAACCCTGGAAGTCCTGCTTTTCAGCATTTTTCCGAGCTCTCTGAAGTCCCGCTGCAAAATATTCATCCCCTTCTTTCCAACATCATTTGTGCCAACATTCACGACCACTTCTAGCTGTTCACCTTCGCCCTTGAGGATTGTCTGCACTCTGTCCGTGACATCCTGGATCCTGGCACCAGGAAGGCAGCACACCATCCTCCAATCCTGTCTGTTGCCGCAAAAACCCCTGTCCATACCTCTCACAATGGAGTCTCCAACTACAATGGCGTTGCCCGACTTTGGCCTCTTTGGTTTTGGCTCAACAGCCTTTTTTGTTTTGCAAGCCAGTCCACCGCTCAGTGAGATACCGTCTTCTGTCCCGGCAGCTTCCACGTGGGTGAACCTGTTCACAAGAGGTACAACACCGGGGGACCTTTGCATTCCATGTTTTCCTCCCTTTCTCACCGTCACCCACCTTCTCTCCTCTAGTGCCTTGGGTGTAACAATCTTACTGAAGGACTTGTCGAGGAACGACTCAGTTTCTCGGATGAACCTGAGGTCATCCACTTGTTTCTCCAGTTCCCCAACACGGTCCTTCAGGAGCTGTACCTGGATGCACTTCTCACATTTGTAGCAGCCAGAGGCACCAGCAGTGTCCTTGACCTCCCACATACTGCAAGCATCACACTGCATCAGCTTGCTTGACATCTCCTTCTTTTGCCTCGGTCTCTCCCTATCCAGTGTTTTGCACAGCATCCTCTCCGAAGACTCTTGAGCCAAAGACTCACACTTTACTCACAGGGCACTTCCCTCACTGCCACTCCCCAAGAGCTGCCTTGCTTATATTGACTGTTAAATTGCCTAATTTACAAACCAAATTCCTCAGTTTTCAACTGTTTTCCCCCTCTGACTCACTGAGAACTCTCCTCCCACTCGGGCTAGAGCCAATCAGTGCTTTCTCCTGCTTCCCTTTGTTGCTGTTGCTTCAAAATCCACGGGAACACTGAGTAAAGTCTGCCTGTGCTTTGTCTCTCCTTTTCAACTGTTTTCCCCCTCTGACTCACTGAGAACTCTCCTCCCACTCGGGCTAGAGCCAATCAGTGCTTTCTCCTGCTTCTCTTTGTTGCTGTTGCTTCAAAATCCACGTGAACACTGAGGTATATGATTGTTATGTTTTAACCTCTGCACATTTTCAATCCGTTTAATAAATTGTAACATGTACAACTTTGAGTTTTGCATCATTTTAACTTGCTAATCTTGTTTGCATTATGATCTAACATAAAACGCAGAGGTTAATTTGGAAAATGAAGGAATGCAAGTCACAGATTGTCTATGTTACTGAGGAATTTCTGTCAGCTTACCTGCTTACCATATCAGAGAGAGAAAGACTTTAATTTAGCTTTCTATTTATTTGTGTCATTATTAATTTTCCAAACATTTTAAAAGGAATCATGTCATAGATCTGGATGTCTTGCAGAGTAATGTGTTTATTTTTGTGATACAGCGTGAAAACAGAACCCTTCGGCCCACCACGTTCACACCGACCATTGATTGAGCACTTGAGCTGCACTACAACTGTTTACTAACAGCTCCTGGCACCAATATTTTGCAGCGTGTGGCACCTGCTGTATTGCCTGTATCTTTGCCCTAGCCCTTGGGTGAGGTCCATGGGCCAAGAGCAGCCACAGCTCCCCACAAACCGAGGCCCTGGCTCAAGACCGAGTCTGACACTTCCTGTTGTCCGGGGGTCTTCGTACCGCTTCCATATGTCTATAATAGTTTCAGAAATTTATTTTAAACTTATTTTGAAGTTGCTTATACCACTGTACGCATTTAAGAACATATTGAAGTATACTAAAGTAAATACAAAACCTGCCAGTACTAGGATTTTACATGAAGGTCGGCAACCCCATTTAAGTGAAGGGAGCTACTCTAGATATGCATCCATGGCTGTCGTAAATGAGGGACCAGATCCAAAGGGCATCCTGCTGCTTGGGTAATGGCTGATTGGTGCATCGAAGGTTGGAGTGAGAACCCAGGTGTCTAGCCTGCCTGACTATCATTTTTTCCAGTGATGGAGTTAGGCTTCATCACTGGAAAAGGCTTGTATTCACTGGAGTTTAGAAGGATGGGGGGGGGGGGGCGGATCTTATAGAAACATATCAAATTATGAAAGGACTGGACAAGCTAGATGCAGGAAAAATGTTCCCAATGTTGGGCGAGTCCAGAACCAGGGGCCACAGTCTTAGAATAAAGGGGAGGTCATTTAAGACTGAGGTGAGAAAACATGTTTTCACCCAGAGAGTTGTGAATTTATGGAATTCCCTGCCACAGAGGGCAGTGGAGGCCAAGTCACTGGATGGATTTAAAAAAGAGTTAGGGGACGATCAGCCATGATCACAATGAATGGTGGTGATGGCTCGAAGGGCCGAATGTCCTCCTGCAACGAATTTCTATGTTTCTATGTTATCCATTAACACGTTCCATCCCATTGTTGCTACTGTTAATACAGATGTTGAAATTAAAGCGTGTGCTTTGATGATTGTAACCCAGATGGTGTTTTTTTTCTTACTACAAAGAACTGGGATTAAAGGATATGGAGGCCAGAGCGGTGGTTTGCACATCCTGCAGGATGTGGGGGATGATGAGACAATTCCTGGTGACCATACCTGCTGGAAATACATTCAGCTGTGGTGCCTGCTTGACCACATGGAGCAGGTAGAGCTCCAGTGGAACTCGATATGGGATGCGGACAATATCATATACTGTATGTTTAGAGAGTTAGCCAGACTGCACATGGAGTATGATGTGCAGTGCTGCTCAACACTATATGAAGGTATTGGTTGTGCTGGAGAGGGTGTACATGGGGTTTACCAGGATGTTGTCTGGATTGGAGGGCTTTAATTATGACGGAGAGATCAGACGGGGTGGGCAGTGAAGGATGCTGAGGTGTAACAATGGAGATTATAAAATTATACGAAGCATGGATAAGTTTCAATCACAATCTTTTTCTCATGGTGGTGATATCATAAATGAAGGCACAGGTTTAAGGTGAGAGCTATTGTTTTAAGGGGTAATTGGGGGGGTAATTATTTTTTTACATATAGTGATCGATATCTGAAAGTCGCTGCAGTAAGTGGTGGCATTGTTGGGTACAATTACAACGTTTAAGAGACTTGGAAATGAACATTTAAATAGACAGGGCATAGAAAGATATGGACCTAATACAGTCAAATGGGGTTAAGGTTGGAGTGCGTTTTATTAAATTAGCACGTAGATGAACACCTTCATGGAGTGTAATCACATAGAAACTAATTCAGATGCAATATTTAAGAGCTTGTTCAAATAAGGGGCATATTTTAAAGGAGTGTCAGAGTTACTTGCAGGGGAATGTGTGAGGAGATTATTATTTGTCTTTAGTTTTACCTTGAACCAGGACATCTGAAGATTCAAAGTTTAATATAGTAATTGTGCTGATACAGACCCCAACCAACCATGTAATGAATATCATCCATTCCGGAGGTTTTACTTTTATGATGCCATTTAAACTTCACTTGGATTTCAATCACTTCAATGTAGAAGTAATTGAGAATGGGGAGCATTGGAACAAAAATTTGCCCTCGGTACATATTAACTGTAATATAATGTGTGCATGTTGGTAGGTGCAATCAAAACAAAGATCTTTTTTATCATTGTTGTGTTATGAATACCACAGAAAATATTACGTACTCTCAAGATCAGATTTAATAGAACAATATTTTTAAAATATATAGTCATTGGTTGTTGCATTTCGGAAAAGTCCCAGCTGAGAGGAAGGCAGCTAAATAATGAAAATATTGGAGGTGAAAATGACTTCAGGGCAGTTTGTTAGGAAAATGAAAGGAATGGTAATAGAATATACATCTGAGTGAGTATAATTTTATGGATGAGAAATTGTGTTCAACCAATTGATGACTTCTTTGACAACATAATAAGCATGTTACATAATAAGGAAGCCAATGGACGTAGCAAATGTTGTTATTCATAATTTGGTCCATGAAGTGCCCCATAAAAGATTACTGCATTAGATAAGCACCTGTGGACTTGAATGTAATAGGTTCAGTCCAGGGGGTCAGATATGGGGCTTTATGTGTGGGCCAGATATATTGTCAGTGCAGAGGGGCTAGGAGCAAGGCCAAGTGTGCATCCAGAGTCAAGGTCTGGAATAGTACTAGGCATGCAGTCAAAGCTGGGACCAAGGGAATGTTCAGCACTGGGAACCTAAGCAGCTATGATCAGGGTAGAATAGGAGCCAGGTGTAAGGCTGGACTCGGGGTCAAGATGAGGGAAGGTATGCTACTGGAGTCAGGGTCAGGAGTAGTACCAGGTGTACTGTGAGACCCAGGTTGGTCAACATGGGCCAAGTGTTTGATTATAATCTGATTTCCATTCATGAATATACTAAGATCATTCATGTGCTGCGCGTGTTGATCAGAGCCTGGGCTCCTCTGTGGAATTTAATTAGGAATGTAATTTAGTCTAACCTTATTCATAGCTAATCCAATTTAAAGCATATACATTGCATTCAAGTGAAAGTTAAAAGACTCGCTACAGTATGCACCATATTGCACAATTTCAAGCTGAAAAATGCAAAAGCTCCATCCCAATGGGAGGGGGGACATATAGTGCAAACTCCACACAGAGAGCACCTGAGGTCAGGATCGAACCTGGGTCTCTGGCGCTGTGAGGCAGCAGCTCTACCATCTGTGCCACAACAACAAACTTAACCGTTGTGTGACCTTAACCTTGAAAACTTATAGATACTAAGCATTTGAAAGATTATTAAAACAGTAATTTTGATTCCCTAAATGTAGCTAATTCTATGCATAGGATACTCAACTCTACAATTGTACTGCCTCAACTCCACCCCTGCCATCAACTCCCCATACACCACTGCATCCCACCAAAATGGATTCTTGGTTTCTTTGTGGTGGGTTTAAAATGGCATCTGCTTCAAAATATCTCATTAAATTTTGATTAAATTGAAACAACCGATGGTGTCCATTGGGGATGGATGTTATGTTTTGAATCCTGGTGATTAAATTAGTTGCATTATACTTGGCTATTGCTGTCTCTAGTACGTAATCCATCTTCCTCCTTTGTGCATGCTGTGCAGCATTTTTCTGCGTTAAATATTGTTAAGAATTGATATATAGATTGTGCAATAATTATTTCCGGTCCCTACAACATTGGACTAAATTCTTTGCTGGTTTCTGGGTACCTATTCAACTGTTTGTGATCTGATGTAGTTTTATTTTAGCAAAACTTTATGCGACATTACATTCGTTTGATGACTTCAAACGCTGGTTTGCAATTTGAACCACTCTGATGGCAGTGTATGGAGAATGGAACCAAGCACTTCTCCAAAAGTGTGGTTCAAGGATTAGTGACCACAGTGCTCCAGCCTACATTGCTGGTACCTGATTGTGCATTATATGCTGCCTTACATCCAGCCAACGATTGATGTATTATTTGGTATAAAGTCCAACAGAAGTAAAAAATTGCGGGTTAACAAAATGGTGCTTATTTTTACAAACCCATGTCTCACAGTTGAACAGGATTTTGTAGGGTGCTTTTTTCTTGCCTCATCAATTCAATTTTATTTGTAATGTTATGCTCTGTTATTCTCTTTCTATTAACGCACAAAACCATTTTTCTTCAAAAGTGGGTTCATTAAATTGTCCCATTTGTGTCGTAGTAGACTACTACTGTGTTGCAACCCGGAGCAGATAGAGATGTGAAAAGAAATGATTCCCTCTGCTGTAAACTTCAGTGGTGCTAATGCTAACTGAATACACAGTGAAATGTGTCTGAATTTGAACCATAGTCAGGTGAGCGTGTGAATGTCAGAGCTTGCAATGGATACTAGTCAAGCTAGCCATTGAAATGGAGATAGAAAAGTCAAAAAAGGAAAGAGTCAAAGGTGGGCCATGTGAAGTTGAGAGTGGGGTGAAAATTGGCAGCAAATGTGAGGAATCAGTTTAATTTAGTTTGGAGAAATGCAGCGTGGAAAAGGCCCCTTGGCCCATCAACTGCGCCGACCAGCAATTCCCACATACTAACACTGTCCTACTCACACTACGGACAATTTACTATTTTACTAAAGCCAATTAACCTACAAAACTGCGCGTCTTTGGAATGTGGGAGGAAACTGGGTAAAACGCACGTATGTCACGGGAAGAACATACAGATTCCATACAGACAGCACTTGTTGTCAGGATCGAACCCGGATCTCTGGCTTTAAGGCAGCAGCTCTATCGCTATGCCACCGTGCCGCCCCTCCCTATCCTCTCTGGGTAGTTCTTTCCCTCTCCTTCATTTGAGGCATTCTGAAGGAAACCTCTGACATTCTAGCCCTTTGGCATTTCCACTAATACCACTCTATTTCTCACAACCCTTCCCTACTGCAGGCGTAGCAACATCAGCCCTTTTACCTTCCTTCCTGCATTTGTGGGACCAATTCCCCTCCACCTCCACCAGGTGATGAAGCAATTCACTTCCAGTTTATTGTGCTGCGTTTAATGTGCATGGTGTCGTGTCCTGTACTTTGGAATTTGCAGATTTCACTTGATTCCTCTATTTAGATCTGTCCCAAACATCAATTTTGTAATTCATTGGTCTTCAGCCTTTTTCAACTATCTCCACTGCTATTTAAGTAATTCAATCTCACCTTCCTTCCATTTTACCACAGAGCTTCCGTTTTGTTCCGACTGCACCTCCCTGCAATTTAAAACATTCTTAATGTTTAACCTTTCTCAGGACATAACTTGAAACTCTAGATTCATTTCTCTCTCTCTCTCTCCCCACAAGCTGCTTGAACTTCTGCGTAATTCCAGTAAATTCTGTTTTCATTTTAAACATAGATTATTTTGTTTTGAACATAATTCCTCTAATGTGCCTTTTGTATAAACAAATTACACATATGGAATAGCCAGTTATTTCCACATCCAAATAAGGCCTGTGCATCAGGGAATTGTATTGTTTTTCTCATGTATAATGAACTGCTGGGTTAGTATTCCGTGTATTATCTGAAGTCCAAACAAAAATAAAATCATTATTCTGTTTTCAGAAGACTGCATATTGTAATAACTGTGTGTGAAGTAAGGCGAGGCTCGATGGTTAACTGATGAATATTGATCTGCAAATGCCTCTACTGTTCATTCACATCACTGGGGATTCTCCAGATGGCAGCTTCAGACAGGACTCCTCTGCCTGATCAAGGAACTGGAGTGCTTTGGTCTTTAGGGTCTGCAATCATATGCAGATTCCATCATATATTTTGCAGCGTGCTGGAAATGTGCAGACAATCCCTTCATAATTTGGTGCTCTCAGACATTACAACAGAAAAGCCTTCACTCAACCACATTATAAATCCACGATTAAGCTGTAAAATTAATTTGAAAAAGGATGTAATTGTAGCTAAAGGACAGCTTAATAAACTGTCCTGATGGTGCTTATGATGGATGGACAGCATGCCTTCTGCTAGGCTCAAAATCCGGCTAAAGATCTTAAAGAAGGATAGGGTTAAGCACTTGGTGACCAGTAAACCTGGTACATGGCATTTGAACATTCTGAAATATTAAGTTGTGCTCAGCTAATTGTATTGACTAAATAACTGGAATTCTTTGCAAATGTATTGTATGATGTGGATAAAGGGGTACCCGTGGTTGTTCTGTAACAAGATTTCAAAAGGCATTTGATTAGGTCCCACATCAAAGCTTGTTGTGGAAATATAAGCTCATGGTGAAGGAGTAGAAACCAGGAACTGCAGATGCTGGTTAATATAACAAAGTATGCAAAGTGCTGGAGTAACTCAGTAGGTCAGACAATTTATCTGGAGAACATGGATAGGTAATGTTTCGGGTCGATTCAGAATGAAGAATGGTCTCGACCCAAAACGCCACATATCGTGTTCTCCAGAGATACTGCCTGATCTGTTAAGTTACTTCAGCACATTGTGTCCTCTCATGTGGAAGAAGGCAACTTATTGGTTGGATAGAAAGTTGGCTGGCTAACGGGATACAGAGAATGGATAACAATGGGTTTTTTTTGGAGGACAAGATGTAATGAGCAATTGACATAACTATCGTTGTATAACTGTGAATGACGGCACAGATAGCACAGCTGCTAAATTTGCTTATAACACAAAAATAAGGGAAGTTGTGAAGAGACATAAGGAGGCTACAAAGCTGCATAGAAAAGTAAATGGGCAGAGACTGAATATAGAGAATCATGATGGAAAATGTTTGGTTTTGGTGGAGAAAAATATAAAGAAACAGATTATCTAAAAGGTGAGAGGTTGCAGAGAAGCAGAGGGATGTAGGTTTCTTGTGCGTGACTTGCAAAAGCATGTACTGCAAGTAATTAAAAAAACTTAATGTTATCGCATATCATTGAAATAGTAAACACAAAGGTCATAAAGTCTTGGCTTCGAAACACATGGCAATAGTGAGACCACCTCTGAAAGCAGGATGTCAATGCTTTGAAAGCAGTTTAGAAGCGATAAACTAGATTAATACCTGGAATCCGTGGTATGTCTTTGAAAAAAGGTTGGACGAGCTGGACTTGTATATGACCTTGAGGAACAAGGGACTTGGCTGAAATATGTAAGATTGTGACCATCTTTACAGTCAAAGTCGATGTGGACAGTGGGAGTTTCTAGTGGAAAATTATAGAATTGAGGGTTATTCTTTTAATTAATTGTCTATTTAAGATCAAGAAAAGGCAACTTTATTTCCCCTGAGAATTTAATGTTTTTGAATTCGCACAATTAGAAACAAAATGATGGCAGAAGTAGACGTACGCATGAGGGTGAAAGGTTACTGTGGGTAGACAGAGATATATAGAGAGGAAGAAGAGTCAAAACCCGAAACGTCACCCATTCCTTCTCTCCAGAGATGCTGCCTGTCCCGCTGAGTTACTCCAGCTTTTTGTGTCTATCTTTGAGATATGTAGAGATGAGGTTACAATCAGATTATCCATGACCAACTTCAGGAAGTGGGGTGATGGACACCCCAGCCTGTATCAATGTTGCTGAAGTGGAGATGGTCAAGAGCTTCAAGATCCTCAGCGTAAATAGCAGCAACAATTTCTTCTGGTCCAAGCACATTGACACATTAACGTGACAGCAAAGGAAGTGCACCAACACCTAAACTTGACTTACCACTGTCTATAGATGCACAATAGATTGTAACCCATCTGGTGGCATCACAGCTTGGTATCGTAAGTACACTGCCCAAGACTGCAAAAAATCGCAGGGGGTTGTGTACACTTCCCAGTCATGCAAACTCCCACCCCCTTCCCCATCACCATGAATTCTGTCTCCTCTTCGGGCAACTTCGGAAAAGCAGCCAACCTAATTATGGACCACTTACACTCCCCTCGTCTCCCCTCTCCCATCAAGACACAAAAGCTTGAAAGCACCTATCACCACATTCACAAAGAGTTTCCTGCTGCAAGAAATACCCTGTGAGTGTTGTAGAGCAGAGGGATCTAGGAGTACAGGTACATGGTTCCTGAAAATGGCATCACAAGTAGATAGAATGGTACAGCAGGGTTTTGGCACATTGGCCTTCATCAGTCAGGGTATTGGGTATAACAGTTGGGACATTATGCTACAATTGCATAAGACGGTGAGGCTGTATTTACAGAATAGTGTTCCGTTTTGGTCACCATATTAAGCCCGCCATTAATCTGAAAACAATGCAGAGAAGATTTGCGAGATGTTGCCAAGACTTGAGGGACTGAGCTACTGGGAGAGGTTGGGCAGGCTAGGTTTTTCTTGCAGTGCGCAAGACCAAGGGGTGATCATATAGAGGTGTATAAGGTTGGAATATATAGGGTGAATGCATACTCATTTACCCAGACAGAGTAGGGGATTCAAGAACCAGAGGACATAGGTTTAAGGTAAGAGGGGAAAGATTTAATGGGAACCTGAGGGTTAACTTTATTACAGACAGAGTGGTAGGCTGAACAGCCTGTTCCTCTGTATGACGTTAACATATTTTTTCTGCTGGATTCCATCTGAGCTCGCTCATCTAAGGATCTGTTAAAGGAGGGTTCTGATCCATTCTGGTCAAGCCTTTTGCTTGGACTGATGAGTTTCCAGTGGCTTGTTTTTGATGGTATTGACGTAATGGAACTGCACATGTCTCAGATACCCAGGTGACAGGGGACCATGTCCCCATGGGTCTGTGGTCTTGGTCTATTGCATTACCAATATTTGTGCTAAGAAGAATGTTGCCAAAGATTCTTATTTAGTGTTTTTTTTTTCTTTGTTTCATTACAGCAAATCGCCAAACTGAGGCAGCAGCTCCAGCGCAGTAAACAAAGCAGTCGGCACAATAAGGACAAGGAACGTCAGTCTCCACTCCATGGCAATCACACTGCTATCAATCAGTCTCAGGTAAGTTGCCAGGGAAGATTGTATGTGGAGGAAAATAGTCACAATTGATTGCGTTATCCTCTTGCCTGTACAACCATTTATTGAGGTAATTTGTGTGCCCATTGCGTGCTTTGAACACAGTGACTTGTTCCAACAAAGATAAATGGTTTCTGATGCAAAATAAAAGCCAAAAATGTTATAAACATTCCATAGGTTAATCAGCAGCCTTTTAAATACAATGCTAACATTTAGAATGAAGGATATCATCCATTTTAATAGTTCTGACAACAATCTTTAAAAGATCTTTTTCCTTTAGACACTGCATTTGCAGCAATTTTAATTTTAGTTTGGTTTTGGTGTATTTACGGTTTTACATTACAATCTCACAACTGATTTTCCTGTGAATAGCCACAACCATTAGGCTCTTTTTGTTTGGTCTTAGCTATGGTATCAATTATTCGTTTTTAAAAAATGAAGGTAATTTCAGAGTAAGTACTGAGTGCTTGAGCAATGAATCATAATTGATTGTTTAAAAGCTACAACGTTGAAAATGGCCCTCCCCCCCTCCCCACTGAATCTACGCTGACCATCGATCACACGTTCTCATTAGTGCTTTGTATTCCCACTTTTGCATTCACTCCCTACTGGGGCAATTGACAAAGCCAATTAACCTACAAACTCGCACACGTTTGGGAGGCGGGAGGAAACGGGAGCATTTGGAGGAAACTCAAGGTCACAGGGAGAATGTGTAATCACCACATACACATACAGTTTCCAAGGTCAGATTCTAACCCCAGTCTGACATTGTGAAGGAAGCAGCTCTATGTTGCGGCACTTGTAACAGGTGCTTTTCAATCAATTTCAAGGCCATTTTAGCCAGAGGGTAGTTTGAGCTGAAGACCCATGCACTCTTCCCAACCCAAAAAAATGAATAAACTCCTATCAGCCTGTTTCTCCAAAACCCAAAATGTTGCACTCTCGCCTAAGCTTCCAACAAGGCAACATTTTGTCATAAAAGCAGAACTGCCTACTTCATTTTTAGATGTGAGAATACAGAAGAAGTATCTGCTCCAAAGAGAGTACAACAATATATGCACTGGGGCAGCTTGTTGCTAAAACAAAGACTATAAAATTGTATCATAGAACATTAAAGCACACGGGCTTGGAATTTATTTCCATGAGTTTATCTTAAATCATCAGCAGCCTCGAGGCGTATTTGCATATTAATACGATTTAAAGGCTGTTTGATAAGCAAATTTTGATAAAATATGTAAGATAGGTTTATTAAGCACATAAACAACTCAAATCCTGATTACTTAAAATCTGGACTAAAACCAGGACCAAAGATGTTGAAATTAAATGGGAGTTACCAGGCTGGTGAATTTTGCTGTACAGAATATCCATCTTAACAATTTAGTAACAATCCATTGACCACAATAGCTCGCTTTAAAAACCTGGAATGTTCCATACATAAACTGGAAAGTGTTTTTCGATAAATTTACTGATTATAATTTTGAAGCGATGCACATCGACGTAAATCGCTGCTTACGTTGTTAGTAAATCAGTTGATGTTGGCAGATGCTTTATATATTATTCCCAATAAAATAACCTTTTTTGAGATTATACATGATTCCACCCACAAACTAGTAATCGGGTCTTCCCAAATGCTTAATCTAATTATTTGAGAAAAAAATTGATGGAAACCCCAGTTATTGTCGCAGCATAATTACGTTAAACTATTGAATTAAGTGTGATCTATTCGATACACAACCACTCGAAAGGTATACAATTCAATTGAATTTTAAAATATTGTCGTTTAGATCCAAAGACATATTAAAAATAAGTAATAAACTGGTTGCTTTTAAGATGAAACACCATTGCATTTTACCATGCAACGTCAATGTATACATTAACATTGATAATGTCTACACAATATACTTCATTGTCATTTAGTTCTTGTACATCGTGAATTATTTTGGTGCACCTCTTTGTGGCTGCCTTAAAGATTTGAGGAAAAGATATGTAGAGTTAGTCCACCTCAGACAGCTGTGTGCTTTGAATGCAGAGATACATATGGTAAAGTTAAATAACATGGTTGTTTGTCAAATTGAGGCTTCAGACACAGTACATGAATACATTTCATTCATGACTAATGCGAATATATTAAACTATGCAACTTCTGATACCTGGATATACAGAGGGAGAAAGATATTTAATTAACGTCGGAGTTTGCAGTTTGGTGCTCATAAATGAAGCCATTATTCTACAGCATATGTTTATAAAAAATTACCAAAGGAACTGAGTGACACTGTTAAAGCACTTCTTAATTCTAAGACTTTTGCTTTAATTCAGTTTTGTGAAGACATATAGAACCAGATGAACATCTGTCATTTTCATGGTATTGTGGTTCTACGTGACATTAATTAAACCGGCAATAATCACAGCGCAAATTTGCATCAAATGACTGCTTAAGGGAAAGTGCTCTGTATGATAGGGATTTCAGACTGCTGCAGTAGTGAGATGTCTGTGATAAATCTTTGTGGGAATGTATAACACAAACCGTGACACAAATATGGGTGGAAAATGTAGTATTCCCCATTGTTCAACACTGACACTAGTAACTCCTTTTTTCATGTAAACGATAAAGGATAAAAACAACAAAAAAAAGGATTCACAGACTTCCTTTTGTTTGAGGTATTTCCATAACAGAGTAAACCTCAGTAGAACCGTTTACAATTGGACATAGAAATGTGTTCCTCGCCTACTGAAGAAACCTTGCCCTTTGGGAACAGCTATTCTTTTTGCTTAACATAGAAAACTCAGTTTAATCTCCCTGAATCTTTCCACTTATGAAGTGCATATCCGGTCACCAAAACAAATCTGGCTATAATTACACAAGCGTCTGTTGGAGGCTTTGGAAAGTAACCAGATTTTGAGAAACAGCTCATGATAGAATTTATTAAAATTGCGAATTCAGACCAACTTGTTTATGTGTAAATGGATACAATCCCTAGTGGATTCGACAGTAATAAAATCTTTCCCATGCTCCACTTTACAAATTACTTGCTTTATTTTAGTGTTGATTTATCTTTTGTTCATCAGCTAAAGTTTTGTTTGTCCCTATTCAAATTCTGGAAAGTAAAAATTTTAAAAAACTGTAGTTGAAAATCTAAAACAAAAATAGAACATATTGGAATGCAGAACTGACAAAGCTACCCTGAAACATTGATTCTGCTTTTTTGTCCTGGCTTGCTGAGTATCTCCAGCATTTATTGTTTTTGTTGAAAATTCGAGAATGTACTGTTTTATAAATAAATTATGGACACCCACTGGTTTTAGAAAGTTGCAGAGTAGTTATAAAACTGGGTACCCAACGTTATATACCATCTCAGTTTATTCCAAAAATGCTTGTTCATGATATCCATTAATATTTTTCCAAGATAATTATCACATTTCCTTTTGGAAGAATGTATGGTTTTGTGCTTCATCAACATTTGCTGATTAACATTTGAAGTTGGATTACCTCTGCTGCTGTTCAAACCCTACCATTCACATTTTTGAACAAAACACATTAAATTGATTCTCTGGGGTGACTAATGCAGGTATTTGATCCCTTGCTTTCTCCTGCCTCTGCAGAAGCATTGCTGCAGACCTTACCTGTCCATTGTGGGTGAATGTGAAAAGTCCTGTGATTTGTTTTACCAAGGAGAAGAAAGGAGGTTCTTGCATTTTATACAATATATTTCTGCAAACGGAGAATAATATTCTATGGAAAACATTCTATAAAAATACCAGATTTTAGTTTAGTTTATTATTGTCACGTGTACTGAGGTACAGTGAAAAGCTTTTCTGTTGCGTTCTATCGAGTCAGCGAAAAGACTATACATGATTACAATCATGCTGTCTGCAGTGTACAGATACAGGATAAGGGAATAACGTTTAGTGCAAGTTAAAGTCCAATAAAAGAAAGAGGCCGATGTTCTCCAATGTGGTAGATGGTAGGTCAGGACCGCTCCTAGTTGATGATGGGATGGTTCAGTTACCTGATAAAAGCTGGGAAGAAACTGTCCCTATATCTTTACGGGTGGTACAGCAGTAGAGTTGCTGCCTTGCAGCGCCAGAGACCTGGATTCAATACTGACCAAGGGTGCTGAGTGTACCGAGTTTGTACGTTCTCCCTGGGACTGTGGGGTTTTACTGGGTGAGCTGGTTTCCTCCCACACTCCAAAAACATACAAGTGTGTAGGTTAATTGACGTTGGTAAATTGTAAATTATGACTAGGATAGGCATAATTATTTGTAGGAAAGTGCTAGTATATGGAGTGATCGCTAGTGGACTGATGGGCCGAAGTCCACAGTTTCCATGAGAGATGCAGTCTCCATGCTGTATCTCCAAAGCCTAAAGTAAATTCTAAATCTGGAGGTATGCGTTTTCACACGTGTACTTCTTGACCGATGGGACTGATTGGATAAGAGGGAATGACTGGGATGAGACTGGTTCTTCATTATGCTGGTGGCCCTGATGAGGAGATGTGAAGTGTAGATGGAGTCAATAGAAAGGAGGTTGGTTTGTATGATGGACTAGGGTACATCCACAACTCTTGTGTTCTTGGTGATATTTACTCATCGGAACGTGAAGCTCTCAACCTATCTCTATTTTGGCACCATCATGTATGTAAGGGTATGTGTATCACTTTGCTTCCTGAAGTCGATCACAATCTGCTTAGTCTTGCCGACATTGAAGTAAAGGTTGGTGTCTTGGCACCAGGTTACAAGGTTTTTATTCTTCTTCCTGTACTCCATCTCGTCATTATTTGATATCCATCGCACTATGGTGGTGTCACCTGTGAATTTGTAAATTGAGTTGGATTGGGATTGTTGGGATCTTACAATGTGCAGCTGTGGTGATGCTGGTTTAGTAGTGCTTCACTTGTGAAAGGTGGCAATATACTTCAAGATCTTTCTTTGTTCATTTTGCCACACAATCATCAAGCATTATTAATATTTCTGTTAAATCGCCTTTTAACATTCTCAGTTGTGCTCAGAAAATCCCTAAATCTTCTGTATAATTGGGCCTGTACCCAAATTATAAAGGGGTATTTCTTTCACAAGACTGCACTTTACAACATACTGACTTTATTAAGTTAACTAAAAAGAAGTGAGTAACCATGTTTAAACTGCCAAGATGATGATCTTTAAGATTTCTCTGTCCCATTCAAAAATAATAAATCTACATCCTGGAGCTTTTGTTCAAACTTGCATTCAATGCAATTTAAACCCGGCCAGTTGCATTCCACAAATTACATTTCCATTGCCTTGCCACAACAAGAAATGTGCAAGTCTTCAATTGTAAACATGCTTAAGTCTTATTTTCAAGACTGAAGCCGGTGAATTATTAATATTCTAGGGTATCGTGATTCTTGGTGACTTAGAACGTTCATAAGATAGGAGGGCCATGGGTTTGTATACTGCTGAATCCCTCCTGTATCTTTCGGTAGCCTTAAAGAGCAAATTAGTTTTGTTGGGTGAATATTTGTGCTAGTTTATATTGTCAAATGGCTGAATGATATAAAGTTGAAAGAAGATACAAACAAATACATTATACAATTTATAAAGGGAGTTGTTAAATTTGATAGTTAAATTACATAAGATGATTTCATGACACATTAAGTGATCTACATGCCTGGACATGCCTTGGCCAGCAATCCCCATTCACTTGCAGGGTTCATGCTTCAGTAACTGGGATGGGTTTGTTGCAGGTTACTGGAGGATGAAGGCTCAAACTATTGAGCAACTATTGCCATCTCAACGAATGTGTGCTTGTTCACAACAAACCATCATTGGCTTACAAAAGGAGTGTTTGTTAATCTATCCTTCTGACCTGACGATTCTGGAATTTAAAGGTGTAGGAAACTGAAGGCTATCAGCTTTTAATGTTAAAGGGATCAGATGAACGAAGCAATTAAATTGTACACAATTTCATGCTCACCATTGTAGGTATAATATTAAACTTATGGAAAATATCAGTAACGATTTACCAGAATAATGACAGTGCTAAAGGAATGGCAAAAAACATTTCTGACAAAGCAGCCCACAGGTTTTTATTGGATTTCGACACACAGATTTTCACTTTATTTATCAAATGGGACTTTGAATGAATAGCCATTTGTAGGGGGTCCATGGCAGGCAGCAAACTGGCTGATTGTAGAATATGACAGTAACCAAAGAAGCCAAAATTATGTAATATGATTAACATTATGGAGACACAATGGTCCCGACCCAAAATGTCATCTTTCCGTTGCCTCCACTGATGCTGTCTGACCCGCTGAGATCCCCCTCCACTTTGTGTTATGATTCACAATATATCGTGGTTCAAAAATTAAAATATTTAGTGGGTGGAGGAAATTTACTCAGGGACACCGACCACTACTGAATCTCCATTGTTGCTACTACCATCAATTCAAGGCCACAGAAAGACGCAGTGTTATTACTATGAAGAAAGGCCTGAAGTCTATTTTGTTTTCAACAGGAGACAAAGCAACATGACAACAAGCAAGAGATTTACAATAAACAGATACAAAGTGCTGGAGTAACTCTGTGGGTCAGGCAGCATCTCTGGAGAATGTAGTGAGATGGTGTTTTGGCACAGGATCCTTTTTCAGGTGGTTTCACAATATATTGTGGAAAAATGTGAACTGACAACTTTTACTGCCTCCCCTATCAAAGATCCTGCAAGAGACTGTAGACCGTGTTTTAAATATAAAAACAGAAATTAGTACAAATTTCCAGAAGGTTGATTGAATCCCCCAATTCAACTATTTAGTCTTTTCACCTCGAAGAGTGCCTACTTCAAAATCCAAAATCCATGATGATGCTTGCTTCAGCAATTAGAAGATGAGAACAGAAGTAGGTCATTTGCCCCATTAAACCTGCTCCACTGTTGAAAGGACCATGAGAAATCTTTGATTTGAGTATCATTTTCCTGAAAACATATCCCTTGATTTGCTGTCTTGGATATGTCTTGTGACAGACAACCTCCTAGTTAGAGAATCCCAAAGATTCACTACCATTGGGTGAATAAATTACTTCCCAACTTCTTTTGAGAGTGAGACTGAGACCCAGGGAACCAACAAATCCCACAAGAATTTTCTACATTTCCATAAGATAACCTCTTGCTCCAGTGGACCTGAGCGAATATAGACCCAATCGGCTTGATCACTCCTTATGAACAAACCAATCATCACATTCACTCTGTCGCATGTATATCCATCCTTCAGTTGGGAGACCAGATCTACAAACATTGATCTGGTGCAGTCTCGCCAGGGTTGAATATAATTTTATAATATTTAATAAAAGTTTAGTTTAATAAAAGTTTAATAAAAGTGGGACCCAGCTATGCCTGCCTCTTTGTCGAGTATGTCGAACAATCCTTCGCGGCGTACCAGACTAAATACAATGCGTAGCTATGGGCACAGGCATGGGCCCCAGCTACGCCTGCCTCTTTGTCAGGTATGTTGAACAATCCTTGTTCGCAGCGTACCAGGGCCCCATCCCCGACCTCTACCTCTGTTACATTGACGACTGCTTTGGTGTCACCTCCTGCACCCACACACAACTGACTGACTTCATCCGTTTCACCACCAACTTCCATCCAGCACTCAAATACACCTGGACCATTTCCGACACTTCCCTACCATTCCTTGACCTCACCATCTCCATCGCCGGGGATACACCCCTGACCGACATCCATTCTAAACTCACTGACTCCCACGGCTACCTGGACTACTCTTCCTCCCAACCTGCTTCCTGTATGGACTCCATCCCCTATTCCCAATTCCTCCGTCTACGCCGCATCTGCTCCCAGGCTGAGGTGTTCCACACCAGGGCATCACAAATGTCCTAATTCTTCAGAGAACGTGGATTCCCCTCCCCCACTATAGTTGAGGCTTGCATCAAGGTCTCCTCCGTACCCCGTAACACTGCCCTCTCTCCCCATCTCCCCACTCGCAACAAGGGCAGAGTCCCCTTGGTCCTCACCTTTCACCCCACCAGCCGGCACATACAACACATAGTCCTCCGCCAGTTTTGTCACCTCCAACGTGACCCCTACACTCGCCACATCTTCCCATCTACCCCCCTGTCTGCCTTCCGCAAAGACTGCTCCCTCCGCAACTCCCTTGTCATTTATTCCCTCCCGCTCCACCTCTTCCCCGGGCACTTTCCTTTGCAACCGCAAGAGATGCTACACTTGTCCCTTTACCTCCCCCCTCCACTCCTTTCAAGGACCCAAGCAAACCTTCCAGTTTCGACAGAGATTCACCTGCACTTCCTCCAACCTCATCTATTACATCCGCTGCTATGGATGCCAGCTGATCTATATCGGTGAGACCAAGCGGAGGCTTGGTGATCGTTTCGCCGAACACCTCCGCTCGGTCCGCAATAACCAACCCGACCTCCCGGTGGCTCAGCACTTCAACTCCCCCTCCCATTCCGTATCCGACCTCTCTGTCCTGGGCCTCCTCCATGGCCAGAGTGAGCAACACCGCAAATTGGAGGAACAGCACCTCATATTCCGCTTGGGGAGTCTGCATCCTCTTGGCATGAACATTGAATTCTCTTGACATGAACATTGATTTCTCTCAATTCTGTTGACCCAATTCTGTTGACCCTCCCTTCCCATCTCTCCCTCAGCCCTCGGGCTCCTCCTTTTTCCTTTCTTCCCCCTACCTCCCCCCACCCCCAATCAGTCTGAAGAAGGGTTTCGGCCCGAAACGTTACCACTATCTCCTTCGCTCCATAGATGCTGCTGCACCCGCTGAGTTTCTCCAGCATTTTGTGTACACTTGAATGTAATTATGAATGATGTCCTTATTCATGTTGCCAAATCCTCGTGGAATTAAGGCCAAGATATTGGTTTACCTCCTAATTACTTGCAGAACCTGCATGTAAACTTTAAATGGTTATGAACAGACTCATGTTTAACTCGGAACATAAAACAGTACAGCACAGGTTCAGGCCTTTCAGTCCACAATGTCCATGCCAAACATGATGCCAAGGCAAACTAATTTCCTCTGCCTGCAAATTCTCCCATCATTCTCCTCTCATCCATGTACCAATCCAAAAGGCTCTTAACTGCCACAATATTCCGGTAGCGCCTAATCCTATACACAATGCCTCAACCAATGAAGGCAAGCATATCATATGACTTCTTGCCACTCTATTTACTTGTGTTGCCACTTTCGGGTGTGATGGTTTTGACGCTCAAGATCCCTCTGTACTTCAAAGTGCGGAACTTTGACAGCAGACCAAACATCTTTTATTATGAGCCAAAGACAAAAGATGCACCAACTCAAAACAAGTTAATAGTGGACTTATACAAAAGAAAAAGACATCGAGCCATAAAAAGGATATCGGCTCAGAGAGCATGGAAACAGTCTGTTCAGTCCAACATGTCCATGTTAAAATGTTTCCACTAAGCGAGACCCATTTTCCCACAATTGCCTCATATCCCGATAAAAGTTGACTAACATGCACCTCCAAATGTTTTTCGAACATTGAGATTGTAACTACCTCAACTACTTCCTCTGGCAGCACCATAGTTCCAAATTTCCACCATAATAAAAAAATTATAACATTCTGTCAATGTTGTGAAAACTAATTTGAATGGAATTTTAGTTAATACTGGTTTGTTCTGCATGCTGGGGAAGGGGTTTCATTAGATTTACGTTCTCACAATGTTTTCAACAGGCCTTCCATTGTGTTGCAATTGGTACATGGTGACAAAAACACAGGTTGTAAAAGATTATGAATTACTTCTTTCTAAAATTGACTCACTCCCAGATTGCCCCGTGTCCTTAATTACCAGGGACAAATAGCAACTCAAGGGGAAATTACTGCAGTCTTTTCAGGTAGGTTTTAATTTACTTAGAGCGAAATAAATAATAAGACGATAAATTCAGAAACTTGATCGCCCTGTGGATTTCTTTTGTGGTAGGTCCTGGGTTTGAAGAAGGTTCGTTTATCAAAAATAGAGGAAAAGGATTAGTCACCTAGATTTTTTTTTTTTTTTTTTGTTACCACCAATTATTTCTTGCATTCAATTAACTCTATTCATGAAACAATCCAAATTATAGACCGATTGGAGAACTTTATGTTAAATACGCCAAACAGCAGTTTTCATAAGTGGGAAATAAAAGTAGTTTTGGAAGGAAGTGGCATTTGCTTCAAACAACCATCTTCAATTTTGAAGAAGTAAGACAATATATAGTATAACCATCTTAATGGTTTAACAATGCATTTAAAGTTTGCAACGGATGTGATTGTCATTTGTACAGCTCATTTAGATCACATTTTCCATCTGTTTCTTCAACATCTTATTTGTGGTGGATGTTCCATTACTGCCGTCTGTTTTGCTTTGGTTTGATTCCTCAGAGGTCCCCAGGCATATACAAACACTGGCTGTGGTCAGCATCATTTGTAGAGAGATCAGCTGCTCTGTAAAATTCTGACACATTTTATCATCAGCATCAGAAAATCTGATAAAATTGCTTTCATCTTTACTCCATAATATAATATGCCACTTCAGCTTTTTTTAAAAAAGGTAGACCGGAATAAGTATTGCACATTTCTCAGTATTCACAAGCAATTGGCCTCAGAATTATCTGAAATGAACAGACGACAGTGCATTTTAGGATGAGACCTAGTATCAAAATAACATTTTTCTCTTATTTAATCCATTTTATTATCTATATTTAGTAACTGAAATGTGGCTGAACAATTTGTAATAAATTATTTAAAATCTGCCGGTCTTTGCACTGAGGGAGTGTAAAAAATGAGTGCTTGTTTTTCTCCATGTGAATTGGACTTTTAGCATAGAGATGACAATGTAATTTGACATTTGCTGTTAAAGGATAACTCTAGGGAGTTAATTAAATGCTCAGAGCAGTTGGTGAAAATGCCTGGAGTCAGTATTGGTAAGGTTACAGACTCTTTGATCTGTGGTGACTGTATAGTTTAATGCTAAGAACAGATTTTAAGTAGATAACCCACATCAATACTGTTATTATATGTTTGATCATTGATAGTTGCTAATGTCCTTGTTAGACAATGTTATTTGGCCCAAATAGAATAATCCAATACAATTTAAAGTAGCTTGATTATATTCATACACCATTGTAAATTCAAAATGTTACTTATCATTGTACAGTGCAGTCAGGATTCTGCCTCTCCTGCTCTTGCCCCCTCCCCCTCCTCCCTTTGTTCATCATCCTCTCCGCCCAATCCTCTGGGTCCCCTATTTCCACTCTTCCCTGTTCCTAACTACCGACCATCCTTCCGTCTACTTCTACATTTCACTCATCTTCTTCCTTATCAGATTCCACCGTGTCATTCCCACTTATCACCTCCAGTCTTTGTGACAGTCTGCACCCTTCTCTCCCCCACCTGACTCATCTGCCAATAACCCCTCCTTGCATAGATACACCCAGCACCTGCCAGATCTTGTCCTACCCCTTCCCTTCACCCTTCCTTTTACTCCAACTTGAAGAAGGGTCCTGGCCGAAAATGTTGTCTGTCTATTTCCCTCCACAGACACTGAGATTCTCCAGCAGTTTGTTTTTTGATCAAGATTCCAGAAACTGCAATCTTTAGTATTTCATTTTTTATATTTCCTTTTGCAGAAATTTACAACTATTATGTTTGAACACTAACAGTGATGGTCCTAATTTTTCGATTGTTTTTTTCTCAGGCTTCTGCAGTACGATTCATGACAGGCCCAGCATCAAATATAACAGTTTCAAAATCTGCAATTTCACGAGTCCAGAACAGTGTTGAAAGCATAAATCAAGAGATAGAAAGAATGTTTATTAAAGACAATGGAGAAAAGGAAGAACTATCAAGGGTAAGTGCAAATTCAGCCATTGAACTGCAAGTTCTTTTGCATCAGAACAACGAACTGCGGTTACAAACAAAGCAAAGATTTTAAAGAGCAAACTAAAAAGTAAATCCTGGGAATCCCTCTCAATGGGGCCAATTGGATAACGATTCTCCCTCAATCTGATTTTGCCTGTGGGTCAGTGTTTTATTGTCCTATGCCCCAGTTGGAACAATACAATACTTACTTGCAGCAGCACAACCAAATATGTAAATATAGTACACTGTAATATAATACACAATAATAATAAACAAGAGAGAAATAAAAGTTGTGTGTGTGAGTATTATCAATTCCCAGAGAAATTTGATGATGTGTTATAGTTGACTGAGTGAGTTGAAATAATATGCTGTGGCATGAGATTAAATACCTGTGTAATTAATTGTGCTGTAGCCAGCGAGTCATATTGGTCTTCTGCAGAGATGACTTCAGTCACTGATGTGCTTCTATTTTTCTGCAGGTGGCCAAATTCTGTTAGAGTCTTTTAGGGTATTAAATCCCAGTGGTGACATCATTTAATTACAGCATTTGTTGTCTTTTTTTAATTAGTGAGAATGTTTTTCAGGTGTTTGTTATTGCCCTTACCTTGTGACCAACTACTTATTTAATCAGCTTGAGTTATCTTGACATGTTCTTTAAAATACTTCAGGAAATCAAGTTAATTAATACTTGCTAATTATGTTGAAAGTTTCTATTTGCACACAACTTTGGCATCACAATTGATAGTCTTTCTCATATCAACTTATAATTCTCATATAAATACAGCCAAAAAAAACAATAGATCTATAAATTAGAAGGGTCATGGAATTTTACTTTGGATAATTGGCTATTGATGAAAATTCAAAGTACTATATTTTTCTAGTATGGGTGAATAGTGTAATGAGATCAATGTATTCTTTGTCTTCAATTTTGGCTTTGTTTATTTCATGTTCTTTTATTTAAAAATATGTTCATTTTCTGTAAAAATTCTAAATTGTCATTCTGTCCTCATTTCATTTTTTTTCTTATTTCAGTCGCATGATGTCCATTGTTTTAAATGCGCATACATGCTGTTGGCATTTAATGAATCTCATACTTTGTTACTCGCATGTGGCATGTTAGTAGTTGGACTTCAGTTCTACAAAATGATGATGCTTCCCTTGGATGAGAGAAATGCTGTAAAATCTAAAAAAATAAAGAGGACGTGAAAGGTTGAGAGAGCAAATCAGGCAAGGCTTTTGAGGAATATGAAGGAAAGAACAACATGCAATCAGACCTGGGCCAGTAGGTTTTAGGAAAATTGCAAGGCATACACATACATTGAAAATAAGAAGGTAACTAGGGAAAGATTGGGACTACGAGGATAAAAGAGGGAATTTGCACCTGGAGCCAGAGAAAGTGGGCAAAGTAGTGAATAAGTACTTCACGGACATTAACCAAGGAAAAGGACCATGAAGAAAGCAAGATCAGAGATGAGTGCTGATATTATAGAGCATATTGATATCAAGAAGGTAGTGGAGTTGGGTCTCTTGAACATGATTAAGGTAGATAAGACCCGATTTGGGCCTGATGGGATGTATCCCCGATTATTGAGGGAGGCAAGAGAGAAGATTTTCTGGGGCCTCCCCCAAAGCACAGGTTAAGTCAGAGAGAATAGTCAATAGTAATATTTTATTTAAGAAGGTCAATGGGTATAATCCAGCAAGTTGCATGCTGGTGTGCCTTGATAGGATTTACTCACATTTGCAAAAGAATGGATGTTGAATATAGTCAGAATGGCTCTGTGCAGGGCAGATCTGTCTTGTCTTACAAACTTGATTGAGGTTTTTTGAGAAGTGACAAAGATGATTGATGTGAGTAGGTCAGTGGATGTAGTCCTAAATTTTGATGAAGCATTTGAAAAGGTCTCTCGTGGTAGGCTGATTCAGAAGATTAAGGCATATGTGATCCATGGTCATTTGGTACATTGAATTCAAAATTAATTTGGCGATTGTAGATGGAGGGCAGTGGTGGATGGGTGTAATTCTGACTGTAGGTTTATGACCAGTGATTATCCACAGAGGTCGGTGCCAAGACCTCGCTTGTGATGTACATAAATGAGTTGGAAGAAAATGCAGATAGACTCATTTAGTAAGTTTGCAGACTGCAAAAATTAACAGATTTGTGGATAGTGAGGAAGGATAGCGATAGAAGGATTCAGCAAGATTCAGATTGATTGGAATTTGGGTGGATAAATGATATCATCATCATCATCATTGAAAACATTAGCGATGCACTGGTGCTGGTTTCCAAAGGGAACGGTGACGGATGCACCACACATCTCTGTCCTCCAGTTCCTGTGGACTACTGCGGCTGGAAGTATAGAACTTTGGTGTGTGTGCATTATCATCATTCCTCACAATGCTATGTAAGGCAGTGATCGCAACTTCTACTGAAGTGTGTATGGGCACTGACTCGCAAGAAGCTCATCCGTCCTTTGACTTGTCTTGTTTTTGGTCTGCTGGGGGTCCACAGCCCCCTTTTTACCTGGCAAACCAGGTGGGGGAGACAATTTAGTCAGCAACTATCCGACCATGGAGTAGTAGCACGGGATTACATGGTACCCATGGCAGGGGAAACCCCCCCCCCCCCCCCCCCCCCTGACCTGACCTGAAAATGGCAGATGGAGTTTAACCTGGACAAGCGTGAAATAACCATATAACCATATAACAATTACAGCACGGAAACAGGCCATCTCGGCCCTTCAAGTCCGTGCCGAACAACTATTTTCCCTTAGTCCTACCTACCTGCACTCATACCATAACCCTCCATACTCTTCTCATCCATATGCCTATCCAATTTATTTTTAAATGATACCAACGAACCTGCCGCCACCACTTCCACTGGAAGCTCATTCCACACCGCTACCACTCTCTGAGTAAAGACGTTCCCCCTCATGTTACCCCTAAACTTCTGTCCCTTAATTCTAAAGTCATGTCCTCTTGTTTGAATCTTCCCTATTCTCAAAGGGAAAAGTTTGTCCACATCAACTCTGTCTATCCCTCTCATCATTTTAAAGACCTCTATCAAGTCCCCCCTTAACCTTCTGCGCTCCAGAGAATAAAGACCTAACTTATTCAACCTATCTCTGTAACTTAGCTGTTGAAACCCAGGCAACATTCTAGTAAATCTCCTCTGTACCCTCTCTATTTTGTTGACATCCTTCCTATAATTGGGCGACCAAAATTGTACACCATACTCCAGATTTGGTCTCACCAATGCCTTGTACAATTTTGACATTACATCCCAGCTTCTATACTCAATGCTCTGATTTATAAAGGCTAGCATACCAAAAGCTTTCTTTACCACCCTATCTATATGAGATTCCACCTTCAAGGAACTATGCACGGTTATTCCCAGATCCCTCTGTTCAACTGTATTCTTCAATTCCCTACCATTCACCATGTACGTCCTATTTTGATTTGTCCTGCCAAGGTGTAGCACCTCACATTTATCAGCATTAAACTCCATCTGCCATCTTTCAGCCCATTTTTCCAACTGGCCTAAATCACTCTGTAGACTTTGGAAATCCTCTTCATTATCCACAACGCCTCCTATCTTGGTATCATCTGCATACTTACTAATCCAATTTACCACCCCTTCATCCAGATCATTTATGTACATGACAAACAACAAAGGACCCAACACAGATCCCTGAGGCACCCCACTAGTCACCTGCCTCCAACCCGACAAGCAGCCATCCACCATTATAAATTGCTATTCCTGCATTTATACCCAACAGTTGAACCTTGTTAACCAACCTTCCATGAGGAACCTTGTCAAAGGCCTTACTAAAGTCCTTATAGACAACATCCACTGCTTTACCCTCGTCAATTTCCCTAGTAACCTCTTCAAAAAATTCAAGAAGATTAGTCAAACATGATCTTGCAGGCATAAATCCATGTTGACTGTTCCTAATTAGACCCTGTTTATCCAGATGCTTATATATATTATCTCTAAGTATCTTTTCCATTAATTTTCCCACCACTGAAGTCAAACTAACCGGTCTATAATTGCTAGGTTTACTCTTAGAACCCTTTTTAAACAATGGAACAACATGCACAGTACGCCAATCCTCGGGGACGATTCCAGTTTTTAATGACATTTGAAATATTTCTGTCATAGCCCCGGCTATTTCTACACTAACTTCCCTCAGTGTCCTAGGGAATATCCTGTCAGGACCTGGAGACTTATCCACTTTTATATTTTTCAAAAGTGTCAGTACTTCTTTTACTTTGAAACTCATAGTATCCATAGCTACTCTACTAGTTTTCCTTACCTCACATAATTCAATATCTTTCTCCTTGGTGAATACCGAAGAGAAGAAATTGTTCAATATCTCCCCCATCTCTTTTGGCTCTGCAGATAGCTGTCCACTCGGTCTCTCCAATGGACCAATTTTATCACTTGTTATCCTTTTGCTATTAATATAGCTGTAGAAACCCTTTGGATTTTGAAATGTTCCACTTTGTGAGGTCAAATGCAAGAGCAAAGTATACAATAAATGGTAGAACCTTTAGGATTAGAGATTGTGGGGTACAAGTACAAAGCTCCATGAAAGTAGCAACACAATTGAAAAAGGTGATTAAAAAATGTTTTTGCATACATGCCTTCAATGTTTGGAGCATTGATTGCAAGTTGTAAAATCATGTTGTGGCAGCAGAAAACTTTAGTTCTGCCACATTTGGGTTATTGTCTACAATTCTAGTGTCACAGAATAAGAAAGACGTGGAAGCTCTGGACAGAAGAGGTTTAGCAAGAGACCAGAATTAATCAGGTTGAAGAAAGATCCCAACCCGAAACGTTGTTTGTCTATTCCTTCCTCAGATGCTATCTGACTCACTGAGTTCTTCCAACACTAATTTATACCAGGATGCTACCTGCATTAGAGGATATTAGTTATAAAGTGAGATTGGACAAACATCAGAAGCTGATGGGCAAACTGATAGAAGTTCAGAAAAGTTTGAGAGGAATAGGTTGGGTAGATTGTCAAAATCATTTTCCCAAGATGGAACTGCTAAATATCAGAGGGCACAGCTTTAAGGTGAGAGGGGGAAGTTTTAAGTAGATTTGCATGGCAAGTTTTTTCACACAGTGGTAGGTGCTTGTTTAGCTTAGTTTATTGCCACTTGTACCGAGCAACAGTGTGTAGCTTTTGTTGCATGCTAACCATTCAGCGGAAAGCCAATACATGATAATAATCCAGCCATCTACAGTGTACAGATTGTAGATATTTAAAAGAGTGGAGTGATTGAAATACATGATTGCAGTTCTCTGACCAGCGCACAGAGTCGCCTATCTTGTGTGCCATCGTGGAGCTGCCAGACGTTGGAACATATTGCCAGAGGAGCAGATGGAAGTAAATGTGATAGCAACATTTAAGAGGCATTTTGTCAGACACATAAGGAGAATGAAGGGACCTTGTGCAGGCAGATTAAGTTATTTTAATTTGGTATCATGTTCGTCATAGACATCATGTGCTGAGGGGCCTGTACTATTCTATGTTGTATCTTCTTTCTGAGACCTCTTGACTAGCTGTGAATTGATATAGCTCGGCAGGAAAATTGACTTGGCTCATGATATATTCAGCTGTGGGATGCTCTGGTCAACCTTGTTCATGGATATCATGGCTGGATCAGGTCCATGAGTAGATGCTGCCACAAGGATAATTGGTTAACAAGGGACTTCCAGGCGGCCTTTTATAGGGCAAGAGTGCTGGTTGGGAACATTGTTGCCACCTGACCAAGGTGGACAAGTGAGAGATTTTTCTCTTTACAGGCGGTATCACAGGAAGATTTTAGTTGTGCCTTCAAGAACTGGTTGCCGGGCAGCACGGTGGCACAGCGGTAGAGTTGTTACCTTACAACACCAGGGACCAAGGTTCGATTCTGAGTACGGGTACTGTCTCTATGGAATTTGTATGTTCTCCCCGTGACCTGTGTGAGTTTTTGGGTCCTCCGGTTTCCTCCCACACTCCAATGACGTACAGGTTTGTAGGTTAATTGGCTTGGTATAATTGTAAGTGGTCACTAGTGTGCGTAGGATAGCGTTAGTGTGTGTGAATCGCTGGTCGGCATGGGCTCGGTAGGCCGAAGGGCCTTTTTCCACCCTGTATCTCTAAACTTAAATACATGTATTTGAAGATCTAGTGCAGGACCAGCACTTTGTTTGAATCAGAAGCCCCAAGATATGGTTTGGTGCAAGGATGTTGATGAACGCCAAGCATGAAAGGAATAAAACCATGTTTTGCCTCTGAGAAAGGGTGGGCAAAATCCACTGAATCAATTTTCCAGAGAATGCTTTAATTTTGTGTGTTAGATTAGTTAGGATGTTATAAATTCTTTTGGAACTAAACGCCTAACTGAAAGTAATTAATTCAATTGAACTGCTGACAAAATAGTATTGCAGGGAAAAAAATTAAAGGCTTAATTATTGGATCTGTTTATCAATTTTCATAGTTTTCTATCCATTCACTAAGAATCAATGCAACATCTAAGATGAGATTTTTATTTTTAATGGGAACAATATTTGAACTATTTTGCCCTAAATATTACTGACACCTTGCATTATTTGAAGCATTACTTGCATATCCGATTCATAAGTATGCATGCAGACCTTATTATGAGGATGGCACCAAATGGCCACTCAGCCCACCAGATCCATACTGGCTCCCAACAGAACAATCGAATTATCCCTCTCCTTATTTTCCTCTACCTCACCATTTGCTCATCAGCTCCCCTCTGATTTGTTATCTGCAGGTGCTGGAGTTTTGAGCAAAACGCAAAGTGCTGGAGGAAAATGGTTCAGGCAGTATCCATGAAGGGAATATACTGAGCCTGAAAAAAAATGGTGCCTGTCCATTACATCCATGGATACTGCCTGACCCGCTGAGCTCCCCCAGCACTTTGTTTAGTTTTCAGATATGTTTAGGAAGTAGAATAAATATGGAAATAATCAAATTGAAATGAAAAACATGAAGACATTAGTACATAAATATACATTTATTATAAAGAGCCAACAAATATTCTATTAACTAGTTTGGAGTGTGGGAGGAAACAGGAGCACCCGTTGTTGCATCGTGTTAATAGACAAAAGACGTAATAAAACCCCTGTCCCACGGTATGAGTTAATTCCAAGAGTTTGCCCTGATTCGAACTCAGCGATTTACGGTAATGGCCACTCGTTGGTACTCGGGGCTCTCGTGGACATTTTTCATCATGTTGAAAAGTCTTCACGAGTCTTCCCGTGCTTACCTGTCGTTAGCGAGTGTAAAGAACATGCACGTACACAGAGAATTCTTTACTACAACTTTATTAATTACGTCACTACTGTTAAAGGTGTATACACATATCATCTACAGCGAGTCTTCCCGAGTACCTGCTGTTAGCGCTAAGAGATGTCCCCGAGCTCCAATGTACCCGCTACGTTAATTCTCCGTGCTTACCACGAGTTTGATTTTTTTAAAACTCAGGAGAGCTCTTGGAATGAACTCGTACTGTGGGACAGGGCTATTAGGCTGATTATTTTCTTGTCTTTTAGGAGTCTGTAGGAACATGCACATCCTCCAGTTTAATGTAGTGGCCAACGGCAAATCTTTCATTAGATTTAATTTGGAAATATAAAGTGATTGTTGTGGATTAAGAATGTCTTTTGGTTGGTAGACTTTGAAGCAAAACAGGAGTACCAGAAAACTCTGTCAAAACAATTATGTTTGTCATTTTTTCCGTTTGCTTACCTTGTTATCGTGTGGCAACATCGTGAATATGTTGGTGTTTTCACTAACGTGGTGTGTGTTCCTGTTCTGTTGGGTTATGGTACTTTTGATTAAGATTGATGGGTCTATGTTGTTTAACTCTGGATCGATATGAATTGCAACATAACGTGTCTCTAACATCAAATTTGTCATTTGAATGTTCCATTCTTGAGTGAAGATGAATATAAGCTTAAGCGTATGGTAATCTGAATAGTAAACAACAGATCAGGCACATAAGCAACCGCCTCCCAATAAGCTTTGAAACTCATGAAAATGAAAATATCTGAAATATATTCTGGAAAAGCTTGAAATGATCAGCAGCTCGGGCCATATCAATGGAAAGAGAAATAAGTTCTTAGCACTGAAATGTTATCTCTGTTTCTCTTTCCATTGATGCTTTCTGACCCACTGAGTACTTCCATGTTTTATCTCTGATGGTATGGGACACAATTAGTTTCTTTAAAATAGTGTCCTTATGCAGGGCTGCCAACTCTCACATAGAAACATAGAAAATAGGTGCAGGAGTAGGCCAATTGGCCCTTCGAGCCTGCACCCCCATTCAGTATGATCATGGCTGATCATCCAACTCAGTATCCCGTACCTGCCTTCTCTCCATACCCCTTAATCCCCTCAAATACCGTGTGCTTTAAGTTTGCATACTAATCTCTTATGTGGGACCTTGTCGAAAGCCTTCTGAAAGTCCAGATATAACACATCCACTGGTTCTCCCTTATCCACTCAAATCCTTTTGCAATGAATGCTAACATACCATTCGCTTTCTTCACTGCCTGCTACACCTGCATGCCTACTTTCAATGACTGGTGTACCATGACACCAAGGTCTCGTTGCAGCTCCCCTTTTCCTAATCGGCCACCATTCAAATAATAGTCTACTTTCCTGTTTTTGCCACCAAAGTGGATAACCTCACATTTATTCACATTATACTGCATCTGCCATGCATTTGCCCACTCACCCAATCTATCCAAGTCACCTTGCAGCCTCCTAGCATCCTCCTCACAGCTAACACTGCCCCCCCAGCTTCGTGTCATCCGCTAACTTGGAGATGTTGCATTAAATTCCCTCGTTCAAATCATTAATATATATTGTAAATAGCTGGGCATCCCAGCACCGAGCCTTGCAGTACCCCACTAGTCACTGCCTGCCATTCTGAAAAGGACCTGATTACTCCTACTCTTTGCTTCCTGTCTGCCATCAAGTTCTCCATCCACATCAATACTGAACCCCCAATACCGTGTGCTTTAAGTTTGCATACTAATCTCTTATGTGGGACCTTGTTGAAAGCCTTCTGCAAGTCCAGATATAACACATCCACTGGTTCTCCCTTATCCACTCTACTAGTTACATCCTCGAAAAATTCTATAAGATTCGTCAGACATGATTTACCTTTCGTAAATCCATGCTGACTTTGTCCAATGATTTCACCACTTTCCAAATGTACTGCTATTCCATCTTTAATAACTGACTCCAGCAGTTTCCCCACTACTGATGTTAGACTAACTGGTCTGTAATTTCCCGTTTTCTCTCTCCCTCCCTTTTTAAAAAGTGAGGTTACATTAGCTACCCTCCAATCCTCAGGAACTACTCCAGAATCTAAAGAGTTTTGAAAAATTATCACTGATGCATCCACTATTTCTGGGGCTACTTCCTTAAGTACTCTGGGATGCAGCCTATCTGGCCCTGACGATTTATCGGCCTTTAATCCATTCAATTTACCTAACACCACTTCCCCGCTAACCTGGATTTCACTTAGTTCCATCTCATTTGACTCCCGGTCCTCTGCTATTTCCGGCAAATTATTTATGTCTTCCTTAGTGAAGACAGAACCAAAGTAGTTATTTAATTGGGCTGCCATGTCCTTGTTCCCCAAGATCAATTCACCTGTTTCTGACTGCAAGGGACCAACATTTGTTTTAACACAGTGAGCGCGAGACTCGCGCATTTGGCCAAATTCTCACGCTCTCACGCTGATCACAAATTTCCCATGCTCTGTCGTGAGAAATTCTGTGATCAACGAGAATTTCAAAACTCATATCAACTGCATGGACCGTGGGTGTTGGAGAGCCGGGCCTGAGGGAGGGATGGAAGCTGAAGCAGGAGATAGATGCGGACGGGGAGCCGGGGCTGGCAAGTGTTTGCGGGGCTGGCGAGTTGCTTGCTGCAGCTCCAGCCATGGAGCAGCCTCAGTGCAAGACTCCCAGACCGTCGGAGGCGTCAGAAGCGTTGCACTGCTGCCGTGAGTCTCTGCCAAATTCGCCCTGGTGACCGGCATGGATCAGGCAGCGCCTCTGGAGAGAAGGAATTGGTGACGTTTCTGGTCTTGACCCTTCTAAAGGTCTCGACCCGAAACCTTTAGAAGGGCCTCGACCCGAAATGCTCTCCAGAGATGCTGCCTGTCCCGCTGAGTTGCTCCAGCATTTTGTGTCTCTCTTCGGTTTAAACCGGCATCTGCAGTTCCTTCTCACACAATGAAACCCAACAAGACGACTTTGAAGCAAGTACCACTCAGGTGGGGGAGGGACGGAGAGTGAGGGGATGTTAAAGAAATCGATATTCATACTCAATCGGGGACATTAGTTGATATCTGTCTTTAAATTAATATTTTGTTCATCTTTAAATGAAAATCTTGGATTCATGTAGCGTGGGAACAAATAAGCAAAGGCAAGATGGTAAATATAAACTACAAATTAACTTCAGAAAATGAAACTTGTAGAGATGTACTTTGCCCTCACTTTACAAAGAATAACCTCAGGGATTGTGCAGTAAATGCCATTCAAATACTCTGCAACCTTGGGGTAATATTGTTCATGTTCAAATCCGATAGGTAATTCTTGATTTGTTCAATATTCCGTACCGACCATCAATCACCCGTTCACACTGGTTCTATATTATCCTACTTTCTCATCCACTCCCTACACACTAGGGGGCAATTTACAGAGGACCAATTAACCAACAAACCTGCATGTTATTGGGATGTGGGAGGAAACCCAGGCGGTCACAGGGAGAACGTGCAAATTCCACGCAGACAGCACCCAAGACCAGGATCGCACCCAGGTCTCCGGCACTGTGGGCATTAATTGTAATGCTAATACTTGGGCCTCCGTTGATATGTCGGGATGATTACCCAATATTACTGATTATTGTATTATTGATTATATATGTTGTGCCCGTTCTCCTTTATCTGTATATTGTGAGCGGCTTGCTTGCATTTACAGGATAAAAAGCAATTAAAGCTTTTCCCTGTACCTTGCTACAGGTGGCAATAGTAAACTAAATCAATCTATTTACATGTATCTGTGTGTTGTTGCTTTAACTGGCCTGTTAAGGTGCAGCAACTGAGAATGTCATTGTTCTGATGTCGCTGCACGTGACAACTAAACACTCTTGACTTCATTCTACACTTGAAATTACTACAATGACATTTAAATGGCATTTGAACAGGTACTTGTGTAGGAAGGAACTGCAGCTGCTGGTTTAAATCAATAGACACAAAATGCTGGAGTCTCAGTGGGTCAGGCAGCATCTCTGGAGGGAATGGGTGACATTTCGGGTTAAGACCCTTCTTCAGACTGAAGGTTTGGTTAATTGACTTGGTATAAGTGTAAATTGTCCCTAGTGTGTGTAGGATAGTGTTAATGTGCGGGGATCGCTGGTCGGTTCGGACTCGATGGGCCGAAGGGCCTGTTTCCACGCTGTATCTCCAAACTGAACCCTGTCCGGCTAACAGGGCTGTGTACGGCTGAGTGCCGACACGGTGACATCTGGCTCTGATCTCCACAAAGCCAATCACGTATAGAGCAGCGCTGCAGATCAATGGGTGCTTGAAGTCGGTCCACAGACACAGAGAGGAAATTGGATGGTACTCCGGCTTTTTGTGTCTATCAGTGACTTGGAGAGTGGGCTGGATAACGAGTGATGCAGCTGGTCACACGCACTTATGGGCCTGTCCCACTGAGGCGACTCTTTAGGCGACTGTCAAGGACTATTTTTACTAGCATTCACCTACGACACCTTGCGACAACCTATGACAACCTTCGACAACAAAAATTGTTGCCACGGTCACTAGTAGTCGCCCAAAAGATCGCCTAAGTGGGACAGGCCCTTCAGGCTGCGGCTCAGTGCATCCTGGAGGACAACCAGTGGTTGCTGGAAGTAGGTACCAAGCACTGGGTAGAAACGGTGGAAGATAGTGGCCTTCAAATGGGGGTGGTTGGAGAAAGCATCCTGCTGGCCTGCTAGAATTTCACTTACTGTAACTGCAGGAAAAATGTTCCCGATGTTGGTGGAGTTCAAAACCGGGCGTCACAGTTTAAGAATGAAGGGTAGGCCAGTTAGGACTGAGATGAGGAGAAACTATCTTCTCCCAGAGAGTTGTGAATCTGTGGAATTCTCTGCCGCAAAAGGCAGTGGAAGCCAATTCACTGGATGTTTTCAAGAGATGTTTACATTTAGCTCTTGGGGCTTGTGAAAGCAAGGGATATGGGGGAAAAACAGGAAAGAGGTACTGATTTTAGATGAACAACCATGACCATAGTGAATGGCAGTGCTTCATTATGGTTTAAATAATTTTTCTAGTCAGGATTGTGCAGTGGTATTGGTGAGGGAAGTCCTTCCAATATATGATTAACTTGAACCATGCATGATGATGTTTTCCATGTTCTGCAAGGGTCTTTTGAAAGGCCATTTGTGTTAGCCCTTTGCTTTTGATCTCTATCTATACTATATCTAAAAGTCTCATCTTGACCACTTCTGGCGTACGTTGTAAATAAATTTTAGAAAAACGCTATCCTATATCACTATGATTTCTATATCGCTATGATTTTTTTTGCCATCTTACTCACTGTCCTCTCTTCCAAACGCCCTAAGATTTTTCCGATCGGTGAAATATTAGAAAAGTTATGAATGTTTAAAAAATCGTGAGATCAGCAGATTGGTCTCTCGCCTGTCAGTCACCATGATGAAGGTAGCGCCCCTTCTGAGGTCCAGGAGCCCAGACTCGAGTCAGTCACCCCGGAAGACAGTGAGTGAGAGTTGAGTCCAGAACTGTGAGTCTACTCCGTGAGTGAGAGTTGAGTCCAGAACTGTGAGCCTACGCCGTGAGTGAACTGAACTGTTAGTCCGCGCCATGAGTGCACTGAACTGTGAGTCTGTACTGTGCTGCGTCAAGAGGTCGCACTCATTCCAGAAGCTCAGTCCAGAGGCCGAGCTCAGCTGCGTGAGTAGATTCAAGAGAGTTTTACTGTCATATATATGTTGAGTGTGTGAGTGTGTGTGAGTGTATATGTGGGTGTGTGTGATGGGGGCTGTGTGTGATGGAAGGTGTGTGTGTGTGTGTGATGGAGGGTGTATGTGTGTGTGATGGAGGGTGTTGGTGTGTGTGTTTGAGTGTGTGGTGGAGTGTGAGTGTGAGATGGAGGGTGTGTGAGTGTGTGTGTGAGAGATGGAGGGTGTGTGTTTGTGAGATGGAGAGTGTATGTGTGAGAGATGGAGGGTGTGTGTGTGTGAGATGGAGGGTTTGAGTGTGTAAAAGATGGAGGGTGTAAGTGTGTGTGTGAGATGGAGGGTGTGTGTGTGTGTGAACCCACCAGCCGCGAGTGAGTGAACTGCCAGCCCACCAGCTGCGAATGAGTGAACTGCCAACCCACCAGCCGTGACTGACTGAAGTGCGAGTCCAAGAATCCATTCGGCCCACAATGTCCATACTAGCCCTCAGGAACCAGTCCCTTCGGCCCACAACACCATACTAGCATGCTTGAAAGCCCCCCTCCCCCCCCTACTGGCCACCAATATTTGAATTGATGGAGAGGTGGAATATTGCGTTGTGGTACCAGACCTCCCGTGTGAATATGGGTCCTACTTAGTCTAGTATGTGCCTAAAGTAGGTATGTTGCAAAACTTACCTTGAGCAGCGCTGCAGTTCTGACGCTCCCCGTGTGCGCGACTTTGGCGCCTTTCAGAGGGGGGCGGGCTTAAAGTGCTGTTTTTCAACAGACATGGAAAATCGATGAATGTCGGGCGATTTCGTTGCGGAAGAAAATTCGCTCCGACATTTCATGAATGAAGGTATTTTTAAATTACTCTAAATTATTTATTAACTAGAGTAATTTAAAAATCACCTTCAAAAGCCGTGAGCACTGACAACCGGAAGGATTTTGCGTAGGGGAGAAAAAAAGGTAAATAGTTTATTTTTATATTAAAAGTTGGTTTTTCGGGAGGCATTAATAATATTTTTATGTTGCGAAATGGGGTCCCAAAAAATGTATGAACAAACAATATTTTTCCTCCCGACTTCACCGCTAACCGCAACGTTCCAATCCGCATTCCACTAAAACCCACTCGCTAGTTGATTTAAATGGCCATTAATTTACAGGAATCAAACACTAAATTCCTTCCATTTGGCCCAGAAATTCATGAAAATGAGATTTAAAAATTATGTTATATTGTGGATTATTGTGTGAATGTTATTTGGACACTTAAGCAATTTTAAAAAAGTATATCTTTTCTTAAGAAATGGATAGATGTTTAGATCTACTCATTGAATTTTGTAATTGGCTACAATTAGATAACTAACTAATTATATGCTTTAATTTCAGGTCATCCAAGTAAGATTGTTTCATATTTGTTTCAGAATGCTTCAATCTATAATAACTGAAAATTTCATTGAGTTCTCTTAATTTTTAAGAAAGTTATGGGCTTTTAACTGTTCCAGATCACAGCTTTTGAGTTAAGTCAATTGAAAGGCAATGGGGAGCAAGATGCTAATTTCTGAGTATGAAAATGGCCATAACTTTGTTAATACTGAAGATATGAAAGTAACTTAGGTGTCAAATTAAACTTCTTTTTATGCTTTATCTGATGGGATAAATTGCAGACTTGATTTTTTAAATCTCAAAATTTTGTAACATTGCTACCTAAAGACTGTTTCAGTTCCAGCCTGTAATTGCTATCGGAAATTTCTATTGGTGTTTTTGTGTTTTTTACCGTATTGACCTTTGTCTTCAGTGCAGAGAGGAAAGTGATTTGGGTTTACATGGATTTTTATAGAGAAATTTCAACAATGCCATTATTTCACTGTTCTAAATGAATTCACTCATTTAAGCCTCATTCAGACTGAAGTAGGTCTGCTTTTCTGTTGTATTGAAGGATATTGAATTATGTGAGGTAAGGGAAACTAGTAGAGTAGCTATGGATACTATGAGTTTCAAAGTAAAAGAAGTACTGGCACTTTTGAAAAATATAAAAGTGGATAAGTCTCCAGGTCCTGACAGGATATTCCCTAGGACATTGAGGGAAGTTAGTGTAGAAATAGCCGGGGCTATGACAGAAATATTTCAAATGTCATTAGAAACGGGAATAGTCCCCGAGGATTGGCGTACTGCGCATGTTGTTCCATTGTTTAAAAAGGGCTCTAAAAGTAAACCTAGCAATTATAGACCGGTTAGTTTGACTTCAGTGGTGGGCAAATTAATGGAAAAGATACTTAGAGATAATATATATAAGTATCTGGATAAAGAGGGTCTAATTAGGAACAGTCAACATGGATTTATGCCTGGAAGGTCATGTTTGACTAATCTTCTTGAATTTTTTGAAGAGGTTACTAGGGAAATTGACGAGGGTAAAGCAGTGGATGTTGTCTATATGGACTTCAGTAAGGCCTTTGACAAGGTTCCTCATGGAAGGTTGGTTAAGAAGGTTCAACTGTTGGGTATAAATGCAGGAATAGCAAGATGGATTCAACAGTGGCTGAATGGGAGAAGCCAGAGGGTAATGGTGGATGGCTGTTTGTCGGGTTGGAGGCAGGTGACTAGTGGGGTGCCTCAGGGATCTGTGTTGGGTCCTTTGTTGTTTGTCATGTACATCAATGATCTGGATGAAGGGGTGGTAAATTGGATTAGTAAGTATGCAGATGATACCAAGATAGGGGGTGTTGTGGATAATGAAGAGGATTTCCAAAGTCTACAGAGTGATTTAGGCCAGTTGGAAAAATGGGCTGAAAGATGGCAGATGGAGTTTAATGCTGATAAATGTGAGGTGCTACACCTTGGCAGGACAAATCAAAATAGGACGTACATGGTAAACGGTAGGGAATTGAAGAATACAGTTGAACAGAGGGATCTGGGAATAACCGTGCATAGTTCCTTGAAGGTGGAATCTCATATAGATAGGGTGGTAAAGAAAGCTTTTGGTATGCTAGCCTTTATAAATCAGAGCATTGAGTATAGAAGCTGGGATGTAATGTTAAAATTGTACAAGGCGTTAGTGAGACCAAATCTGGAGTATAGTGTGCAGTTTTGGTCGCCCAATTATAGGAAGGATGTCAACAAAATAGAGAGGGTACAGAGGAGATTTACTAGAATGTTGCCTGGGTTTCAACAGCTAAGTTACAGAGATAGGTTAAATAAGTTAGGTCTTTATTCTCTGGAGCGCAGAAGGTTAAGGGGGGACTTGATAGAGGTCTTTAAAATGATGAGAGAGATAGACAGAGTTAATGTGGACAAGCTTTTCCCTTTGAGAATAGGTAAGATTCAAACACGAGGACATGACTTTAGAATTAAGGGACAGAGGTTTAGGGGTAACATGAGGGGGAACTTCTTTACTCAGAGAGTGGTAGCGGTGTGGAATGAGCTTCCAGTGGAAGTGGTGGCGGCAGGTTCGTTTGTATCATTTAAAAATAAATTGGATAGGCATATGGATGATAAGGGTATGGAGGGTTATGGTATGAGTGCAGGCAGGTGGGACTAAAGGAAAAAAGTTGTTCGGCACGGACTTGAAGGGCCGAGATGGCCTGTTTCCGTGCTGTAATTGTTATATGGTTATATGGTTATTGGAAATGCTTTGATATTTCCAGGAAATAAATTGGGTTGTTAATTAATAAAAGAATGGAAAACTCTTGCAAACTTCAATTATTGTTCTACAATGAAGATGGCTGTAAAATGGAAATATCTTCCATTTAGAATTAACACAGAATTGTGGAACTAATAACTTTAATGTTAGTTGTAACTAATGCAGTTTTTCATTGCTGTATAATGTGCCATTTTGCCACAACAGTGAAGGATTCAATTCAACTTTAATGTCATTGCACAGATACAAGTATGAGTACAACGAAATGCAGTTTAGCATCAGTTCGTAGTAATAGCAATATAGAAATAAGTATAGAATGCAGACAATGTGGACGGAGAGACTGGAGAAATCTATTGGCGGGACTCCGAGTTCAGCAATGTGATGGTGTTGTAGAAGCTGTTCCTCATCCTACTAGTGCGGGACCTAAGGCTCCTGTACCTCCTCCCTGATGGTAGGAGGGCAAACAGTCCATGGTTAGGGTGGGAGGGTCTTTGAGGATCTTCCCGGCCCGTCTCAGACACCATTTTCGGTGGAGGGCATCCATGGCGGGGAGCGGGGCACCGATGATGTACTGGGCGGTTTTCACCACCCGTTGTAGTGCCTTCCTATCTGCTACGGTGCAACTGCTGTACCATACCGTAAGGATGTGGTGATTGCTCTTTTATTGATTGGTCAATATGCATTATTTTGTTGACAAAATGTCACTGTAAAAAATGCCTGTATTGAAAGGCTTTTAGTTTGCTTTGAATACAAAGCTGATATTTTGTGAACATTGCAGTGTCTGGTTTTGCCTCATTTGTCTGATCTTGCAGCTCCTACTATTTAAATACTGCAAGCTTAAAGGGCATGTCCCACTGCGGCGACCTAATTGGCGAGTTTAGAAGAGTTTGCCCTCGACTCATACTCTCAGCATGGTCGACACGAGGTTCTAGGAGGTCTTTGTAACTCCCCTTCATACTCGAGAGTAGCCCCCACGTACTTGAGGCCTCAGCTAGGTCGCTGCGTATTTTTCAACATGTTGAAGTATGTCCGCGAGTAAAAAAAGGTCGCCATGGAAAAAAATCGATATTTCTTTTACTCGTAGGTTTAGTCGAAGTAGGTCGGCATGTTATTCGTAGGTAATCGAAGGTAGTCATAGATAGTCTTCAACATGGTCGAAGGAGATCGGAGGAGGGCGTCTTCACTCTCCACTATTCGGTATCCAATTTTCCCAAAGCTAGTCGAAGCTAGTCTTCAACATGGTTGAAGGAGGTCTTCTACATAGTCGAAGGAGGTCTTCAACATGACACTTTTTCAAACTCTTCTAAACTCGCCAATTAGGTTGCCGCAGTGGGACAGGCCCTTAAATAAATGTTAACTTTAGGATTAGGAAAGATGATTTATTCATGCCTGTTTTAAGAGAGTCTAATACTGCACATGGAATTTGAATTATGAATTTGGTTTGTTAGTTTAACAATCCTTTCAAGCAGCTTTCACTTCCTGAATAGTTTTTATTCTCACACATTATTGTTTGATGTATACTTGGGCAACAGTTGTATTATAACTTTATTATAACTCTTGGTTACAGACTTGTGCCTGACGTGACTGGGTGGTATTGGCAATGCATCCAACCAAGTCATAGCAAGCCTTAACAGCAGAAAGGTCTTGCATGTCATAGAGTTATAGAGACTTACAGTGTAGAACCTGGCCCTTTGGCCCAACTGGCCCACATGGGCCAGCAGGTCCCATCTACAGCAGTCCCACCTGCCTGCATTTTATCCATATCCCTCTAAACCTGTCCTATCAATGTACCTGTCTTAAACATTTAGTGTGCACTTAAACACGTGCGGATTTCTCTGTATCGGCTTTCTGCTCACATTAAAAGTTTTCATTGCAATTACTTCAAAGAAACTGTTCCTTGTTATGGTATGGTAATGCTGCTTTCTTGAATTTACGAGATGAGAGATGATCCCCAAGACAACAGGGAGGGTGCAAAGTTTTTCTTACCACCTTCAGTCTGAAGAAGGGTCTCGACCCGAAACGTCGCCTGTCTCCTTCACTCCTTAGATGCTGCTGCACCCGCTGAGTTTCTCCAGCCTTTTGTGTACCCTTTGTTCCAATGTCTGATTCTCACTTAACATCTCCAGTACTGCTCATTGAATCTGAAATCATTCCTTGGCAATGTTGAAATGGCAATATAGTAGTCAGTTGATCTGGTGGAGATCAAAGACTCATTGAAGTCTGTAAAGTTCACCAAACCCCAGGATATAAAAAATAATTGTTTTAAACTGAATTAATAAAAAATGATAGGCTTGCTGAACCAAGCAACGATCAAACTTGCAAATGCTCGTTAATTTAAGGGTTTTTTTTGCCTTTGTCATTTCTGATTTGCTGTGTTCCAAGCAGCTGGGTGACCTTCAACAGGGGAACCCTGGAGCTGTTGGGACTGCTGTTGAGAGGGAGCCATAGTGGTGATACCCTAGCAGCTTCCTTTCGTCTTTAACCAAGGCAGCAGCTTGGATAAATATTTTATGTGCATTTAAGAGGCTGCTTTGAATAAGACAAGCAGTTGACCATTCTCTCAAGAAATATCAGAAATGGTTTAAAGAGAGTTACTGCAGATGTAAAATGAAAATTAGTAAATATAGATGTAACAGTCCATTTTAATCAGCCGCGGTGCACTCTGCGTTCTTATTCCACTTGCATTGTATTCTCTGCAAGATATTGGGCTCCATCCATTTTGGATATCTGTTGAGAATGTATTTGGTATATTTGAACCATGGAAGATATAGGGTCTGCCCTTTTTTAAAATGTGGGTGAGGCTGTCATCTGTTTCCTCCAAAGGGGACTTTCCTGTTGTTTCCATGTACGATTTGTCATGAGTTTTATAATATATTTTATTAGTTTGCTTCACTGCATATTCTAGGAATGGTGGTTAGTTGTCTGTTTTGGTAGCATGAGTAAGAGCTTGTCGCTTAATTGTATATGTTTTCATTGGACACGAATTGAACATTCATTGATTGTATAGATGACGGCTTGTTCAAATGCTGTTGTTCAAGGTGAACACGTAGGGCAGATCATCATCATCGGCTTTTAAAAAGACAAATAATGCCCACACTGTATTGATAATGTGGACAAACATACCCAAATAACCCGTTTAAATAAGCATCTGAAGGAAAATCTCACATTAAAAGTCATTAGAAGTCATCAGACAGTTTAGATTAGATGTGGAAATGTTGCGTTGGATTCCCAATGTATTTTTGCAAGTGTCCCTTTTTTCCTTTGAGGTGTTGTGCAGCTATGAGATAAGGACTTTCCCTGTCCTCTCTGCTGATGAGGCTGCTTAGGATGATGTAATATGTTTCTCATCTTTAGACATGACTTGACTTGTGTAGTGTGAAAATGCCAGGCTTTACTTCCATAAGGGTAATAGATATATCAAATGTAACACATCAGACAATTATGACGTTTTCAGATTTTGTTTGCAGGGATCTGGTATGAAAGGGATTAGTATTCAACTGACGTTATTTGGGAGGCTCTTGTTATTCCTTGGTGATGATTGAATCCTTCTGGTAACCAAAGCTGAGGAGAAGGTGGTGTTGAGAGATGACGGAAATATGAATCAGGACGCCAATTCAAGTGATTAGCAAAGTTAGTCCCTTTGCTATATTCCTGGTGTCAGTCCAGTACAGTCCAGTAACGATGAAAAGTGTAGAGTGGTGCAAGAAAGATATTCCCAGTTTGTAGGTGGGCCCTGCTGCCTTGGAGGAGAAAGTTTTGCAGCCATATGTCAATGTGCATAGGAAGTCAGGGTTAAATGGAACCTGGTCTTGTAAAAGCAGGTGGTCTACCTGCTCAACTAGAACAACTACACTTTAATATTCTAAATAGAACTAAGCACTGCAAAGGCATACAGATTTGTTGATTATTTGGCTTGGTATAAGTGTAAATTGTCCCTAGTGTGTGTAGGCTGGTGCGGGGATCGCTGGTGGGTGCAGACTCGGTGGGCCGAAGGGCCTGTTTCCGCGCTGTATCTCTAATCTAAACCTTTTTTTGATATGTAATTTGAAAAATGTAGATTAAGTTCTGCAGATTTTTCATTTGTGGAATTGAATGTCCAAGGTTAGGTAAGCTTCAGAAATACGCTGCTGTTTTTTGTTTATACGGAGGAGGTTCTCTGAGCAACGTGAATGTTTTGAGCAGTCTATGCAGCTTGGCAGTAAAACTCCAAGTCTGGTAACATAAACAGCGGGCTCACAAAGCTGTTGCCTTCCATCGCTCTCAGATTTTCAGTGTGAATGGAAGTAGAAGTTGAAATCTTTGGCAACAGAGTGTATAATGGAGCAGCTGCAGTTTTCCATCATGCAGCCCCACACCAATAAACAAGCTGTTTGCCATTTTATGCCTCCTACCCATAAAATAACATCATATGTAGTTGTATTCTGTTCACATTCATTTACATGTATTTGCACATTTTCTTATCCCATATCGTGCAACGGAATAGTTTAATGTAAGTAGTCTCTGGCACAACCACTTGCATTGATGAGGAAAGATAATGTCTCCCTCTTATTCCACAGTCATATAAAATGTCAATGCAGCAGTTTTTATATTATTGGCATTGATGATTTTTTTTTTACCGATTGGATTTAATCAAACCTTAATTTTCTGTATATGTGAGTTTGATTGGACTAAGCAAGAAACTTTGTTGTTTGCCCAAACCTACCCAGATTTCAGCAACTTGGTATAATTTCCCTTGGTACTTAAGAGATCAATTCTGAGTGTATTTCCTGAAATATCATTCATGGCAAACCAAAAGAAAAAAAATTCTGGCTGTTGGGTGTCTCCTAGAATCCAACTATTCCCTGTACAAAGCCACCCACATGTGTTGTTATGTAAAATGTTAAGCTTGTAGAAGAAACAGGAGAATGCAGTGTCAACAGATCCTGTTGGTCATTTTACAAATGGACAAGGTGCAGAGAAGGGACTTGCTGTTTATTGCTTGTCATATGCTGCGTTACCACACTCATACCTAGATGACATTTTGCAGCTGTACAAAGCATCGATCAGGTTGCGCTTGGAGAATTACGTACACTTCTGATTGTCAAACCACAGGGAGGATATGGTGGCATTAGAGAGAGTGCTGAAGAGATTCCCCAGGATGTTGCCTGGAAAGGAAGATGATAGTTATAAGGAGAAACTGGGCAAGCTGGGTATAATCTCACTGGGGGCTGAGGGGTAACCCTAAATGTTTATTAAATTATGAGGGACATAGATAATATGGATAGTCAAGTAGGGGGACGGGGGGTGGGTAGACAATAAGAATAGGTTTAATCTGAGAGGGCAGAAATTCAATGGTGATCTGAGGGGCAACTTTTTCCACACACAGGCTGGTGAGTGTATAGACATGTTTGGACATGTACATGGATTGGAAAGGAATAGAGGGATATGGGCCTCATGTGAGCAAGTTGGATTGTGTAGATAGGCATCATAGGCGGCATGGAACAAAGGGTATTTTTCTGTGCTGTACAACTCAATGTCTTGATAACTGCAGACCATTTTTAAATGCATTAATGTGGCTGATTATACCTGGTTTATGGCCAAGGAGTAGGTGGAGGGTGAGGGGAATCATAGGGGGGTGGCAGTCCATTTCCCAAGGGATCGGTGCCAGGCTGAACATGCTCTTATTATGACTGGCACACACTTGATTGTATTGTCTTTTAACCACTGCCTCCACTTTAACATTTGTGCCTTTCAACTCAAATTAACTTTTAAATGCGTTAAGAGTGCGCTAAATAATGATTTATTTTAAAAAAGACCAAAGTGTTTGCATAATTGGTCATGTTATTAACTGTATTTGTAGCTGTGGTGCTCTTTGTATTTAGGATTAGTGAGACTGTACAGACCTTTCAGTAGTATCATACTTTAGGCATATTTTTTTACGCACAATTGATACACACAGTTTACATTTAACTAATACATTATCTGCCTCCCATGACTTTAAATAGAAACTGCAATGCTTCTCATTACTTGTCTTTGTTGGTCTTGAATCCATGAACCAATGCAGTATTGGGGGGCAGAGAATATTAGTATTGGTTCTTTATTGTCACATGTATCAAGATACAGTGAAAAGCTTTTGCTTGTGTGCGATTGAGCCAAATCATACTATACATGAGTGCATTCAAGCCACACACGTACATAACACAATGTGCTGGAGGAACTTGGTGGACCAGGCAGCATCTGGGAGGGAATGGATGGGCAACTTTCAGATTGGAAGCCTTCTTCAGATTGATTGTGCAAGGGGAGAGAAAACTGGAAAAGAGAGGGCGGGGGGGGGGGGGGGGGGGGCGGACAATTCCTGCAAGTGATAGGTTGTGAGAGGGGTTTGATTCGCAAATGGATGGAATAAGTGACAATGGCTGGGAGTGAAAAGGAGATGAGAGGGAGGAGAGGAGTGAAATGTAATGCTGGAGAGATGGATTGGGTGGAATGGAGGAGAGGAAAGGGAGGGGAATGAGAGATGACTAGGGGAAAGAATAGTGTCACTGGTGGGGTTGGGAGATGATAAGAGAAATGAGAGTGCGCCGAGGTAGGGGTTGGCAGCCAGGGGAAAGAAAGAAGTGGGTAGGGAGTTATTACTTGGTGTTGGAGAATTCAATGTTCACACCATCAGGTTGTAAGTTACACAAGCGGAATATGAAGTGCTGTTCCTCCAGTTTGCGTATAAATTGTTTAATTTTTTTTCCATCTCAAAGGACCTCAATTTATTTATAATTTGGAAAGATTGTCATAGTATTTCTCCAATTTTTGTTTGCATAAAACAATTAATTTTGTGTGACATTCATTCATGTCAAAATGAATGGGGGCTGCTGGTTTTGCAGAACTCGCTACTTTCACTTTGTAGGTTGAAAAGTGGTGAAATATCGGTCTTTTTTTGTGTTAGTACATCTGCAAAAACCCTAGCTTAACACACATGGGGGTGTACACCTTTTAAGGCACAGTCTTGATTGTTGAAACACTTGCGTTCGTACAAGGGAGGTTTATAGTCTTGAATTCTATGGAAACGTTAGTGTTAACATTTGCTGCTGCTCTAATAATAATAACGTAGCCATGTTCATTTATGTTCTAGCCCCTGGAGATTCCGGATGGCCACCGAGCACCTTTCCCTTCCCACTACCGCAGCAGCAGTACTCGCAGTATTGACACACAGACACCCTCTGTCCAAGAGCACAGCAGTAGCTGCAGCAGCCACTCACCGTGTGTCTCCCCCTTCTACCCTACTGGATCTCAGGAGGGAAGCCCTTGCTCAGCAGAAGACCTTCAATATGACAGGGAAAAAGGTGAGAGTACAGGCTTCAAAGTGGGTGTGAATGCTGTTGATGACTTTGGATCCGTTGATCACCGGCACATAGATTTGGATAGTGCATTTGCACTTGCAATAAAGGCTTTGTATGAAATGTTACCAAACTTTAAATATGTAGAAGTAATGATCCATGCAATTGAACATGCACATAGATAAATCATGTAAGATTATTCTGAGACTCTACAGGGTCATTTAATTGGTTTTAATTGGTTGTCATAACGGAACAATATCTGTAGATGCAATCGTGTCAATGGATGTAGTTGTTGTTCCTGCATTTAAGGAAATTGCAAATTCTTCATTTTGCTGTCAGAAATCGTGGCACATGTTTTTGAGCAAAGAAAATTTGAGATGACAGATGGCAATGGAAAAAAAGAACACAATTGCCACCATTCAGTATCGGCATTCAGGAGCTTCAAGCTACCAAATTAATTCAGGGGGTTTTCGCAGCAAAAGTGAGGAACAGAGGAAAGCACAAGCACTTTTCTTTGGTGCCATAATGGACTGGGCAGGTTACAGAACTTGGACAACTTTGGTCTCATTGAAATTGTGGTAGGTATGATGATTGTGAGTGATGATCACCTTTAGTGGTGAGGATGAAGGCCAGCTCATTGGGTTCCCCTTCTTTTATTCCTCAGACTCTTCTTGAAAGGGACGTGCTTTGAGATGATGCCTTTGCTCACACTCCTCAAAGTTTCAAATTCACAGTAAGATGTTGATAACTTGGGGATAACACATGTGAGAGATGGGTAAGGTGGATGAACTTAGGGTGTGGGTAGGTACATGTGAATGTGGAACATTATGGCCATTACCAAAACCTGGCTAAGGGACAGGGGTAGCAGCTTAATGTTCCAGGTGCTACAGGCAAGAGAGGAGGGGGTAAAAGAGGAGAGGGAACTGCTTTATTGATTGAGGATCACATTGAAAAATCGGCCGTCGCAGGTATATGGGTGCAGCTACGAAATAAAAAGAGGATGATCATATTGTTGGAATTGTACTACAGCCCCCAAATAGTCAGTGGGAATTAAAGGAGCAAATATGCCAAAGATTGTATATAGCTGCAAGACTAATAGGGTTGTCATATTAGGGGCTTTTAATTTTCCAATATAGACTGCGAATGCCATTGTGCCAAAAGCTTAGATGGGGTGGAATTTGTCATGTGTTCAGGAAAGTTTCCTCAGGCAATATGTAGAGGGCCTGACAAGGGAGAGCGCAAAGGTTGATATTGGTGCCCAGGAAGAGTAAGGTAACGTGCCTCAGTAACTACTATGACACTAATGTCTTGTGATGAAGCGCTTTGAGAAGTTGATTATGAAGCATGTCAACTTGTGACTTACTAAGCACCTGGATCCACTACAATTCGTCTACCGCTGTAATAGATCCACAGGGATTGTGATCTCACTGGCACTCCATTCTGCACTGAAACAGCGGATCAATAAGAACATGTGCTTCAGACTGGTCATTCTCCATTCCAAACAAATCATCAAACTCAGAGAACTAAGTCTCTGCTCATTCCTTTGAATCACTCTCAACAACTTCTCCTTCGACTCCCCTCACTTTCTCCAAATCAAAGGCCTAGCTATGAGCACTCGCGTGGGGTCCAGCTGTGCCTGCCTCTTTGTAGGGTACGTCGGACAATCCGTGTTCCACACATACACTGGACCTATCCCTGAATTCTATCTCCACTACATTGACGACTGCATCGGAGCTACCTCCTGCACCCATGCAGAACACACTGACTTTATTAGCAATTTACAGCCTGCACTCAAATTCACTTGGACCATCTCTGATATCTCCCTCCCCTTTCTTGGTCTCACTGTCTCTATCACAAGAGATAAACTATCGACTGACGTCTATTATAAACCTACAAACTCCCACAGCTATCTAGACCACACCTCTTCCCACCCTGGTTCCTGCAAAGACTCTATCCCCTACTCTTAATTCCTCCATCTACGCTGTATCTGCGCCCAAGATGAGGAGTTTCATACCGGGACAACTGAGTTGTTCTCATTCTTTAGGGAATGGGGGTTCCCCTCTTTCATTGTAGATGAAGTCTACACACGTGTCTCCTCAGTACCACACGGCTCTGCACTTGCTCCCCCCTCCCTCGTTGCAACAGGAGCAGAATCCCCCTAGTCCTCGCTTTTCACCTAGTCACCTGCCACAGCACATAATTCTCACTGTACATCCTCCCTCAACTCTGTCCAGGGACCACAACTGTCTTTTCAGGTGAGGCAGAAGTTCACTTGCACCTCCTCCAACTTCATCTACTATATCCACTGTTCTAGGTGTAGACTCCTATATATTGGCGAGACCAAGAGCAGACTGGGTGATCATTTTACTGAACACCTTCATTCAGTCCGCCTTGGCCTACGCAATCTGCTGGTTTAATTCCCCTTCCCATTCCCATACTGACCTTTTTGTCGTGTTCCAATATTGTCCTTTATTAATTTTGCTTTACTCCTTTTTTCTCTCTCGCTCTCACTTTCTCCCAAAGTTGCACCAACATTACGCTTGTGACATCAAAGGCTAAACAAAATTGAGTTTTCATATTTTTGATGTTTAATGCTTGATGTTTAATGAATTAGTTATACTTCACCTTGCCCTTCTTCAGTCTTCCCTTTGTCAATTATTTTAAAAGGTTTTGCATACACTTCTCGTTTAGAATTTGACAGTCATTACATTCCCTGTGAGGTTCCCTGTGATCTGCTTAGATCAGTGTGGATGGGCAAAAAGATCTGCACGATCATGATGTGCTGAAAGGTCTGTTTCTGTGCTGTATAAATTGATGTTTGTCTTCCTCCGATGGAAACTCACAGATATGTCCTGACTCCAGAAAGAAAAGGGAAAGAAAAAGGAGTCAATTTTTTTCTCATTCAACTCATCAGACTCAATTCCTCTAGGACTTTGTTTTTTGTTCAAGTATCTGCAATCACTTGTGTCTGAATTTTCTTATTTAGTTCAGCCACTCTTCTACTCTTACTTTGAACGTTTGCACCAGCACTTCCCTCCAACCGTTTATTTAGTTTAGCCACTCTTCTACTCTTACTTTATCTCAAGCAAAGTCAGGGTTTGATGATTACCATGTAACCCAAATCAAGATCCTTCTATGTTTAAGTCATTTTCCTCCTTTACTCAGATTACTTATATTTTGCTGGAACATTGATTGTCCCATAGAATGGGATTACTTAGTCATAGGGCAATCATCTTTGCAGCCCTCAAATTATTAAATACCTAAAATTGATCTATTTTTCCTTACAGTCAAAAATATGAAAACTCAATTTTGTTTACCCTTTGATGTCACAGGTTGTCATAACAAAGAAAGTTGTACAAATGGGATTGAAGAATATGCGTGGAATCCACAAGTTTGTCTCGGGGTTGGTGTTTTAAGTCAACTTTTAGTTGATTCAAAGCCCATTGAAAAATTTCAAAAAGAAGCTAGATTGAGTTATGTTCAGAGTTCTAGAATTTGATGTCGCGGATATGGAAATAACATTAGTGCCCCTTTAACAAAGCAAGAAGAATTAAAAATTGTTGGTGTATTTTATGGGCTTTCCTCATGTTTAACTTTATATTTGCTTTTATTCTTTGCAAAGCATGTATTGATTTATTTATTAATATCTTCAGCGTTGCAGCTTGAGATATGAGATATCTTCTCCATTCATTATTACTGGTGGTGACATCCGATGGTCTGAATGCCTGAGGTCATCAGTAATATTAATTTCATTATTAGTTTTAGGAGCTACATACAGAATCCAAATAAAATCTTATTATTGGAATCAAAAGCAGTATTTATCATGACAAATTGCCAATGTGAAATAGCATTGCAAGTTCTAGAGCCGAAGAGGTTAATTATATTAAAATATGTTTTTCCAGTGACAACTGCAGCCAGCTGGAATTTCATGATTGCCTTGAGAGTGGAATATCCCAGAGCTTATTCCTGAATAGCTCAGCTCCTTTTGTTCCCCTCTCTTGGGAGTTAGCAACATCGCTGGTGAGAATTTCTCCACCTGCTTGATAGGACAAGCTTGGTAGGTCTGAAGGACAATCTGATTTTCATATGTTGAACATCTGCTTAGATCAGTGTGGATGGGCAAAAAGATCTGCACGATCATGATGTGCTGAAAGGTCTGTTTCTGTGCTGTATAAATTGATGATTCTGTCATGTCCATCTATCAGAGACATTGAATAGATCAAGGCAACAAATTACTTTCTTTTCTCGTACACAAGTAGTGCACATTTCATTAGGAGCGCAGTGTGGCATGAATTATATATCCATGACTTCACCTCAAGCATATTTTATCAGGGCACCATTGAATGTACCGCTTTTGTAGTAACATTTGTGCCTTTGAGATACAACTTCGTCCAATATTGTGCTGAGAACACCTGTTATGCCAACGGCAATTTTTATTTGTTCTTGCATGTAATATTAATCATGGTTATTATGTAAGAAATGTTATCTTGGTGTCACATGATCATTTTGGATCAAAGTTTGAACTGCATCTTTTCATTATGTGTTGTCATGCTTCTAGTTAATCTAATTGTTGAGGGTGAATTGATAGCAGGGGGAAGTTGTTTTCTACGGAGACAATTTCCTGACTCACTTGATTTAGCTACCCAGTTGTGGTTAAGCAAAGATTCATGAAAGGAAATCAAAATAAACCCATTTCCATGGTGTGTATGGATGCCACGATGGGTGACTTTAAGTAGAAAGCAAACCATTGCATTTGTCAGTTTAGACTGACTATTTATAAAGTAAATTAAATGTTTTAGGTGTGTTTCGATTATAGTAATTGTTAAACCAAACCACTGTCTGATAATGAAAAATGGCATCTGGAAATCAAGGTTTTATTAAATCTTTTTCGCTTTTCAAATGTGCCCAAATTATCGTAAAGGTTACAAAACATTTTCAAGTCCAATCTAATTTCTTGCAAAGCAGATTCTGAGATCAATGAAATGTCACAATTTTGGACTGATTCAGGTTATTAACTGACCAAGTAGTTCCCATAAATCAGTGTTGTTCTATATTTATGTGCAGATTATCAGTTTTTGGAAAATGACTTGTCATTCCTTTGTCATAATGTGGCGTGGCTGCAGTATTTTAAGTCTGTGAAATGTTTTCTTTTCTCTCTCCCAGGCTCTGCTAATGCTACTCTTGAACTGACTGCTTGAAAGTGTAAGAGATCAGTCCAGGATGACTCGCTCGTCTTATTAATTTGTTTCCATCCTTCCTTCTCACCTTTTCTGCCCACCTCCTCCTTTAAGATCATGAAATTCACCAGCTTTCTTTAATCTGTTTCTCTATGGATATGTGGCATAAATTGCCAGAATTATCTTCTATGACTTCTCACAACATTATGACCAAGATCGGTAAACTATCTGTACGGAGGACCGTGGTTACTGAACCATATTCTACAGCCTTGTGATTTAATATGTTGACAGTTTCTGGTGCACTGCCACCATGCCACTCGTATATATGTTCATGGTAAAATAAGTAGTAATTTTATGTGAAAATCTCTGGTAAAATAGATTGATGTCATTGGTGACGGTATATATGACTATTGCAGTAGAGGAGAACCATTCTCCTCACATTCTATTCCAATCCTCTCCTGATGTTATTGTCATCTACTGCTTTTTGTAAACTTGTAGTGATCCAACCTTCTGTCCTCATTCCCTCTCTTCCATGTATCCATTTCTGGCCTACGTGTCTTTGAACCAATTAACGGTAGCATTTTAAAATTTTCATCCTTGTTTTTTAAATCTTTCCATACATTGAACCTCTGGTGCTGTAATCTGTTCCACCCTAAAACCGTCAACGTTCTTCCAATTCTGTTCTTCCAATTTTGGTGTTTATGGTTATATACTAGGCAAGTAGTCCAGAGCCTTAGTTTAGTTTATTGTCATGTGCACTGAGGTACAGTGATTAGCTTATAATTCAGATAATATTCAATTCCCATCATGGGAGATGGGCTATTTAAATTTTGATAATTAAATAAGTAAGGAATAAAAAGCTAGCATATCTGTATTGTCCATAAAATAACAGGTTTGCAATTATAAAAACCACGTGTGATTTTGGGAAAGAAAACTCGTTCCATGTTCTGGTTGACATGTGATTCCAAACTCTCAACAATGCTAACACAACTGTCACAAACTGAACTGGCTCTACCTCTACCCAAGCCACTCCAGTATAGTTACAACACCATCAAAATGTATCCACTCAACCACATGAAAATATTCCAGGGTATGTCCTGCTCTCAAAAATAAGGACAAATCCAATCTATTCCAATCTCATTAATGCACTCTCAAATCTCCATTGAAGGAAGGTTTTTTTCAACAATGCTATCGATAGTACAGCTTCTCCAATATCCTGCTCTCAAATGCTCAATCTTGGTTTTGCAAGGACAATTTGTCTCCAGAGCTCTTTGCAGTTTTGGGACAAAAATAGTGTTAAATTCCAGAGATAAATAAACGTGAACTCTTCTGATTTCAAGAAGCATTTGACCATCATATCAAAGAGCCTTTGTGAAACTGAACTTGATGGGAATCTAAGAAAGAGCGTTTCCATGACTGGAGTTGTGCCTCACACAGAGTAAACTGGTCATGGTTGTTGGGAGTCGGTCCTTTCAGGTACAAAGTTTGGCTCGCGGCCACCTTTGGAGGCAATCACCTCCAGCTTCTTACTTATTGATACTCGCACTCCACGTCAGACATTTGCTAATGTTACATGATATTCTACATGTGACTCCTGAGGTAATGAAGCAAAATGTGCACTTTCTACAAGACCTGGACAACGTTCAAGCTTGAGCTGGTAAATGACAATTACATTTCCAAGAGTATCTATAAAGTTCCCCATTGTATTCAACGGGTTGCCATTGGTGACTGTCCATCATTGACATTTTAAGAGGTTAGCTTTACTCAGCCCAATTATCATGACTACATGATGAAGATGTGAGAACCCCTGTGCCAATGGTAAGTAAGTCATCACTACTGGGGATGTCTTGGGTGTGATAATCCACTGTCTGCTTGCCTGGATGAATGCAGCACCATCAGAAGGCAAGAAGATTATAAATACAGTATCTGTGCAAAGAGGACTGCTTGGTTGGCACATTAACAGTTTGTTACATTGTTAAATATTTGTTCTTTCACAATTGGCTCATTGTGGGGAGAGAATATGCCATCTACAATGTGCACTCCAGCAACACGCAAGCGCTTCTTTGGTAAAACTGCCCAGACCTTTACCACCCAGGAGAGGAGCATCAAGTGCATGGATATGCCACCACTTACATATTTCCCTCCATTTTGCATGCTTTCCTTACTAGGAAATATATTATCTTTATTTCCACCAATTCAAAATGCAGGAACTTGCTCTTAACATCACTGTATGAGTATATCAGTTCAAGAAGTTGATTCAACAACAACCATGCAAGATCAATAAAGAAGAACGTTACATCAAGCCTTGCCTGTGATACCCGGGTCCCATCTGTTATTAGCTTGTTATTTATACTTCCCTTCGTTGGAAACCATGTGTTTAGTCATCTATTCCCTTAGCTTTCAAGTACCATAAATATTTTGTCTCTTTCCACTCCCTCTCTCTCCCTCATTCTTGGTCTCGCCCTTTGTCTTGCTGTCAGCATTTGGGGAGTTACTGTGAAACACTATGTTACGTTTTTCCACCTTTTGAGGTGTTCATTAAATGTAAATAATGTCCTTAATACTGTTTCCAGATCTAAAGCATTAAAATGTTCAATATGCTGATCTATCAGTGCTTAAACACGACTGTGAACTCTGAATGTATTTATTTTCAACCTGAGATGGATGGGCTTTAGTTACATTATTTGTTGTAAGGTTTGAAATGTAGTAAGGTTTGAGTGTAAGGTTTGAAATGGACATCATTCCAAAGCATCTAAATGATCATGATAGAGTAAGTGCACGTTATGAACAGTCTCTTCCAGCTCAGCTAAACTGTAGTAATCAATGCTGATGTGGGTTTTCATTGGATGCTATTTCCACTCAATTCCAAACATGACTATTAAGACACCACATAATAAATGCTGCAGCAGTCACAATGGACAGCCAAGTGCAATTGCAGATCACTAGAGGAGGGGGAGTTGGTGCATTAGTCTGTGCATTATCAAGTGATCTTTCCCCCCTGGCTGTCTATCCTTTCTGCTGATCAAACCAGATTCTGTAATGGGAATGGATCTGACCCAAAATATCACCTTTCCATTGTGTCCAGCAAAGCTGCTTAACCGGCTGAGTTACTCCAGCATTTTGTGTCTTTCTTTGGTAAAGTAGCATCTGCAGTTCCATGTTTCTACAGAGTCTGTAACCATTTATCTTACTGAAATCATTTGCAAATTGGTATATGCAGAACATAGTATGAAAACTACATTCAACCCTTTGATTTTTCACTGGCGAAAAATCTGTCTTGTAGCCTTGTTTTCCAGTGCTGTGCAACTGAAATTGATTTTATTTTCAGGTGAAGTGAAAGTTCCAGAGATTTAAAACAATCCAGAGATTATCTTGATCACCTTTCACTTTTATGGAAATGTGCTTGGTGTCATTGGAAATTGCACTAGGCACGTCTCGCCCCACATTATCTTGGCATGATGAGGTGATTTCTGTAATAGGTCTGCCGTGTAAGATTCCTGTTAGAGTTCTGGAGGGAACTTGGACCACAATGTTCTGCGATAGAGCATCTTTCATTATTTAACAATGGAGTGCTGTTTAGGCTCCTGATCAATATAGTTACTTATCTCTGATTCTTTTCCTCTAATCCCCATTCCAATCCAACAACCCAAGGCACAGATTACCTCCATCGCTCTTCATTGACTTGGATCTTCATTGTGATTCCAAGTCTGATCCTTGTCTCTGGATCAATGGAACAGGCCACTACTTTCCACTGAAACCACCTCGTCACAGGGACTCAGCTGCACTTCCTGCCTGGCCTAACGTTCATGGCTCTGCTGCCTGTTGCCCAGCAACCCCTGACCATGGCACCAGACTGTTGCCCACTCCTGCCCATGCCACAACCTAAGGCACAAGGCTTTGCTACTCCCTTGCCTCTATTTCTGATCCTTGACCACATCTTGGGGCTGCAATTCCTCACACCTCTTCCATCCCTCCGCCTCTCCTGACAGACATTCAGAACACAAGGCTATCATGTGCCTGATCTGCCACCCAGCCTTGAATCTCAGCTCAGACCAAACAACTGGGTGCCACCTGCTTGATTCCTGAAATGTACATTGGATGTTTTGCTGGGGGGCACAAGACCATGACATTTAGTTAACTGTCCACTTCAGAAGTATATACAGACATTTATACAAAATTAGAGAGCTGCTATTAAGGAGAATATCTGGAGCCACAGAGCCGTACAGCACATAAGTAGTCTCTTGAACCACTGTTTATTCTGATCATCAATTACCTTTCTCTACTAATCGCATTTGCCAGCAATCTGTAGTATATTATGACTTAGTGATTCCAGTACTCGTCCCGATGTTTCTTAAATGATTTATGAATGCCCCTCCACCATCCTTTCAAACTCCAAGCATCGGGTGCAAAATTCTACCACATATCCCCCCCCCCCCCCCCCCCCCCAATCCTTGGGTTAATCCCATGCCAGCTGATCTTTGACACCTCTGCCATGGGGAAATCCCTATCTCTGCCTCTCGTAGTGTTGTTCTTCTCTGTCACTCTTTGCCTTCCTCTACTCTTGAGCAAATCAAGCCCTGCTTATCCAGCCTGTCCTCATAATTGAAAGGATTCATCATATCCAGGTGATGGTGAATCTCTTCTCTACTCTGAGCAGTATAATCGCGTCCTTCTTATAGTGTGGCAATTTAAAATGCACATAGAAAGTGAATCACATCGGCAGGGAAACAAATTGTTATTCAAGATTAAAGCGGGTATAAACTTGGCCATGTCTGTCAGTGAAAATAAAATTGACATGTATACATGGAAATGCAATGTAGGTCGCAATTATCCTGACGTTGTCAGTTATGTTGCATGGAGCAGATCAGCAATGCTCCCCTGCCCATCAGCTAATAGAATTCAGATTTTTTTTTAAAAACTGTTTCCAAGGTGAGGTAAACAAATTCCAGGAAGTGTAGTGACATTAAAACATACATCCAAAAATTTCAGCTACCTTTCTCACGATGCAGAATTGGCCACAGCCAGAAACCATCCAGATCTACCGTAAATGACACTCATTTCATCATCATCATCTTGAAGCTGGTCCATTCGCAGGTAATGCAACAGACTAAAAAGGTTGCATGTAGGTAGATTGATGTATTGATTGAGCTGCTGTTGCCTTATGGAACTGGCATATATGGTTCTGTTTCTTTTTTTTTAATTCATTTTTTTAAAAAATATTTTTATTGGAAGCAATACATATTGCCAATGATATGACAGTTTTTCAAATATGGTTCTATTTCATGGTAAACAACCAACTCAATATGTTGGTTTATTTCTCATGTCTACTTGCATAAAACATAGATTGAAACATCCATGTAACTATACATGTTGCACATAGCTGTTGCCTCTGCTTCTCTACTCTTGTGCCTTGCTACTCACTGATTTGGGTATGATTCTGACTCGTGTAGACACAAAATGCTGGAGTAACTCAGCGGAACAGGCAGCATCTCTGGAGAGAAGGAATGGGCGCTGCTTTGGGTCGATACCCTTCAGACTTCAGAAGGCCCATTCCTTCTCTCCAGAGATGCAGCCTGTCCCGCTGAGTTACTCCAGCATTTTGTATCTACCTTTGATTTAAACCAGCATCTGCAGTTATTTCCTACATGTTGTGACTCGTGTAGTTGCCCTTGGACACTTTCTGGATTAGCGCAGGGAAAGCTGTTTCACGTGATGGCAGGCCAATCGCCCAACACTGAGACCCCTGTTCTTGTCAAATCGCTGTGGTAGTAGTCTGCTGGTTTGTTTTCTGTTCTGTTCATTTGGTAACTGAAGGATTGCACTTTGAAAATAAAATCCTTGGCAAGATTTTTATCTGCCACCAGAATTGGTGGTGTAGTTAATATTAATTCTCCTTTCCCAGGGAACTAGAAAAGGAGGGAAGGGAAGAAGTTAAACTGTGACTGAGCATTTGATGGAATAGGCTGGGTATCAATGGGAGGAAATGTCAGGAGATTGATGTTACAGCCTGCGATACTGCTGCACAGTTGGTAGCTGGACCAAAATACAGTCATTTGAACCATTTACAAATTTAAGCCACATTTATGGTGGCACAGCAGTAGAGTCACTGCCTTACACTGCCAGAGACCCGGGTTCGATCCTGATTACGGGTGCTGTCTGTACTAACTTTGTATGTTCTCCCCATGACCTGCGTGGATTTTCTCCAGGATCTCTGGTTTCCTCTCACACTCCAAAGACGTACAGGTATGTAGGTTAATTGGCTTGGTATATTTGAAAATTGTCCCTAGTGTGCGGAGGATGATGTAAATGGGCGGGAATTGCTGGTTGGCGCAGACTCGGTGGGCCGAAGGGCCTGTTTCCATGCTGTTTCTTCAATCTAAAATACTAAACTAAATCTTACTCAAGTTACGGGCACTAAGCAGTTGGATGACTGCAGTTTGCTGTAATAGCACAGCTGGAGCTCGGGTATCTACTGGACAGTTGCAGCCAGTTGTTATGGAAGAGGAGCTGTCTACGACAGGTGGAAGTTTATTGTGAGGTGAGGAGGAATAATAATAACCAATTCTGAGTGACCTCTATCTAGAAGGAGGGGTAAGCTGGGTAGAATGTGGGGCAGTAAAACATATGGGAGTCCAGTGATCCTGGCAGATTTTCCCTTTCCGCTGTCCTATGTTACAGGTGATAACATGCGGCTGACAGTTGAAAATTACTTTCCATTTGCTACATCCTACACCCGCACATGAAGCAGTAAATTGTCAGGGTCACTAATTAATCTATAGGTCCCAAAAATGGCAATATTGTCAATACCATTACGAAGAACAGCATTGGTTCTTTGAGAGTTGTTACTGCGCGGAAAGACTTTTGCTTTATGGGCAGGGAGGAAGAGCTTGAGTTGCAAAAATTGCATATCTTTAGTGGCATTGCCAAGATGTCGCTTCTCTCTAAAGTCATTTATACGGGTTGAACACCGATTCTCCAGCGCCCACAGTTCCAGAGCCTTTCTAGATTATCTGTTACCAACAGAGGTCATATGATGATGAAATGACAATATACCCCTGACCTGCTAAGGACACCTCTCCCGTGTCTCTAAAGTATCATGGAATGCCAGAAACTTAAATAAAACAAATATAAAATATAAACTGCATGTGAATTTTGTCTGGATTATAGAGGTGGGCTTGCCATCAGTTGTTGGAAAATCAGTGTTCAACCTGTAACTAAAAATAAAAATGATTTCTGTACAATTTTGGTCGCCTAATTATAGGAAGGATGTCAACAGAATAGAGCGTAGAGGAGATTTACTAGAATGTTGCCTGGGTTCCAGCAACTAAGTTACAGAGAAAGGTTGAACAAGTTAGGTCTTTATTCTTTGGAGCGCAGAAGGTTAAGGGGGGACTTGATTGAGGTCTTTAAAATGATGAAAGGGATAGACAGTTGACGTGGATAAGCTTTTCCCATTGAGGGTAAGGAAGATTCAAACAAGAGGGCATGGCATAAGAATTAAGGGACAGAAGTTTAGGGATAACATGAGGGGGAACTTCTTTACTCAGAGAGTGGTGGCTGTGTGGAATGAGCTTCCAGCAGAAGTGGTGGGGGCAGGATCGATTTTAACATTTAAAAGTAAAGTGGATAGGTATATGGACGGTAAGGGAATGGAGGGGTATGGTCTGAGTGCAGGTAGATGGGACTAGGGGAAAATAAATGGTCGGCACAGACTGGAAGGGCCAAGAGGGCCTGTTTCCGTGCTGTAATTGTTATATGTTATAAATGTTATATGTTAAGCATTTGTAAGCAAGTTTGTTGGCCAAGTATTCACAAACAAGGCATGTTGAGCTAAAACAATAACAATAAATGAGCAAATATCTTTAAAAATTAACAGTAAATTTTAACGGTCATTAATAGATAGCTTTTTTAATCACAACACTTTGGTACAAAGCATAAATATGTTCTTGTGATGTAAACATTGTTGGAAAAATAAAACCTTAACACTGTAGTAATTTAAGAAAGTTCGGTTTTATAAATAATTTAGTGAAAGACATAAATTATTGTAAGACTATTTGACCTCGAGTTTCTTTAATCAATAGTTTATATAATGGAGCTATATTTTTTTTCTCTTTGGGAAATACTGGAGAAAGACATAAAATACTTCCTTTACAAAGATTACATCAGTCTAGGTTTAGATTTTCAGGTGATAAAAAGCAAGGAATGAATACAAATGAAATTGTTTAAAATGGAACGTGAACCCCAAATTCTGAGAATCTGTTCTATTAGTGCCTGTGTTGGATATAGGACCAAATATGCGTTCATGTTGGTGTGTTTACTGATGGGGATGGATACACTGTTCCTTAACTGACTGTGCATGCATTAGTTTTGTTTGTCTTCCTGCCTTTTACAGTGAAGATGTGCATTTAGACGTAAAGGTCATACGGTTGAGGTCATTACTCATTCCATCATCTAATTGCACAAAGTCTGGCATTATGTTTGATGGTGTGCTAGATTTTTCATCTATTGCAATGTAACAAATATGTAACTGAGTCAACATATATATATTCACCAATGGGTTTTTCTGCATTTAGGGTCTACAGTCAATTATCAAGTTGAAGTAGCAATGGATATGTGAGAAAGAGATGCTAGAAAATTTGTCAGATCCATATGTCTTTTTATTCCTAGAAGGATTATCGTTGAAAAAAATGTAAATGTGGCTCAGTTCTGTCATGTGTACGTAGTATATTGAAGAGTTATTAATATATGTTATTTTTTAACTTAAACCAAGTACTGTTATGAAGTAACATATTGATGATGTCTATGACGAGCTAATAAATCAGTTTGTTTTTAACACCATGAAACAAAATACCTGTGCTGCTTTTGTTAAAAGACATTAGATATCCTGGTCTTAATCCAATGTTACACTTCCAGTATTTATGCTTAATGAAGTTTTAAATCTTATTTCTTGATGAATGGAAAGTTGTGAAAAGAACATTCGATACAAAATGTTGTATGCAAAAGTGGTAGAAAGCAAATCAGATAAATTGCTTGTATAAAATGCATTGATGTTAAATATTTTAAATGATGTCATCGTTTGTTTATGATTTACATTAGCAGTTACTGTATTTTTACAAAATTTTGTATTTGTATAGAGAAATTCAATGCCTTTTTCACTGCGTTATTGCATGAAAAATCATTATGTGAGGAATTATACAACCTTAAGTTTAAGTCGCATGTTTTCTGTGAGAGAACTGTTATTAAGAATGGAAGGCTTATTACAATAACGAGTTTGATTTGATGATGTTTGAAGCTTATGAATTCACCTGGATCCTTTCATGCCATGTTCAGAGAAATGGAGGTTTGTTGCAACTAACAGAATTTTATTCTGAAGAATGGTCTCAACCCAAAACATCCCCATTCCTTCTCTCCAGAGATGCTGCCTCACCCGCTGAGTTACACCAGCATTTTGTGCCTACCTTTAACAGAATGTTATGATGTTTTTGTGATCATAAAGACATAGAACAAGCAGAATTGTATGATCATAATGACCGTCCCACATGTCAATAAGGGAGTAGAAGTGTTATCAAATCAAGCAGTGCATAAAATTATTTCCATGCCCTGCTTTTTATATATTTTGAATGAATTTTGAAAGCATCTATAACTCTCTCTTAAATCCATCCACAAATTCACAACTCTCTGGGTGAAAACGTTTTTTTTCACCTCAGGCTTCCCCTTTATTCTATGACTGTGGCCCCTGGTTCTGGACTCACCCAACATTGGGAACATTTTTCCTGCATCCAGTCCTTTTATAATTTTATATGTTTCTATAAGATCCCCCCACATCCTTCTAATCTCCAGTGAATACAAGCCTAGTCTTTTCAATCTTTCCTCATATGACAGTCCCGCCATCCCAGGGATCAATCTGGTGAACCTACGCTGCACTGCCTCAATCACAAGGATGTCCTTCCTCAAATTAGGAGACCAAAACTGGACACAATAATCAAGGTGTGGTCTCACCAGAGCCCTATACAACTGCAGAAGAACCTCTTTACTCCTATACTGAAATCCTCTTGTTATGAAGGCCAACATTCCATTAGCTTTCTTCACTGCCTGCTGTACCTGTTAGCCAGCTTTCAGTGACTGGTGTACAAGGATGCTCAGGTCTCGCTGCACCTCCCCCTTGCCTAACCTAACTCCATTGAGATAATAATCTGCCCCCTTGTTTTTGCCGCCGAAAGTAGATAACCTCACATTTATCTCTATTATACTGCATCTGCCCACTCACTCAACCTGTCCAGGTCACCCTGCAACCTCCTAACATCCTCTTCACAGTTCACACTGCCACCCAGCTTTGTGTCATCTGCAAACTTGCTAGTGTTGCTCCTAATTCCCTCTTCCAAATCATTAATATATATGGTAAACAGTTGCGGCCCCAACACCGAGCCTTGGGGCACTTCACTCGCCACTGCCTGCCATCCTGAAAAGGACCCGTTCACTCCTACTTTTTACTCCCTCCCGTTTCTAGACCTCGCCATCTCCATCGCAGGTAACGGACTACTACATCTACTACAAACCCACTGACTCCCATGGTTATCTGGACTACACTTCTTCCCACCCTGCTTCCCGTAAGGACTCCATCCCCTACTTCGAATTCGACCCGAAATGTTGCCTATTCCTTCGCTCCATAGATGCTGCCTCACCCGCTGCCTTTCTCCAGCAATTTACTCTGCCACCTTTTTGAGGGCAGGTTCTGATTAACCTTTGATTCAACACTCCCAAATTGTTGCTCAGATCCTATATTTCCCTCTGAGGTTTTCATGCAAGATTTGTTGGAAGCAGCACACCCAAGTAGACAAGCCACATCTTGAAATCTATTCTCTGGAATCCCCCCTCTTAAACTTGTTAAAATTAAAACTACTCTGCAATCGGAAAAGCACTTAAAATGTTATTTGTCTTCAGCATCACCAAATATCCAATCTTTCCTGTACTTTCTTAAACTTTGATGTTCATTAACTTTTATTTTTTCACTATCCGATTTCTATTTCTATTGTACTCAGGAAGGCAAACTGGTGTGAGCTGGTGTCATATCTGTTGTGATGAGCCTGCAAAATAATGCAGCCGCTCTGACACAAAGTGCACCTTGGATCGCCTAACATTGACTCAATCATTACAGAATGAACAAAGCTTTCAGATTATGCTGAAGGCTTCTTTCTTTTGTTTTACAAAAGCCTTGCAAAATATGTGTCCTGTGTCCATTGGCAGAACATTTTAAATGTTTCCATGGAGAGTTATGCTTTATCACTTCTGCTTCCTGGTGTAAAGGGAGACAAAAATAATTTCATCGTAAACAGTCACTATTTGCCAGAACTGCAATCAGCTCATTTCTAGATTGGAATAAAAGGAGTTCTATCAAGCAACACAGACAATTAGTCTATTTAAACCACCTTCTTAGTGAACACAGTGTTTAGATGCAGGAACAGTGGTTCGGAGGCTTATTGGCTGAAATGTAATTTGCAAAATTATTATTTTGATAGTCAGATATCTCGGTGTTCCCAAATGTAGAACCATAAACTCAATCTGTTACATGGCCACCTATTTAACTTGAAAGCAAGAGAAATGTAGAAGAATCAAGTGGTGTGGAGACGGACAAACCATTCAAAACTATCCACATAAATCTCATTCTCCATACAATATTCTCCAGTAGACTTTATTAAAAAAAATAATAGAAGATCAAAGTGCTGTGATTATGAATAAATGTTCATTTATTATTTTTAAATATTCAAAATACAGACTTAATTGTTTTTAAATGACAAATAGTTTCAATCTCATTTTATAACATAGAAACATTGAAAATAGGTGCAGGAGGAGGCCATTTGGATTGGACTAACATCAAGAAGGCATTCAAGGCACCCACCTTGGCTCCTCAGACCATATCTCTGTGATGCTAATTCCTGCACACAGGCCCCTGCTTACCAGAGAAAAACCTACTGTGAAGCAGGTCAGGGTCTGGCCAGGGGGAGCTATGACAACACTACAGGACTGTTTTGAATGCACGGACTGGGACATGTTCAAGAAGGCTGCAACTGTCAGTCAACACATCAACCTGGAGGAGTATGCTGCGTCCGTGTCTGCTTACATGGAGAAGTGCATAAAGGATGTCTGTGTCACCAAGACCATCACTGTACAGGCCAACCAGAAACCCTGGATGACCACAGAGGTACGTGGAATGCTGAGAGCACGTAATGCCGCGTTTAAATCCGGTGACGTGGTGGCACTCCGATCCGCAAGAGCCAACCTGAACCGAGTCATCAGGCTGGCCAAGCGTGCCCATGGTCAGAAAATCCAGAGCTTCTTCCATGACCCCAAGAACACCAGGCATATGTGGCAGGGAATCAAATCAATCACGGACTATAAGACTGCTCCACCACCCTGTGATGACAACATTGAGTTCCTCAATGAACTCAACAACTATTTTGGTCGGTTTGAGGCATTAGATAACACACCTGCAGGCAAAGGTATTCCTCACTGTGATGAAAAGGCACTCAGTCTTGACATAGTGGATGTACGGAGGACCCTAAAAGGAGTGAACGCACGAAAGGCGGCAGGCCCTGATAACATACCAGGGCGGGTGCTCAGGGAATGTGCTGATCAGCTGGCACATGTCCTTACGGACATATTTAACACCTCGCTGAACCAGGCTGTCGTCCCATTATGTTTCAAGACTGCCACCATCATACCAGTGCCAAAAAAATCCAACATACAATGTCTCAATGACTACCGCCCTGTAGCACTCACCCCCATAATGATGAAGTGCTTCGAGAGGCTGGTCAGGGACCATATTACCATATTATCTCCAGACTCCCCTCCACACTTGACCCATACCAGTTTGCTTACAGGCCAAACCGCTCCACAGAGGACGCTATATCCTCCGTACTCCATCTGAGCCTGGAACATTTAGAGGAGAAAAACACCTATGTGCGAATGCTGTTCGTGGATTTCAGTTCAGCATTCAACACCATTATCCCCCAGCACCTGATAAGCAAACTGGTTCCATTGGGCCTCGGCACCCCCATGTGTAACTGTCTACTGGACTTCCTCACTGACAGACCCCAGTCTGTGAGGGTTGGAAATAACACCTCTAACACCATCTCTCTGAGCACCGGCTCCCCTCAGGGCTGTGTCCTGAGTCCACTGCTGTTTACCCTGATGACTCACGACTGTTGTGCCAGGTTTAGTACAAACCACATCATGAAGTACGCAGATGACACAACAGTGGTGGGCCTCATCAGGGACGACAATGAGCTGGCTTACAGGGAGGAGGTGAAACAACTGGTGGACTGGTGCAATACGAACAACCTGATCCTGAATGTCGAAAAAACAAAGGAGGTCATCGTCGACTTCAGGAAAAACCGGCACAGTCCCATACCACTTCACATCAATGACAGCGATGTGGAGGTGGTCAGTAGCACAAAGTTCCTGGGGGTGCAGATCACTAACAGTCTGACCTGGTCGAATAACATCTCATCAACAGTTAAGAGAGCGCAGCAGCGGTTGCACTTTCTGCGCCGGATGAGAAGAGCTCACCTCCCCCATCCCATCCTCACTACTTTCTACAGGGGCACCATAGAGAGTATTTTGACCAACTATATCTCTGTCTGGTTTGGGGACTGTAAAGCCTCTGACTGGAAGTCCGTGCAGAGAGTAGTGAGGACAGCGGAAAAAATCATCGGGACCTCTCTCCCCTAAATCGGGGATATTGCGACCAAACGTTGCGTGTCTAAGGCCAGCAGTATTATAAAAGACCCCACACATCTCCATCACGGACTGTTCACTCTGCTGCCCTCGGGAAAAAGATATTGCAGCATAAGGAGCAGAACATCAAGGTTCTGCAACAGCTTCTTCCCACGAGCCATCAGACTCCTGAATGCCATGTAATGTGCTGCCACCATTGTCTATTTATCCTTTTATCCTTTTTATTCATTTTATCCATGTCTATCCTTCTGTTAATTTATCGTGTTGCACAGGGAGCCAAATGCAACGTAATTTCGTTTGGAACTGCATATATCAATGTATTTCTAAATGACAATAAAGTTTGTTTGACTTTGACTTGACTTTTGATTTGACCCTTCGAGCCAGCACTGTCATTCATTGTGATCATGGCTGATCGATAACCACCTATAATATAATGATTAAAATTGATTACCTATTTTTTTCAAATAAATAGAAGGCCATATAGTTGAGTTTTAGAAAGCATTAAAAACTGGGAGAATGCACAGTTTGCTGAACAAAACTCATGGATGACACCATCCAGTAACAATAATTTCTGCATGCAACCACGGCAGGTAAAGATCCTTTCTAGATGTCCTTGCTATTGTCACTTCCCCTGAACTCTAGTCAATATCAAAATCAAGCCGTACAGTTTCATCACAGCATTGATGTGCTTGATTGGAAGTGTACGTTAAGATTGATGAAAAATAATTTGTGCCCATTTTTAAGTTAAATGGAACCAAGGCTTTGGAGGAGGCGGGGAGGGGGCAGATAGGGGGAGAGTTGGTGCGGGGGGGGGAGTGGGGGTGGGGAGGGGGGTAGTGGGGATGGGGGCAGTGGGGATGGGGGCAGGGAGGGGGGGAGTGGAGGTGGGAGGAGCAGGGAGGGGGAAGAGTGGGGGAGGGGGGGTCGGGTCAAGGCGAGGATGTGATGTGGGGGCAGGGTGAGGGGGGGTGTTGGGGCAGGGTGAGGGGGGAGTGTGGGGGCAGGGCAAGGGGGGGGGGGGAGTGGGGGCAAAGGCCTCCATGTAGATTTAAACCTTTGCTGACCTGACATCCTCCCTTATATGTTCCTTAGATTCAAATAATCCAGTCGTTTTCAAGAACCTGCTTTAGAAACATTCAGCAACACATTTCCAATCTTTCCCTTCCTTAATGAAGCATCTAATTATTTTATATCAGTGTGTGATGATTTGAAATAAATTATTTTTGCTTGGTTTCTAATTTTAGGAGTAGGTGTAAAAGGAATCTGATTGTAGTTTAGTATTTCACAGCTGTGGTACATCATGACTCTATCAATGTTGTCAATGATTATGTGATAATTGGATGTAAATTGCAGCACTAGACTGATATTTACTTTCATTCCGTGCTGTTTCTTCCTAACAGTCTGCCTTTTGTAAGCAGTACGATCTGCACCAGTCTTCAGGTCCAGGATTTGTTAGTAAAGTTTCAGTATTGATGTTTACAAAGGAATGTTGCACGTCATTGCAAATTGAGGCTGACTGTGGAAAGGTCTTGGATCCGAATTGTCACCCATTCCTTCTCTCCAGACATGCTGCCTGTTCCGCTGAGTTACTCCAGCATTTGGTGTCTTATCTTCGGTTTAAATCAGCATCTGCAGTACCTTCCTACACATATGTAGGTTTTCTTTGATTGCATACTGGTAGACCATGAATGAATGAATGGTTTATTTCGGTTATACATTAAAAAGAATAAAACTTTACAATCTGTGTGAATATGAACCAACACTGTATCCATTTCACACAACGTTCACATAATCAATGACCGAAAAAGGAATAGGCTGAAGCCACAAAGCTTATTTTTGCCTATCCTATACCATCTGATGAAGGTATTCAGATGATGCTTTTGTGGATAATTCCAGAATTTTGATGCATGATACATGTCCAGACCAGATTTATTATTGTCATGCGTACTGAGGTGCAGTGCAGCTTAGTTTTGCATGTTTTTCAATCAGCTCAGATAATACCATACATGTGTACAATCACGTCAAACAAGTACAATAGGTAAAGCAAATGAAAACAAACAAACAATAATAGTGCAAACAGCAATAGTTCCATAGACAATATGGTATGTGAATATCTTGGAGGAAAACCCAAGATGTTCACAGGTGCCTACTGTCCTTGTCCACCCGGATGATAAAAAGGTTGTGGATTTGGGAGGTGTTATCACAGTAGCCACAGTGTGTCTTGTAGCTGGGGTATATTGCAGTCATGGTGGGCTGGAGAGTGAGGGAGTGCATTTTTGGATGAGGAATGGGTGCTGGTCACACGGGCAGCTTTGTACTGGATGGTGTCAATCATCCTGACTGGTATCAGGGCAGCTGTTATCCAGGCAAGTGCAGAGTATTTCATTGTACTCTTGATTTGTGCCGTGTAAATGACGAAAAGCCATTGGAGAATTAGAAGCGGAGTCTCTAGCTGCTTTGACCCTGCCCCTGACCTCTTGGGAAGGGCTGATGAATTTCTCTGATCAAGGTCATTCATTAAACTGCGCATGTAGGATCCCTCCCCAAGTGTAGCCCACTGGGCCAAATGTTTATGAATTTGAATTTTTAACTTCTTACCCTCGTTTTCAAATATCCTTATGGGTTCACTTTCACCACCATATCCTTCACCAGCACCACGGTCCTACAGGAACTCTGTGCTCCTCCAGTTTTGATCACGTGTGCGTCCACAGTCCTCATCTCAGCAACTGTGTGTCTCTGCCTTCCGCTGCTTTATTTCCAAGCTCAAAGTCTCCTCGCTAAAAATTCTGCATTGTGACCTGTTCACAACAATGAGGTTGTGTTTGGAAATGTATTTCCTTCCATTGACTCATTTTCCTGAGCAGTTACTTTTAATGTCCTGAGGTATGCAATCCATGTTCCCAGTCACTTTTGAGGAAAATGGTGGTGAATGTTTTCATTGATTGCACAAACTAAATCTAAATTATTGAAATAAAAACCTGTTCAATATTGATGCAGTTTTATGTTGAATATAACCTTAATGCTGACACTGCATTAGAATTGATTTATAGCTTACCCTTTTATTTGCTTCAAAGAGTTATGATGGTCTTTGTAATTGTTTACACTCTTAGTCTGGAGCCAAGCCAAGACGAGCTCTGATTTAAAGATAACTACAAAGCAAGCCTGGTGCTGGATCTGTAACCTTGCCTTTGCATTACAGGATCAGTACCGCATCCTTCTACGGGAGGAATGTTACTGTTTTAATTCCAGTCAATGAAAGAAATATTTATTATTCTCCCCCAAAATACCTTTAGCTATTTTGAACATAATTAGTCCATGGATTATAATGTCCTTTTAATTTTACTTACATTTAACGGTCATAGTGTGCGCTTTCTTCCTTGTTATGAGAATGGGGTTAGAGTTGAGTATAGGGAAAATTAATCGGGGAAAATGGTAGCCAGTATGGATTCGATGGGCCAAACTGGTTGGTTGTCTTCTGCTTAGAGAATTATGGGAGCATTGTGATTCATTTGTACTGTTCTGATTTTCTGTTAACTTTCTTTTGTATTTCAAGAGCGGCACAGCATAGCCGCAAGTAGGGCTGACAACTCTGGTGACTGGGTTGATACAGTGCTGTTTGGGTGGAGTTTGCATGTTATTCCCGTGACTCTGGGGTTTCCTCCTGCCTCCCAAAGGCAAGTGTGTTGGAAGGTTTAATTTGCTGCTGTAAATTGCCCATATGAAGGTGAATGCTGGAATCTGGGGGGAGTTGATAGGAATGTAGGGATATTTTAAAAAATGGGATTGTTGTAAATGTGTGTTTGATGGTTTGCTTCTTGTCTGTGGTGCATTGACTCTATGACAACTCTCCTCTAAAGATGAAACTATTTTTAGTGCCTGTTATTGAATTATTTTTCATTCTGGGTTACAGGGTTAAACTGGGTGCCAAATTTTAAATGGTTTTATTAATAAATAAAAAATCTGCTTCCTATACCTGTAAGTGAAGACATGATAGTGCATGAAGTGTCAGAAAGCAACCAAAACTGTGAATTTCTGACAGAAAGCGATTCAGGCAGCATCTGTGGAGGAAATGGGCTTTTCTTCAGACTGAAAAATGGACCCGATGCAAAACATTGCTTGTCATTTTCCTCCATTGATGCTGCCTTACCTGCTGAGTTCCTCCAGCACTGTTTTTTGCTCAAGATTCCAGCATTTGCTGTTTCTTTTGTTTCCATAATTGACAGCATATTTTAGTTGGCCAAACTTAATGAACATCTATTTAAGTGCAATTTCACTTTTTGTTACAGATGTTTTTTCATTTCAAATGCTGTTTAGGACTAAAGCCTGTATTGGGGAAATATTCTGGAGACTAGAGCCAAATATGACTGAAACATTGGAAAGATGTATAGATCAACAGCATATATTTATATAATGCATTTAATGTGGTAAATGGTTCCAAAAGCAAGCAAAGATTGCACAGAAGTTGGTCCAGACTGCTCAAGAAGGACATGAATGAACATTTTAAATAAAAGAATAATAATTTCCACAGTTGAATTGAGGAAGGAGAGAGCTTCTAATCGTCCCATTACGAGTAGTTCCAGTTATACCTTTTTGCGATTTTACTGATTCACACAGCATTAAATATTAATTGCCTCATCTGGAATTTGAAATGAACATAAGCAGTCTGAATATCAGGAGTAATGCAGTGAAGAAAGAGATGTTATTGAATCGTGTGCTTGCAATGAAAGCGACTGCAGATGAGACTGCAACAGTGCGGGAGCTTTGCACACAGATCTCGTGCAGGTTGGAAAGGTCATAGACTCTCCTACAGTTAGCGGGAAAATGTCGTCCAAGACATGTGCGCTCCAGCTGCCACAATCATGCATATTATATTTTGTACAGTTAGTTTTCAGTCTCTTTCTTACATTGCCGTGCAGTCATTCGTGTTGAAAGAGACATTTATGTATTAGTCTTCACAGCTGCAGTATTGAAACAAGATGTTTAGTATGAAAACACATTGAAATCTCTTTTTTGAGATATTATTAAATAATTTTAATTTTTCAAAGTAAATATTATAGAGGATTACATGTTGATTACATTTGTTGGCAGACAGTTATTATTCCTGTTAATACTTTGTCCAACATAAGGATATTTTGTTGCATTTATGCAATTTTATTTGCTCGAAAAAAATCTATTAAGACAAAAGTATGTTGCTATCCTTTTTATAAAGACAGAATTAATCATCTTTTTGATGCACCTTAGGTTTCTTCATGCAGGCCTTTATGCACCAAGCATATTTAATGTCCTTATGTTTGTGCTACTCAGCAGTTAAATTTTACACAACATTTAGTGACTGCTTATTCTAACTTTCTGCAATTTATTTCAATTGAAGGTTGCTCTAAATGGTTTGTGATAATCTTGCTTAACACAGGTTTATGCTTCATTAACTGCCTTTTAATTCATCTTGTTCAGAGAAGATATCTTGTGCAAAAGTAATTGGTTTGATAACACTTCTTTTGAAGAAAAAACAACATAATTTAGTGATTGAACACTTATGAACTTTGTTTCAGATTTCTCCTAGTTGAACCAATTTCTTACTTTACATTCCGAGATCCTTCAGTAATCTCTTCCCTTGCATTTACAGACAGTGGGAGTAATTCACCGCTCCCCAAATATGCTTCTTCACCTAAACCAAACAACAGCTATATGTTCAAACGGGAACCCCCAGAGGGATGTGAAAAAGTGAAAGTCTTTGAAGAAATGTCGTAAGTGTTTTTGAATAATTTTTTTAAATATTAGCCACTCTTCAGAATCAACTGAAATAACATTAAATAGATGAATAAATAAATGGATTAAGTACCATAGCATCTTTGTTGTTTGGATTCTGTAATTAGATGTTAGCACAGGAGGATTCCTTATTAAACATGATCACTTTAGAATGTATTTTATGCACGATGATGGCACATTTAGATGCCTGTGAAAACACATCCTCTTGTGCCAAGGGAGAGAACTTCAATCCTAATGAGAGACTGCGTGCATCTTCACATTAAAAAAAGCTGTTGCAGTAGTCCAATTAAAAACAACACACACGGTTTTGCTCAATTACTTGAAACACAAGGTTGGTAAATAATATGCAACCTCCAGAAAAAAATAAGTGTTTTTAATCTTAATAACTAGGTTTAACTTGAGTTCGATACTATCAGAGATCGTTTTGTTTAGAGTCACTTAATATCAATGTCTAAATAAAAAAACAAATTGTTTGGATGAACATTTACTGAGTGGCAGGAAAGGGATCTGCATGGGGAAGGCCACAGTTCCTGGAGTCCAAGAGGTCCTGACATATTTGCAGCCCACCATTGGTTTATTTTTGCTGCTTATAATGCCCATACTCCCAACCCCTGCCAGATGGAAAGAAGTTAAAAACATTTAAGAGGTTTAGACAGGTACAAAGTTAGGAAAGGTTCAGGGGGACAGAGGCAAATTGGCCCAGCACAGGAAGGTATGTTGGTTGGCATGGATGGGTTTTACTAACTCTAAATTATGCCAAATGAACAGATCTCTGGCCAGTGGGTATCTGAAGAAAATTCTGTGCAAATCTAAATGCGAGAAAATTTAAAATATGTTATCCCTTAAACATTGCCTTCTGCAAGTATGCTTTTAACAAATTCTTGCTGGAGTTAGGATTATAAAGTGAACGAATTGATAGTAGACAAAGATTGAACTATTCAAATAGCAAATATACAGATTAATCTATTGAATTGGAAAATCACAATTAGGAGAACACCTGGATCTGTCGCAGATAGAGCAGAAGTGAGCTCCCATCTGCCCACTCACAAGAATGTGGCCACATGTGTTAAATTAAATTTAGTCCAAGGCACATTAAACAAAAAATACAGTTATTTTGTATTCACTTGGTTTGCGTTGTTGGTTAAAACTGCTTAATTATTTGCCATTTCCTTCAAATTCCGTCGGTGAGATTACCATACCTAGAATATATTGCTCAGTCGATCTTGACATGCATGTGATTCAATGCTTGTCGAGCTAATTATCACGAATGGCTGAAGACACTTATTAGGGATGATTAAAACTAATCCTATTATTATGTTTCTGCATCTTTTACAAGGTGTACAATTTAAGTTCCAGATTTATTGCAATAGTTCCTCCTTTATTGAACTTAAATTCCTCTTTAATAGTAGCACTGATTGTGATGTCTTTGTTTTAGCTTTAGCTTTTACCTCTGAATATCAATAGGAAGGAAGTGTGACATTGTTTGAATATATGCAAATGACAACTGTAATTCAGGATTTCTTTCTCTCATGTGATTAAGGTGCAGTTGGTTAAATGGAATTGTGGGGTCGGCAAACTAATCAATTTGCCAGAGGTGTTGATTCTTTGAAATAAAATGGTCTTACCTGTACAGATCTACCACCGATTCTCCAGCACCTTTGGTTCCAGAGCATTGTTGGTCTGGTAAAATGGATAATACAGCAGAGGTCATGGCGTTGAAGGGCCGAGATACCGGCCCGCAAAGTCAGCCACGGAAGTTGGCTATGGGGATGGATCTGCTGGGCTGGAGTTCCAGAACCCGGCCGCAGGGGGCAAATTGAATCTGCTGATTGGCATGGAAGTCCCAATGAAGTAGAGAGAGACTGCCTCACCCAGCCTAGGTGCTGCATTTTGGGGGAACATCTGGGGGGGGGGGGGGGGGGGGGGGGCTTTCAAGTGCGCTCTTGTCTGTATTAAAGGAGGTGCCGAAACACCAGTTGCTGGAAGATTGGTGGTGGACCAGTACATACAATGTTAAGTCAATGAAATGCAAGGATGATAGTAACAGAAACTGGTCAAGGAATAGTGATGTATGGTTGACTACAGCCCATTCATTGTAAGTGGGATATACCATGCGAGATATCATGCCAAATATCTGCAGGAGTCTGAAATGCCTGGAGATGCGTGCTCAAATGGCTGTGAACTGGTTAGATGTGGAGGTCAAAGTGTGAAAACAAGTTCTGAAATCCTGGATGCAGTGTTGCCAGAAGCTGAATGAGTGCACGTGAGTGGTTATCTCAAAAGAATATTGACCTCACGGATAAATTCACCATGTGCCTATCACTTCTGAATTTATGAACTTATAAGATATCTACCAACAATTTCTGTTTATGCACAATATTCCAGAGCACCATTGTGTCCCAATAGACCACAGACCCACAACAGGTAACTCGCTCACACTGTTCAACTGGCTTGGCTACATCATCTGCACCCATGGCATGACTGTCACTGACACAGTTTCCCTCGGTTGCAGGAGATAATTGGAGAGTTCAAGCCTGCCTGCATGTCCTTCCTCTCTCCTGACTGGGAGTAATAGCTATATCCCACTATTGGGATAATTGTTGTTGACACCATGGGTGGTGATGAGGTTGAATCCATCAAAAAAGCCATTGACTTCATCCTCTGAGGGATTGTCTTCCTAACCAGCGTTCAGCTCAGATTCTTTTTACAAGCTGTGAATTATTCCAGCATCCACCTTTTCCTCCTCGCCTCACCAGCCTAGCCCTGCGGCTGTTCTCCGCTGAAGTACTTGAGAAATATAACCAGGCCAGGTGGTGAAAGACGAGTGAAAAGACAGTGTCTACAATGGCACACCATCACTCAGTCTGGTCACGGCTGCTGGATCACTCCAGATGCTCTGGATAATGGTAGAACTAGAGTGAATGTCCACAAGGTTAGACTGCAGACTCAGATCCAGAGTAACTAGGCTGAAAATATTGCAAGTAGTGGCTAATCTGACGTTGCCTGCTGGAATTGAGTATAGGAGAAGGCTGATGAGTTTGCATTGTGCCTGCTTGGTGGATGAGGAAGCCTGCTAGCTCGCCTCTGATCAACATCAAGCAACCTGGAGGAGCCCGCATTAGTTTTCCACAAAGTGAACAACCATCCTTTTGAACATGAAAATGTTCACTCTCTTAGTAGACGCAGTTGTCTGATGGCCTATGTCTCAACTTCCACTGCAGTGCTCCTAGACTTGTGGCTGCCTCAGAGGAAGCTAGAGGTTTCCACTATGCTGTTCAGCCTTCTACCGTGCACACTCTACTGCTAAATGCTGTCACCACGGCAATCCCTTGCAATGGGGCTTGCAGGAGCTATGCACTGGGGTTGCTGAGATGCTGCCCAGAGGAGTGGAAGAGTTCTGAGGAAGGCAACATTTGTGATCCCATTGCAGCTACTCTGGCAGTGTAATTTAGAAGGATGAGAGGGGATCTTATAGAAACATATATAATTCTTAAGGGATTGGACAGGCTAGATGCAGGAAAAATCTTCCTGATGTCGGGGAAGTCCAGAACCAGGGGGTCACAGTTCAAGAATAAAGAGTAGGCTATTTAGGATTGAGATGAGGAAAAAAACTTTCAGCCAGAGAGTTGTGGATCTGTGGAATTCTCTGCCACAGAAGGCAATGGAGGCCAATTCACTGGATGTTTTCAAGAGAGAGTGAGATATGAGAGAGAGAGGTTAAAGCATTTTGTTGTACTGTACTTGTACTTGTGCAATGACAATAAAGTTGAATCTAATCTAATCTAATATAGCTCTTCGGGCTAACGTAATCAAGGGATATGGGGGAAAAGCAGGAACGGGGTAATGATTTTGGATTATCAGCATGATCATATTGAATGACGGTGCAGGGTCGAATGGCCTACTCCTGCACCTATTTTGATGTTTCTATGTAATTGCTGTTGCCAGTCTCTAGCCCACAGTGACTGCTGCTGCCAGTGGCCACATGATGCAGTCTGCAGACAAATTTCCCTCCTTCCAGACCAGAGCGAAAGCCCTTGCAGTTTTGGTCTTCCCTGGAGTGCAAGGGAGGTTACTGATGCACTTTTGTCAAATCAGCAGTATAGTAACTCTGCTCTTCGCTAGTACTTAAATGTGTACAGTTTTCCTTTGGTAAATCACATCTGCTGATAAAATAAAAATTAAAGACAAATTAATTTCCAGGACCTCCAGAACTTTTGAAATGTAAATCTAACTAGTGTTATGCAATTCCAGCAGTGTCGGCTTAGATTACAAATTACAAAGCTAAAAGTGTTTGCCATATATTAATATTTCCTGGTTCTGAAATATTTTTACTGCATTTAAAAAATCAAAATGCTTTCACCTTTAAATTATATTATTTCAAAGTCAAAATAATTTAAACATCTTGATTTCTATTTTGTAAAAGCTTGAATTGCCAACAAAACCCTTGAATAATGTTTTCTTGAAATGCTTTCTCGCTAATATTCTTCCTCATTTTAATTGAATTTATCCATTCGCCGTTGCTTGATTCTGCCAAGTCTTACCAATACCCAGAACTTTGAAGCTTTGAAACCATTGTGGAGACACACTTTTGCTAAGCTACTGTTTCTCCTCTTGAATATTATAAACTGCAGTGGGTTAGATTCTGGGGTACTAAAAAGGGCATGTCTCCTTCATTGAGTTCATTAATAACTTTGCTCTCCACTAGGTCTCGTCCTCCCAGCTCCGTCCCTTTGTTTTCCTGTCCTGACAGAAACAAAGTGAACTTCATCCCGAAAGGGACAGCCTTCTTTCCTGTGAGTATTGTCAGCCGACCTCTGTTTTCCACCTCTGACCTGATGCTGAAGAATTCATCAATCTCTGGCTTCGGTCCCAGCATAGTCTCCAGCACTGTGATTGCTGAGCAGTTCTCAACTCAGGTCTCGCTCTCACCTTTGTTGGATGACACCAGCACAATGGACTCTGAGGCCTTGGTGCAACAGCCCTCACGCCAGCAGCAGCAGCTCCACGAGCCTCAACCCGAAGAACTCTCCTCTGCTCAGAGCTTTGTGATAATCTAGCCCCCTCTCTCCCTCCCCCCCCCTCCCCTTCCCCCCGAGGTGGAGCAGGCCTCTGCCCTTGTGAAGGGGTAGTCTATATATTCAATTGTCTGCATGGAGTATCACCTGCATTCTGAACAAAGGTTCGTAGAATTTTAGCATATCTTATAACTGTTCTTGGCAGGGATAGAATTCCTCTTTTAGGGAATGTTTGTGAAAAGCAGTGATGCTTGCAAAACACATGCTTTCATGTCAGTGGTTTCAATGCAGACTACGCATAAACATGGTACATTTGGATGGATTAGTACTGTTGTCCTGTATTCTGTTCCATCTTCTACAGTAAGAATAAGCTCTATATATTAAAGAAAATGCCTGTCTAAAAGATAGTAAAAATAGATGTTGTGTTGCGTTATATCCAATGGAGAAAAAAAATATTATGTTTACAAACAATCCAGGTTGTTTAAGTTTATAAATTCTTGTAACACATACAATGCAAAAAAGAAAAATGGCCACAACAGTTGCACAGTGCCCACCCAATGGCCTAGCTTCAGGTACTTCAGTTGAAGTCTAAACTCAGGTAATTTGGAATGTATATCCGCATAGGATTTTAATGAATTTGTGGCTGAACAAGCTAAGGAGGAGTTTAGGGTAAGCATCACTCTTGCCTTTCCTTTTTTGTACATTAACCTTTCCTCATTACATTCCACTTACTTTAAGTAGAAGTGCATTCTGATCCGGGGTAGACCTGGATGAGGTGAATATTAAAGAACCAGCATTACTGTGATGTCTGACATCACTTGTTTTAGTGGATGTTCGGTCAATAATTGCATAAACCATTGTTTTGAAAAGTATCAGCATTTTGTATAACATTTCAGAATTTACGAAAATAAAGTTTCAGGTGTTGAAGACTGTTAAGCTGTTAAAAATACAGCAAAGTGTTGAATATTGGGCTGTATCTAAGAAACATTCCATGTTGTGAAGAGATCTCAATGATCAAATGTTTAAGTCACATAACCGGGTTCTTCAGGTTCTTGTGTTAGAAATGTTCCCTTTTCTATGTGTGAAGTTTGAAATTGGCAGATACACAAAGCAAAAATGCTATTACAAAGATGACGCAAAATTAATGTTTAGTTTCTCATCTTGACCCGACATTTTAGGTTAAACCCCTTGTTTACACAATTTCCTGTGACTACTGTTAGGTAGCTTTTCCTTTTTATAGATTATTTTCAAACAGTGGTAACTTAGCTAGTGTTTATTTAAAGAGAATGTACTTTGGTACAAAGAATGTGCTGGTCAGCATAGTAGATTATCTTTTTTAATATTAAATTAAATTAATAACTCCTATTATTTGAAAAGTGTTACACTGGAACCAATGAAGAAAACAAGAACCTGGGACTCGGCATTCAACTCCAGAAATAAAAGTTGCGCCCAATATTAGATGTTACCATTAAGTTGGTACAAATGATGAACTGAATATCTGTGAGAGCACGTACTGGGGAACACTGTATCCAAAACCCTTTTTAACTTATTTCTTTCTTCACCTGAGAAACTAGATATTAATTTTAATCAAACACTGTTGCAAATCTGTTCTGATTATGATCTTTATAGAGGGTTTGAACCAAATTGGTTGAAATTAGCTGAACTTAAAAAAAAAAAAAAATGTAAATCAAAAACATTTATTGGTCTGTGTCTTACATCCAGATGTAGAAATTTTGTTTGTCAAGTGCATTGTTTAAAAACTTGCTTGAAATTTTGTACATAGTTTTGCTGTTATTTCTAGCCACTGTGCTAAACAGTATTTATGAGTTGCCACGCAATGTTACTTTAAATAACACGTTGTGTGGCTTTTGTTTTGTATTTTTTCAGTATATAGTTCTTGTCTTATTTAAAGTAAAGTTATAGCAAAGAGCATGAATAAAAACTGACAATTTTCTAATAACATTTGTTTTAAAATTCATTGTTAACTCAAGATGTTCACAGGTAGAAGGCCTCAGATGACAATTAACACGAACAAATGGTTTAAATTACCACACTGTTCCACACGCATATGAAAGTTCCTGTTCTCCTTCTCATTTCCCTAAACCGATTCACATGATTCCATTGATGGTATTTTTCCTAGTCCGGCATCTATTCTACAAACACTTCATGCAGAGTATATATGTCTCTTCTGATAATTATTGCACAAAATACTCTGTTCTACCTTTTAGCAATTTGTACCTGAATGTGATCCAATTGGTTTTCAACAGACTGTAATTGTAGTGCATTGCTTGTAGTCATTTACTTAGATCAGGTCATTGCCATCGCCTCAAGACAGATTTGTACATGAGTGTGATTGCCATATTAGAGGAAAATTGAATTAGGTGAAATTTACTTTATATTACTGTGATTATTTAAAATAATTCTGGATGGTTTTCAAGAGCTTCATAAACTAAAATGGGCACAGATTGCTAAAAGTTAAAGGACAAAACTACAGGGTTTTGATGTAATTGATGCAAGTCGACGGGAAAATAGTAGAGCCAACTTCTTAATCCCTTCATTTCAGTACTGCTGCATTTGGGAATGTTGCTAGATGAGATGCTTAATGATAACATTCTTGGGTCCTCCATCACTGTACTAGGCCTTTAATCAGGATTCCTGGTGTCCATCACATGCACTCATGGAACTTTTTGTGGGAAAATGGGTGCAAATTTTAATGTTGTCAAAACTCTCTTTTCGTATATATGGGATTTAATCATACATTAAACAAACGTAATTCCAGAGGTATATGCATTAAAACACAGCTTTCATGCTGGTTCTTATCCAATACACCAGTAATGATCCCTTCCCCTTACAATTTGGTGACTTCCAACATATTTTGTGTTCAGATTTTGATGGAAATTGCAAGTTAAATTTGTTGTGAGTCTGAAACCCATCATTATTTCAAATCTTTGATTTGTTTTTAATTAGAAATTCCCATCTTTTTGGAGTGAATGCACTAATTTAATCAATGGTGGTCTCAAAACTAGTTTACACAGTATCTCTGATTAATTTTTCCACCCTTTTCCATCGTGGCTAATTTCTGTGTCACTAGTGCATGTAGTGCTAGTCATGAAACATGATGGAATTTGACTCCCTGCTCGAGACTGTCACTAGATCACCGTGCCGTACTCTTTCAAATACTCTGGAGAAGAGCCATCCAATCTTAACAAGTGAAAATATTTTAATTTGAAAATTCATCAGGATTGCTTCATATATGATGCAGTATCATGTGGAAGGAAGGTAAGGTGGAAAAAAATGATTCTCCTTATAAATTACCTCTGATGGCCTGCTTTTAGATTCCACGTTCTACACGGGTAAGTGTGCCAAAATAAGAATTTCATTTGGTTGATAAATTCTGAATTTATAACTTCACCCGTCAGCTGAGACGGGAGAATTTTGGTATTTTAGAAAATGAATAAAGCTTATTTTCTAAGATCACCAGATCTGCGAGGCTGTAGGCAGGCTGCTTCTTGAGAGCTTGAGGTGCAGCCTTGTGCTTGGCACAGTGCCAGTCTTGGTGCCGTGCCAGCTTTCACAGATTTCCCAGGTGTGTCTGGACGGGAATCTGCATCAGGTCAAATCTGGAACAAGTACGATCCTCCCTATAAATTGCATGGGACGAATTGGCTGCTGAGAGAAAGGGAAGAGAGGTTTTGTTTAGTTTAATTGGGCCAGTTTAAATATGTTTGTTTTTGTATCATACTTTTGCATGTGTTTTAGTTTTACACTTCTACACTAATCCCATTTGCCCACATTCGGCTCAGATCCTTGAACATCTGTTCCCATCCAGATACCTGTTCAAGATGCCTTTTAAACATTGAGGTTATATTTGCCTCCACCACCGCCTCTGGCGGCAGCTTCTAAATATTCACCATCCTTTGTTTAAAATATCTCCCCACAGCCATGGGAAGAATATTGTCTCTATGCCCCTCATGGTTGTAAACTTTATACAGTCATAGAGCTGTACATAGAGTATGGGAACAGGCCCTTGGATCCATCTTGTCCATGTCAGCATATAGGGCTAGTCCAATATGCTGCTCAGGTGGACACAAAATGCTGGAGTAACTCAGCGGGACAGGCAGCATCTCTGGAGAGAAGGAATGGGTGATGTTTCGGGTCGAGACCCTTCTTCAGACTGAATATGCTACTCATCCAGTGAATATTTAGGTTTGCAAGCATTTGGCCTTTAGCCCTTTAAACCCTATCCACCAATATTTCAATCAACTGTCTTTAAAAAATCATAATTGCATTTACTGCTATAGCATCTTCTGACAGCTTGCACCAGAAACGGGCTACTCTCTGAAGCCCGTCTTAAATATCTATCTCCTCACAAGCCTTTGTAGTTCTAGATTCCACCACTATGGGGGGGATAGTCTGTGAGCATTCACTTTATTCATTCCCCTCATGACCGCATATACCTCAATAAGATCACCACTCAGCCTCTTACACTAAAAAATAAATAAATCCCAGCCTCCCCAACTTCTCTCTATATCTCAAGCCTGCAAGCCCAGGTAAACGTCCCGGTGAATTTCTTCTGTACCTTTTGCACCTATTAGGTCAAATAGAATCATCAAACTTGCAGAAGTTTGGCTGTGAACGGCAGAGTTTTGGATGAGCTAGACCTTTAGAAGGATGAAGATGGGATGCCAACCAGGAGCACCTTGAAGTTTTCTTCATTAATTCATTCATTGTTTGTGCCAGCATATTTCTAAGTAAACTTGAGTGGTGGTGAATGATCTTCAACACATGCAATCTTTCTGATGAAGGTACTTCAATGCTTCTGCTGGGGAATGAGTTCCAGGATTTAAACGCAGCCACGGTTATGTTAATTGATAAGTTATTTAGTCAGGATAGCCAGTGAATGTGAGGACTTGCAGGTGGTGATTACCACATGCGTACTGCTCACTGAGTGAATATTCAAGTTGTTGGATTGGTGTGAATTGGTGTAAAGCAGGCTGCTTTATCCTGGAAGGTATTAAGCAAATATCCAATAGCAGGATCTTTGGTATTAAGTTTCTTGAGTTGCTGAACTATGAGTTTTCTTGCACGTTTGATCTGACGTGCGAAGTCAATGCTGGTAACCCAGGGCCAATCACTATTGCAAATAGTGGCCCCTCCTTCTCTTCCACAGGGGCCGGTGGAAGAGAAGGAGGCGGAGGAGCGACACCCGACCGGTAAGGATAAAAATCCAGCGCGGGGCTTGCTTTTTCAGAGGCCCACAGGAGCTGTTGGAAGAGGAGGAGGGGGAGGAGCAACACCCGACCGGTAATGATAAAAATCCAGCGCGGGGCTTGCTTTTTCAGAGGCCCACAGGAGCCGTTGGAAGAGAAGGAGGGGGAGGAGCGACACCCAACCGGTAAGGATAAAAATCCAGCGCGGGGCTTGCCGAAATCCATAACGTTCCATTCGGAGAAGTGGATTTTTTTGGGGGTTTTTTGAGGAAGCCGCTGATTGGTAGAAAGGGGACTAGGGTAAGTAGCTGATTGGCCGTCAGATTCCAGCAGTTCGTAGTGTATTTTGTGTTGATATTGTATCCAGTGTAAGGGGCGAGTATGAAGGCCAGGGCAGTGCACTGTTGCGGATGTCAGATGTGGGAGCTCAGGGTTGCTGATAGCCCACCGGACGTCCACATCTGCGCCAGGTGTGTCGAGATGGGTCTCCTAAAGGACTGTGTTAGGAACCTGGAGCAACAGCTCGAGGACCTCCGTCTGGTCAGGGAGAGTGAGGAGGTCATCTGTTGGGTATAAATGCAGGAATAGCAAGATGGATTCAACAGTGGCTGAATGGGAGAAGCCAGAGGGTAATGGTGGATGGCTGTTTGTCGGGTTGGAGGCAGGTGACTAGTGGGGTGCCTCAGGGATCTGTGTTGGGTCCTTTGTTGTTTGTCATGTACATCAATGATCTGGATGAAGGGGTGGTAAATTGGATTAGTAAGTATGCAGATGATACCAAGATAGGGGGTGTTGTGGATAATGAAGAGGATTTCCAAAGTCTACAGAGTGATTTAGGCCAGTTGGAAAAATGGGCTGAAAGATGGCAGATGGAGTTTAATGCTGATAAATGTGAGGTGCTACACCTTGGCAGGACAAATCAAAATAGGACGTACATGGTAAACGGTAGGGAATTGAAGAATACAGTTGAACAGAGGGATCTGGGAATAACCGTGCATAGTTCCTTGAAGGTGGAATCTCATATAGATAGGGTGGTAAAGAAAGCTTTTGGTATGCTAGCCTTTATAAATCAGAGCATTGAGTATAGAAGCTGGGATGTAATGTTAAAATTGTACAAGGCGTTGGTGAGACCAAATCTGGAGTATGGTGTACAATTTTGGTCGCCCAATTATAGGAAGGATGTCAACAAAATAGAGAGGGTACAGAGGAGATTTACTAGAATGTTGCCTGGGTTTCAACAGCTAAGTTACAGAGATAGGTTGAATAAGTTAGGTCTTTATTCTCTGGAGCGCAGAAGGTTAAGGGGGGACTTGATAGAGGTCTTTAAAATGATGAGAGGGATAGACAGAGTTAATGTGGACAAGCTTTTCCCTTTGAGAATAGGGAAGATTCAAACAAGAGGACATGACTTTAGAATTAAGGGACAGAGGTTTAGGGGTAACATGAGGGGGAACTTCTTTACTCAGAGAGTGGTAGCGGTGTGGAATGAGCTTCCAGTGGAAGTGGTGGCGGCAGGTTCGTTGGTATCATTTAAAAATAAATTGGATAGGCATATGGATGAGAAGGGTATGGAGGGTTATGGTATGAGTGCAGGCAGGTGGGACTAAGGGAAAAAAGTTGTTCGGCACGGACTTGAAGGGCCGAGATGGCCTGTTTCCGTGCTGTAATTGTTATATGGTTATATATGGTCATAGAGAGGAGTTACAGCGAGGTGGTCACTCCCGGACCATGGGAGACAGACAAGTGGGTCACTGTTAGGAAGGGGCAAGGGGCAGAGGCAGGGACTAGAGAGTACCCCGGTGGCTGTACACCTGGAAAATAGGTACTCATGTTTGAGTTCGATTGGAGCACACAGCCTTCCTGGGGGCAGCAACAGCAGCCGGGCCTCCGGCACAGAGAACGGCCCTGATGCTCAGAAGGGTAGCAAAAAGAGGAGGGCAATTTTAATAGGGGACTCCATAGTTAGGGGGTCAGATTGGCGATTCTGTGGACGCAGTCGGGAGACCCGGATGGTAGTTTGCCTCCCTGGTGCCAGGGTCTCGGATGTGTCAGAACGTGTCGAAGAGATTCTGAAAAGGGAGGGAGAGGAGCCTGATGTTGTGGAACATATTGGTACCAATGATATAGAGTACAAAATCTTTATGTCCCTGTTCGGTTGAAAGGAAATTGTAAAAATCGGAAAGAGCCATGGTTTTCAAGGGAAATTGGCACTTGGTTTGAAAAAAGAGAGATATCTACAATAATTATAGGAGGCATGGAGTAAATGAGGTGCTAGATGAGTATAAAGAATTTTAAGAAAGAAATAAGAAAAGCTAAAAGAAGATATGAGGTTGCTTTGGCAAGAAAGGTGAAAGTAAATCCAAAGGGTTTCTACAGCTATATTAATAGCAAAAGGATAACAAGGGATAAAATTGGACCATTAGAGAGCCAGAATGGACAGCTATCTGCAGAACCAAAAGAGATGGGGGAGATATTGAACAATATATTTTCTTCGGTATTCACCAAGGAGAAGGATATTGATTTCTGAGGTATGGAAACTATGAGATTCAAAGAGGAGGAAGTACTGACACTTTTGAAAAATATAAAAGTGGATAAGTCTCCAGGTCCTGACAGGATATTCCCTAGGACATTGAGGGAAGTTAGTGTAGAAATAGCGGGGGCTATGACAGAAATATTTCAGATGTCATTAGAAACGGGAATAGTGCCAGAGGATTGGCGTACAGCGCATGTTGTTCCACTGTTTAAAAAGGGTTCAAAGAATAATCCTAGCAATTATAGACCTGTTAGTTTGACGTCAGTGGTGGGCAAATTAATGGAAAGGATACTTAGAGATAATATATAAGCATCTGGTTAAGCAGGGTTTGATCAAGAACAGTCAACATGGATTTGTGCCTGGAAGGTCATGTTTGACAAACCTTCTTGAATTTTTTAAAGAGGTTACTAGGGAAATTGATGAGGGTAAAGCAGTGGATGTTGTCTATATGGATTTCAGTAAGGCCTTTGACAAGGTTCCCCATGGAAGGTTGGTTAAGAAGGTTCAATCTTTGTGTGTTAATGGCGGAGTAGCAAAAATGGATTCAACAGTGGCTGAATGGGAGATGCCAGAGAGTAATGGTGGATGGCTGTTTGTCAGGTTGGAAGCCGGTGACCAATGGGGTGCCTCAGGGATCTGTGTTGGGTCCACTGTTGTTTGTCATGTACATCAATGATCTAGATGATGGGGTGGAAAATTGGATAAGTAAGTATGCAGATGATACTAAGATAGGGGGTGCTGTGGATAATTAAGTAGATTTTCAAAGTCTACAGAGAGATTTGGGCCATTTGGAAGAGTGGGCTGAAAGATGGCAGATGGAGTTTAATGCTGATGAGGTGCTACATCTTGGCAGGTGAGGTGCTACATCTTGGCAGGACAAATCAAAATAGGACGTACATGGTAAATGGTAGGGAATTGAGGAATGCTGTGGAACAGAGGGATCTAGGAATAACTGTGCAAAACCCTGACGGTGGAATCGCATGTAGATAGGGTGGTAAAGAAAGCTTTTGGTGTGCTGGCCTTTATAAATCAGAGCATTGAATGTAGGAGTAGGGAAGTAATGTTAAAATTGTACAAGGCATTGGTAAGACCAATTCTGGAGTATGGTGCACAATTTTGGTCGCCTAATTATAGGATGTCAACAAAATAGAGAGAATACAGAGGAGATTTATTAGAATGTTGCCTGGGTTCCAGCAACTAAGTTACAGAGAAAGGTTGAACAAGTTAGGTCTTTATTCTTTGGAGAGCAGAAGGTTAAGGTGGGACTTGATTGAGATCTTTAAAATGATGAAAGGGATAGACAGAGTTGACATGGATAATCTTTTCCCATTGAGGGTAGGAAAGATTCAAACAAGAGGGCATGACATGAGAATTAAGGGACATAAGTTTAGGGGTAACATGAGGGGGAACTTCTTTACTCAGAGAGTGGTGGCTGTGTGGAATGATCTTCCTGCAGAAGTGGTGGAGGCAGGATTGATTTTAACATTTAAAAGTAAAGTGGATATGTATATGGACGGGAAGGGAATAGAGGGGTATGGTCTAAGTGCAGGTAGATGGGACTAGGGGAAAATAAATGGTCGGCACGGACTGGAGGGGCCGAGAAGGCCTGTTTCCGTGCTGTAATTGTTATATGGTTATAATCACATTTCATCTAATAATTGCGAATTTAATCTTGTTTGAACTAAAGATGGGATGTGGTAAAGTCAATACTGGGAACCCATCACCAATCACTATTGCCAATGTAATCATGACATGGGCACTTCAGGTTAATCTGTTTTAATGGGGGGATAGGATATACCCAGAAATTGTTGTAATCAGTTGTGGCAAGTGATTATATTAGTACAACTATCTTGGGCTCTTTTCGTCTGTGGAAACAATCTCACAATTGAAATATCAAAATAAAAATAATTTTGCAAGGTCAATTAGATGAGGAAATACACTTGTGGCTTTTTTCTGTTTAATTTGTATTGTTGCAGAAGCTTCTTGAGTATTTTTGAGTGAGCATTTAAAAGACAGATGCTCAGGTTTGGGCCTGGAGTGCCTCAGAGACCAGATTGGGTAAACTTGGGTTGTGGAGGACAGTAGTTACGTGGTGGCCATCACAGAGATTGAACAGCTTTGATGTCTGTTGTATTTGCATATGATTGGTCAACAACTAACCAATGCCTTGGAAACGGTAAAGTAGCACATTAACTGCCTTCAGTATCTTTTAATTGAAGCAGATTTGTCACTTTCCTGACTTTATATAAAAATCCACACAGAATACTGTGCTCTATGATGGATAGGCTGTGTAATATTGTTTTCTGTTGTTATCTATCTCTCTATATTCTATCCATACCAATAACTAAAACTCTGATCTTGTTATCTTCTGGTTTGGGTGGCCTTTCTATTTGCGCAATAAGGGTACTTAATAACGCTACAATTTTTCGCCAGCTCACACACCGTCTCCTGTGCTGCGAGTGCACCAAGTTATGTTCTAATTGGTTGAATGTGGTAAAGGATTAAAAATCTTTAAAAACGCGCGTGCGCAGATCGATCTCTTCTGCCAGTCAGCGTCGCGCGGATTAGTCTCTTCTGTCACTCCCCGGGATGGCCCTTCCTGCGCCATCGCGTCTTTACTGGAGCTGAGGATGGGCGGTGGAGGTTTCCAACCGAACACAATTTTTGGAAGGGGCCCGAACCAGCCCAGCGTCGGAAATGTCGCCAAACAGAAAGCGGAGACTCTGATCCTGGCGAAGGAGAACGGCCAGCGACCAGCACCCGCTGTAAGTCCCAATCACATTGCCAGCTCCAGCCTTTACCCCTCTGGTCCCCCTCCCCCATGATAGCCCCTTTCCCCCTAGGGTCTTCCCCGTCTTTTTTCGTAGCTCACACCCCCAACTCCCCCCGCCCACAAGCACCCCTGCCACAACCCCCCCACCTGCCACAAGTCCACCTCCCTCCCCCACAACCCCGCCCACCACAATCACCCCCACATCTCTCCTCCTACACATGAAGAGGAGGTGGAGGGAGGGGAAATGAGCCACACCTGCACAGTTAAGGGCTATGGGTGAGTGGTGGAATAGGTTGCGTTGGGTGCCAGGTCTCCCATGTGACTGGAACCCAACGTGTCCCTCTTAGTCTAGTATTTATTAAGGTTTAAAAAATAAATACCGAATCTTCCTTGGAAACTGCTAGTCTATTTACAATCTGATTAGTTACAGTTTAACAACCATGCACTTTTGATGCAGGAGTTCACCGTTTCTTTATTGTGTTCTGCAAACCTAGAGATAACGTCCTCTGTAAAGACGTGCTAATAATTTGGTTGAACAGCTCAGAGTATAATTTCTTAATGATAGTGAATATTAGCGAACTGTGACATTGCAAAATAACTGCATTCAGCGCGCTGAGAGGCAATGATATTACCACACTGGTAGCATTTTTTGCAATTACACAATCCTGCCTGAAAATTATTTATTCAATGAAATCATCATTCGGGTTATTTTAAAATGAATCCTCACATGATATATATTTATCAGAGGAAGTATAACTGACATGGATTTTTGCAAACTGGGCATGTTTAACTTCACGAAAACTTTCCATAAAATCGTCCAATAATGATAATGAATGATTGTTCTTTTTTTAGGTAGTCACTATTATAACCTAAGTAACTATTAAATAGTTGCTCAGCTTGTTATTACAATCAAAAACATATCTTTTAAATTGTGCCAGTAAGTCTCTGAAATTCGTGTGACTTAAATGTGGCTGAAACATTTTACAGCTAAATGGCAAGTGAAAACGTTGGATGTTTTGGCAGATCTCCAAATCGATTACGACCCTTAAATTTTGGCCAACCACAGAAACAATTGTGTGTGGCTTGATGTTAAGTAGGGAGCAGTGATGGAGGATATGGGACCACTTTTCTGAATATTGAATGTGTTCCCAAGCAAGCTTTTAGGGTGTGCACCCTTTGAAGTTTATTCAAAGGCACGTGGAGAGAACAGGCATTGGCAGTCTGTTAGCACAGCATCAGCAGTTCTGTGCAGTCATTTGAGAGGTTGCCAAGCAGCAAGTTGAGATCATTAATTAGGCAAGTCCAAGACATGCATGATTGAATTGCTGCACAAAAGGCATAACTACTTGAAGATCCTTGTGTGGTGCTTTCATTTTATCTCAAATTCCTAGAAACGCTATGATTGATATTCTAAAGTCTTGTTTATAATGGCAAAATAGACAGCAAAGTTGTTAGGACTGTACCTGAAATTGGTATGTGCGCAGTTTTGTTGGTGAAGGCTCTGTATGGGAGACAACAAATGATAGAATTTTTTTTTTTCATCCAGTGTCTGTCTCTCGCTTTAGACTGTCAAGACTGACCCATGAAGGCTTGAGATGTTTTTCACTTTAGCCCAGAGTTCAGTGGAGATGAGGGACTATGTTAGAGAGAGGAATCAATATCTTGAGAACTGATCATTCAGCCATGGAATCACTCATCTTGAGAGTAATGAAACAGATAAAAGCAGGATGGCAAAAAAGGAAATGTAAATATTATAATTTTATTTTCACGACAGCAAAAAAGCACAGGAAGAAATTCCATTTCAAGCAAAGACCAAGAATTTGTGATATATTAAGTATTGTTTTTTTTGTAAAAATAGTAGCATTGCACAATTTAAGATGCTTTTACTGATGTGATTTTTTGAAACCATTTTAGTTGCTTAGCTATTCCACACAACCTTGAAAATGTATTCAGAAATTAAACAATGCATGTATACCAAATGGAAAGAGATTGCAGATAAAAATTAATTGCATCTGACCAATTGCAAAATAAAACATGGAAACGTATAATAAAACGACTAAATTCAATATGATCTTTACCATTTTAATTTAAGACTATTTTGCAAGGTATCATTTTAAATTCTTAAACAATTGTGTGAGATAAAATAAAAAAAATGAAAGCTGTGAAATTAAATTCTTCTATTAACAACTATGACATTAAAATAATATAATTATGCAAAATGCATCAACACTTCTATAATATGACCCTGTTTTCAAAGGAGGGTTAATTAGTGTTTGGGTATTGACATGATCTAGTTTACTGCTGTGTGTGGTGAGGAATTCAGACAGGAAGACCCCACATTTGATTCCTGGTCTGTGCAGTCAGCCAATCACAGTCAGATCGCTGTAACAATTAGAATTTGCTTGTGCCTGGAGGTAGGCAAGGAAAGGTCAGTTTTTCCATTCCAATCATCATCTAAACATCACGGTGGCAAATGTCTAGCTAGCTCAGTTGTGTTGTTTTTTTCATAAGATAGGAGGCAGCCATTCAGCTGTTAGGTTTGCTTTTAGAATGTTCTCATTCTCCACTAATTTTCCTGCAACCTATTCTCTATTGTGGGTCCCATCGACCCCCTCCTCCATTCTCTTGCTGCCCACTAGTGGCAAGCTACCATAACCAATTAACCTACCAATGCTTCTTTGGGATGCGGGAGGACACCCAGACAGTCACAACGAAAATGTGCTAATGTTGCACAGACAGCCCCCCAGGTTCCGATCAGAGCCGGGTCCCTGGAGCTGCACTGTCTCTGCTTGAAACTTGCCAGAGCCTGTGCTCGTGGCCCGAGACAAAAACTCTGTCAACATTAATTAAACATACTCAGTGAAAATGTCACTGCATTTGTTTTCACAAGTCCATATTCCCACACATCCACATTTACATTTGAAATCTGGAGTTAAATGATTATATAGGTTTTTATTTTGATTTCTAGATTTTAAAGAGGTTATGGCTTAGAGATTTGATTCGATGTTCTTTCAAGGAATTAACTTTTCTAATTTCTTTGCAATGTACGAAATACTTTGAACTGCTGGGATGGATATTGTGATAAGGCCAAACTAACACAAGCAGACTAATTTAGAGAACCATCATCATGAAACTTGTCCCAAATTATCCAATCTAAATTGGGTGGATTTGTCATCATCTCAGGCAGCGTGCGAGGGCTTTCTCCGTCCTCACCCTGAATTGTTTTATAGTGAGCTGAGCAGGTTCAGATGCTGAAAGGTACTTTTTTTGTTTACGTGGCATTTATAAAATATTTTGGAGCAAACAGGTCTCCAGTGCACCTGGCAGCCTCTGTTGACCACACTAACTTGTTTTGTGCTGCATTTCTTTCCTGGTACTTGCCCAAACTGGATGCAGCCCAACATTTTATTCTTGGAACATGGGAACCAACCATGCAAGGGTTAACGTGATCTTTCAAGTCAGTCGGCATGCATCGTGAATTCATATGGTTCATCTAATACAAGTCCTATTCACTCAAAATAATGCAGAAAGAACAAGAAACAATATAACATTAAATTATAGTTTCGAATTGAATGCAGGAACAAGAGGATTCCCAATATTTTCAGGTGCTATGACCAATTGAGAAAGCTGTTATAATTGCATAAGGATCCGTGTCTTTCTCAAGGACTAGAGTACAACAATTTATGCTAAACCTTTACACGTTGTGATAATGCCTCGGTTCGAATACTGTGCACATTTCTGAACACTGAAAGGAGGTTGTTTGGACCTTGGAGGACAGAGGAGCAATGCTAGGATGTTAATCACAAACGAAAGGTCTCAATACTAACCTCGTGGTGCAGATGGAATTGTTTTCATTACAATAGAAATTTAAGGGAGATCATTAGAAAAATTCAAAATGAAAGGATTTTAAATGAAGAGGATTTTGTTTGATAAAAATAAATTAGCAGTCTTCTTTAATCGAAGGTCACAAACGTAATAACCGGAGGGACAATGAGAATGTAAAGCACATTGCTGTGATCAGGAAAATACTAAATCAAAGCATGGCAGAAATAGATTAAATACCATCATGCAAAATTTGACAGGATATTTACTTTAAAAATAGCAGACCAGCAGAGAAAGAGGCATAAATAACTGTTTGGAAGAAAATAGATAAGCACAAGAACTGAATGGCAGCAATCCCCAGAAACACCAATCAAATTTTGGGTTGAATGATTGAGTCTACAAGATGTCCTCTGTGGTAGCAATGGCAGATCATGTTACAAATATATTGCACTAAAATAAAAGCAAGAACAGTTAGTTTTCCAGTAAGAAAATATTATACAGGCCAAATTTTAACCAGTACTTAAATCATTAGCCTAATTATTGACTAAGATTCCTTATGAGGATAGGTTGTAAGTAAAGATATTATTTCTGATGAGATTGTTTATAATACCATGCATTTTCCTTGCTCTTAAAACTATAATGTTGCTATAATTGATTAATTTACAACATGGTAAAGATGATTTAGAAGTTGTTAAGACAGCTTGATTTTGGTCCTACCAAACAAGTTTTGATATTTAAAAATTGTTGTAGTTGAAATCTAGTTTAAAAATATCATGTTGGAAATTACTTTTTTGCTGTTATGTTGCCCCAACCTTTAAGACAAAAAAATGGTACAACATTGGACCTCTGACCCAATAATTTGGATCTGTCTCATCATTTTCTTCAGGTAAGGGGACTGCATGTGTAGTCAGTGGCATAGGCAGCCAATGCTAAGTGCCAGGAGGGGTGTGGAGCAGCAATTATTGTGAACAGGAACAAACTTGTATGTAGAAAACTGGTCATTTAAAAATTCTTCATTGGTAACGACCAAGCCTGGTTTGCAGGCCGGGCATATGCCCTGGTGTACAGTTCCAGTTTCTGCAGAACGACCTAATGTATGTATTAGGGCTTCTATGTAGCTTATAAATGTATTAATGTCTACTCCAGATGTCTGCAGTGTAGATGATTCGGTATAGGATGTCAGTTTAAAATTGGTCCTCCTTGCCCATTTTTCCCTAGGACAATGGGCACAATGAGGTACAAATTCAACCCTTCATTTGAGGAATGGACAGAATTAGATTGAAATTCCGGCCAAGAATGGAGTGACCACAATCGAGCTGAACTTGCTACAGTCATGCTTACCAGTCCAAATCCATTAGTCGTTCCTTCATCTATGATTCAGAGATGTTTACTGATTCCACATTGCTGTGAAGGTTACTGATCCGTCTAATGACCATCATGTTTAGTTGGTAATGCTGATGATTGAATGCCAATTGGTGTTACTGTGTAGGTTTTACAAATGAACCGAGTACATCAATGGAAATCACATCAACAACAAAAATAAAAGTTCTATTGTACATAATTTGAGAGGATATGAATGAAGGTGCATTCAGAAGGAGATCCATGTGGAGTTGGAGATGTTTCTTTGACAAAGTTGAGGGGGGGGCAGGTACATTTTGGAGTGACAAGAGAATTTTTATCCTACCCAACTCAAAGTGATGTATGACTTGCTTACTGAGAATAATTGAATAAGGAAAGATGTTTAGTGTAGTAGGTAGCACGATGAAATGAAAGAGCTTCACTGAGTGAAATGTTTTGCCATATCTACGCTCTAGAAATATAATAGATTTGTTGATGGTTGTAGAAAGTAATATAGAAAACATTTGCTTAATTGAACAAAATTACTTTACTCTCTACTTTCATTTGGCAACAAGGCAGCAACATTTACAGATTGTCATCCTTTGTGCTGATAAAAATGATCAAACATTTTTTCAGCAGTTTATAATGTGAAATATTAGAAAATTAGGCTCTAGTACTCAACATTCAATAGATTTACCAAAGATTACAATGTTATAGTTGTGATTACAGCTTGTCCAAGTGTGTGTCATGCATTGAGGAGTTCATGCTCCTTATCAGTTCGTCCAATAGCATCTGGGTTTGACAATGGATCCAAGTCAGCAAAAAGGTTAAACCATGTCGTCAGGTCAGTTGAATTTTTCTGAGCAGCTGTAAGCACATGAAATAATTGTGTGTCATCACTCTGATAATACACATTAAATATTCCATTGATGAATATGGTGTTAAAATATCTTAAAGGGGCTGTCCCACTTGGGTGACCTAATTGGCGAGTTTAGAAGAGTTTGAAAAAATGTCATGTTAACCATAACATATAACCATATAACAATTACAGCACGGAAACAGGCCATCTCGGCCCTTCAAGTCCGTGCCGAACAACTTTTTTCCCTTGGTCCCACCTGCCTGCACCATAACCCTCCATACCCTTCACCATCACATACCATAACCCTCCATACCCTTCTCATCCATATGCCTATCCAATTTATTTTTAAATGATACCAACGAACCTGCCGCCACCACTTCCACTGGAAGCTCATTCCACACCGCTACCACTCTCTGAGTAAAGAAGTTCCCCCTCATGTTACCCCTAAACTTCTGTCCCTTAATTCTAAAGTCATGTCCTCTTGTTTGAAGCTTCCCTATTCTCAAAGGGAAAAGCTTGTCCACATCAACTCGGTCTATCCCTCTCATCATTTTAAAGACCTCTATCAAGTCCCCCCTTAACCTTCTTGTTGAAGACCTCCTTCGACTATGTTGAAGACTAGCTTCGACTAACTTCAGGAAAATTGGACACCGAATAGCGGAGAGTGAAGGCAACCTCCTTCGACCATGATGAAGACTACCTTTGATTAGCTTCGACTACCCTCGATTACCTACGACTAACATTGCGACCTACTACGACTAAACCTACGAGTAAAAAAAGTATCGATTTTTTCCATGGCGACCTTTTTTACTCACGAATTAGGTCGCCGCAGTGGGACAGCCCTTTCATTGTAGGATAAGACCAGTCTATACATTTACCCAAGTATGATTAAAATGCATACCTGTTTACATTATATGCTAAATTTAACATTTACCTGAGGAGAATAAATTCTTCAAATTACCATGACAATCTTTGATCAAGAAGAGTCAAACAGGACTGTACATTTGCTGTCATCTATTTGGATTTTAGCAAGATTTTTTAATCGGGGCCTACAGATCAGGCTCATTTGAAAAGCCCATGGAACCCACAGAAAAATGGGAAATTGGCTCTGAAAATGGCTCGGTGGCAAGGGCCAAAGGGTGATGATTGACAGAAAGCAGCAAGGATTGCTTCCTACACAAAAATGTAAAGACATACTGCAATTTCTACATAGCCCTGATGGGGCCACACTTATAATGTTGAATGCAGCTTGATTCTATGTACTTAAATAACGGCTGTGGTAACAATCATTCAGGGAATGCAACACAAGTTCACCATGCGGAACGGTCTCTGTGGAAGATGAAAAGGGGTGGAGATGGGAAAATTTGGCTAGTGATGGGATCCTGTTGGAGGTAGCGGAAATTTCGGAGGATTATGTGTTGTATGTGACTGCTTATGGGGTGGCAAAGACTAAAGAGAGCAAGGGCAAAGTTGCAGGTTACCGAGGAGACACGAGTGAGGGCCTCATCCATGATGGGAGGGGGGAACCCCCGTTCCCTAAAGAATGAGGACATCTCAGCTGTTCTGGTATGGAACACCTCATGATATTCGGAGACAGCACTCCAAAGTCTACACTACATTATATGGCAGTTGGGACAATTACCTTTAAATGGATTTTTACTTGTGTTCTCAATGAATCCATTTTGGTGCTCTTTTGATTGAGATGTAGGTTGAAGACTGAGACCAGCTGCTGTCCAGCCTTAAAAAGAAACAAACAAAGCATTATTCATATCAAAAATGACTAGAAATGTTTTATAGATGTTGTAAAGAAAATGTATTAATCAACCATATTAAGGTTAGGGTTACCACACACACTATTATGAATTATTACCACAGATCCACAAATAAGCAGGTTATTATAGGACAACTATTATGCATTCCTGATGTACTGATCTTGTTATAGTTTGATTGCATGCAGTGAAAGACTTATGTTTAGCATTCTAATTCACATCTTACATGGTGGTGTCCACACAGACAACCAATTACCCGGTAGTACTTTTGAGCTGCACTCTTTGTTGGCAGTTGGGTTGGAGCACAGCCAAAACCTCCAGAAACCAGATAATTTGTTTTAATAGTACCACAAATTAATTAAATATTTTCATAACACTCGGAATAACATCTCAGTTCTTCTTTGAAATAATAGTTGCATGTCTACATAGAGATTGTGCGAAGCTCTAGTTTAACACTGCACCTGAAATATGGCAACTCCGAGAGTATAACACTCACTTAGTGCTGAACTGGTGCGTCAGATTGATCTCAATGCTCCATCTCTCAAGTAGGATGGGACACAGAATTTTCTGACTCGAAGATGATAGTGCCACCATCTGTATTACTGCTGACGCTGAAGAATCACATGCTATGAAAGACCAGCTGTGAACCCTAGCTAATGTGAACCAAAAGTAGGAGGCTCTCTCTTAGCATGAGCTCCAAGCTTTCTGACCTATAATGTCTGTTACTGCACTCCGAATGCATCATTTCTGGGGTCTCTGATGAATCCAGAAGGGGAAGTCAGACGCACCAGCTTCCAATTTCTAAGTCATCATAAACCTGGCTATATATACAAGGGATTACCACTGTTTGAAATAGTGGATTTGTTACCATTCATCACTGATAACTCATCCTGCAAGCTTACATACTCACTGACCCTATGAGAAAAGCATCAGAATGACACCAGTCATTTTCCCAGCAAATGTTCTCACATTGATTATTTGTCCCTCTAACCAGCAGAAGACAAGGAAATGTTACAGTCGTACAAGACATTGATGAGGCCACATTTCGAGTGTTATGTTCAATTTTTGGTCAGTCTGCACTTTCCAGCTTAATGACATCCTTCCTAAAGCAGAGAATATTTACAAGGATGTTGCCAGGATTCCAGGGCATGAGCAATTGGAAAAGGTTGGGGAGGTTACGACGGAGTGCAGGAGGCTGATGGGTGATTGTATGGAGGTGCATAAAATCTTGAGGGGAATAGATCAAATCAGTGCATTTACCCTGGGTAGGGGAATTAAGAACTGGGGAACATAGGTTTAAGGTGAGCGGGGAAAGATTTCATAGACACCTGAGGGGCAACATTTTCACTCAGAGGGTGGTGGGTATATGGAACGAGCTGCCAGAGAAGGTGATTGAGGCAGGTACTATAACAGCATTTCAAAGACACTTGGACAGGTACCTGAATAGGAAAGGTTTAGAGGGATATGAGCCAAACACTGGCAAATGGGACCAGCTTAGGTTGGGCATCTTGATCGGCAAGGACAAGTTGGCAACAACCCATTTCCATGCTCCGACTATGAAAGTGGAAAAGGAATAAAATTGAAACAAAAACCTCGGGTTTGCCATCCTATGAAAACATGAACTGTGCTATGCTAAGCAACAGCATTATTTTCAAAAAACATTTTGTGCTTAACTCAATGTTTTCTCATTGAACAATTCATATTTGTCTCATTGTAATGTATAGGACAGAAAGCAATACTGAATTATATTTAGTTTTTCCTTCAATCACACTTTAGCTTCTCCCAGGTGAATGGTATGTATTCAAGCAACATATTAATTTAAATTATTTAACCAAGGTCAACCAACTGCAAACCTACTGGTAGTGAGACGGCCATGAGAAATGTCAACATCAATCACTGACCTGAAATTTGTACGCAAATAAAACTCATGCATACAGCCCGACAGAAACCGGACAGGCCCCCGATCACACATTTTTCTTTCAAAATAGAGAATCCAATTTTGAAAGGCACAATTAAATATCACTGAATTCATACTTGGGAATAACCTCAATTAATGGTGAAATGCTTAAACTCTACTGATATTGCCAAGTGATTGATTATACTTTTTTTTTAGTGAATATTTATCAACACAAAATACATCCCCCCTCCCCCACATGCTTATAAATGGGTAAGATTAATATTTCCTTACATATCTTAATATGAACTCAATTTGTGATGAACAAAACAATCTAAGTTGCCAATCTAGTTAAAAACTAGACGTTAATGAAAAGATTAGATCAAGTCAGCTATTTTTCTGATCCCTATCATAACCCCAATCAAGAACTTGGGAATGCACAACAAAGGTCTATTACCACTTGCAAATAGCTTCTTTTTCCAATTCACTTTTGACAGGACATGGATTCTGGAATGAACAATCACAATCTCTCTTAGCTTTCCAAGTCTCTATTTTTGTCACTCCTCATTTCGGTTCCATTTTTACTCTTTATTATCTTTGTGCTTATCAAGATGAATCACAAGGACGTAGAATGGAACTCATTTCACTGCAAGCACCCAATGCCAGCATTCAACCGTTCCAGGTATAGTTTGCAGTGTAAAAAAAAACTGCAGTTACTGGAAGTCTGAAATAAAACCAAATAGCTAGATCTCACAAAAAAAAGGAAACAATAAATGTATTACTCCTTCCACAGTTGCTTCCTGACCTGCTATTTCTGGCATTTTATGTTTTAATTTACACATGGACAGATGCATTGCAGAACTAAAACCAACATTATCCCATGACTGTGATCCCGTAGCCTTTCAGACTGAGGCTGTCAGTTGGTGCTCTGTTTGTGCTATGGTCCATGTCCACCAGGAATTGGAGTGACAATTAGAATAGATTGATTTACATACTATTAATTCAGACTGTATTGAAGTCAAAGTCCAGTCTCCCGCAACACCACTAACTCTTTTTAAAAAGTTAAGATGACATTGCTGGAGAAAAAAGATAGGTAATGTTTCGGTTTGGGACCATTCTTCAGTAGAAGTGTTCGAGATGTTGGTCAAAGGAACTGGTGATATGAGAGATATTCCACATGTCCTCACGGTTCAGAAAAAAAGTCCAATTTGAGTATGATAGCATTCGCACCGGCACCAATCCCTCACTTATTTTCCTGTAAACTATTCTCCAATGCCCATCAGAGAACATAGAACAGGAATGGTAAGACATTTAGCAGAATGCTGCCTGGATTTGAGGTTATTAGCTCTTGAATGCCAGAGGTTAAGGAGAGACCTGATAGAAGTATAGAAAAAGATGAAAAACATAGATAGGGTAGACAGAACCTTTTTTGCAGAGTGGAAATGTCAAAGACTAAGGGTATAGTTTTAATGTGAAAGGGTCAACGTTTAAAGAAGACATGCAGGGAAATTATTTGTTTAAGAAGGAACTGCAGATGCTGGAAAATCGAAGGTAGACAAAAGTGCTGGAGAAACTCTGTGGGTGCGGCAGCATCTTTGGTGCAAAGGAAATAGGCAACATTTCTGGCCAAAACCCCTCTAAAGACTGTAGTAGGGTGGGGTGGGCAGGAAGACGAGCGGAAGAGGAGGAGCCAGAGGGCTGAGGGAGAGCTGAGAAGGGGAGGAGGCAATAAGGGCTACCAGTAAATTGGAGAAGTCAATGTTCATGCCGCTGGGGTATAAACTGCCCAAGTGAAATATGAGGTGCTGCTCCTCCAATTTCCGGTGGCGCTCACTTTTGCCCCTGTCCCACTTAGGAAATCTGAACGGAAACCTCTGGTGACCTTGCCCGCGAACCAAGGTTTCCATGATGTCACCGGAGGTTTTGGTCACTCGCCTGGAAAGCCTCGAGTTGGATCAACCAAAGCGTGAGCTGCATCTACCATACGCACACACACACACACATCGCGAAGGTGGGGGCCATGGACAGCGGAGGAGCACTGTCTGCGCGATGAAGAGGAAGGTAAACGGCTGCCACAGAGCACAGTAAGTCCTTTAGAGAGCGCGGAGGGGAGAGAAGCAGGGGGGGGGGGGAGGAGTGGAGACAATTGTAAGAAGTTTAATAAAGTTAGCGGGCATTTTACCTTCCGGTGAGTCCTTCTCGGTCGTGAAACAACAATGAGACAATCAAAATGGCTGGTCAGCTATGGAGATGGCCTTCGACTGCCTGTAAGTAAATAGCGACCCCACTCCACTGGCTTTGACCAAACTGCAACCCATTTTTAGTCGAGGCCGGTTTTGATTATGTTGAAACAATCTAAGCAACCTAGATAAAGCCTCGACCACGCGGAAACCGCTTACGACCATTAGGGAGAGTGGCCAAAACCTCCATCGACCTCATGGAAACCTTGGGTCGTGGGCAAGGTCACCAGAGGTTTCTGTTCAGGTTTCCTAAGTGGGACAGGGGCTTTAGGCCATGGAGGAGGCTCAGGACAGAAAGGTCGGATTCGGAATGGGAGGGGGAGTTGAAGTGCTGAACCACCGTGAGATCAGGTAGGTTATTGTGGACCGACCGGAGGTGTTCGGCGAAACGATCGCCAAGCCTACACTTGGTCTCACCGATGTAGATCAGCTGACATCTAGAGCAGCGGATGCAATAGATGAGGTTGGAGGAGGTTCAGGTGAACCTCTGTCACACCTGGAATGACTGTTTGGGTCCTTGAATGGAGTCAAGGGGGGAGGTAAAGCGACAAGTATAGCATTTCTTGCGGCTGCAAGGGAAAGTGCCCGGGGAGGGGGTGGTTTGGGTGGGAAGGGAAGAATTGACCAGGGAGTTGCGGAGGGAATGGTCTTTGCGGAAAGCAGACGGGGGGAGATGGGAAGATGTGGCGAGTGGTGGGGTCACATTGGAGGTGCCAAAAATGACAGAGGACTATTTGTTGTATATGACGGCTAGTAGGGTGGAAGGTGAGGACTAGGGGGACTCTGCCCTTGTTACGAGTGGGATGGGGAGAGAGAGAGAGAGAGAGAGAGCAGTGTTACGTGGTATTGAAGAAACCCTGGTGAGAGCCTCATCTATAGTGGGGGAGGGGAACCCCCGTTCCCTGACGAATTAGGACATTTCCGAAGCGGATGGAAATTATTTTTTCTAGTCTAAAATCTGTGGTTGAAATGTTACTGGAGAATTTTCTGAGGCATAAGATATACATGCATTTAGATGGGCGTGGGACAATTAGGGACAGTCAACGTGGCTTTGTATGTGGGAGATCATGTTTCACAAATCTTATTGAGTTTTTTGAAGGTGTGACCAAATAGGTTGATGAGGGCAGAGCTGTAGATGGGCATATGGGTTTCAGCAAGGCATTTGGCAAGGTTCCACACAGTAGGCTGCACTGGAAGGTTAGATCGCATGGGATCCAAGGAAAGCTTGCTGACTGGATAGAAAATTGACTTCATGAAAGGCGTGATGGTAAGTTGTCTTTTGCACTGGAGGCCTGTGACTAGTGGTGTGCCTCAGGGTTTGATGCTGGGTCCATTGCTGTTTCTTACCTGTATCAAAGATTTCTATATGATGTGCAAGGCATGATCAGTAAATTTACAAATGACACTAGCGTGGATGGTATTGTAGATAGCAAGGATGGTTGTAAAAAAATTGCAGTAGCATCTTGATTTGTTGGGCAGTTGGGCTGAGGAATGGTTATTCGAGTTTAATACAGAGACGTGCAAGGAGCTGCATTTTTGAAAGTGTTACCAGGGCAGGACCTACACAGTGAATGGCAGGGTTCTGAGGAGAGTTGTGG